>JAMPIV010000910.1:0-535493 GCA_024509875.1 Oreohelix idahoensis
TGACTTAATCCTAGTCAAAGTACCTCTCCATTTTGAATCACACAGGCGAGCAAATAGGCGACAAAATGACGAACCTCTAGATGATAGCATAAAGTTCGATACAAGAGGAATTACCTTATTTCGGAAAATCAACCATGAACATATGCCTCCAGGCAGGCTGTATAATACTGGGAAATAGTCTAGTTAGCTAACTAACTCACAAAGACACTGTATTTCCCTCAGAGAATCACAAGACGCAGTTGCGTCTGCTCGCTTCTTAAACCATTTCTCAACTGCCCAACTGGGCGGAACACACAGTACGAACTCCCGGTTTTGACATGCGCAGAACGACAATCTCTGAGTTGCCGTTCACAATAAGACGATTCTAAGAACATTCGAGATAAAAGTCTTACACAGTCGCGCCTTTTATGGTCATGAAAAGAAGCGTTAAGAAAGGTTTCAGACATCTACCATAGTTGACTGATACTACCAAATAAGGAGATGTGGTCACGCTTCGTTCAAGAAATTATAGACCGAACGTGTCTCTATACAAGAGAAGGCAAACTCCTAAAAAATTGTAGTTTCGATAACTCGGATTATGTCCCTTTGACCATAGAAAACATAATACACACTTCAGTCAAAAAAATGATCATACATATGAAAAATGTTTATACAAACGAAAAATAATAATGATCCGTGCGTAACATTACCGCACCCTCCCTGGAAAAAAAAAATGAAACATTTTTTTTTTTAAATCCTGGAGCCGGAAAAAATCTAGGCTCCTAACGCACGTATGATGCGTGGATATATACCTAACAAATTAGCTCAACGCATGGAGCGACACTGAGATCATATCTCAGATCCTTAGAGAAAAAATTTATCTAAGTATACGCTGATATATTCCAGGAAGGTGCCACCAACACACGCCACAATGATGGCAACAACATAATGACAATCAAATTATTCTCATACCAATATATGAAATTAAATATATTATGTGTTATCATACAATGTGTTGCAAATAGCGGTGTAATTTACTAATATACCGCACTATATTATTACATTATATAAAGTAACAGTAATTAATAAGTAATACATGTGTTGATCTTCGGTGACATAAAACATTCAATAGAAGAAGATGTGGACATCATCCGCTCCCAATGTAGGACAGGACTTGATATCCTCAAAGTTCCACAATGGACATAAACTCGCAGACTTCAATGATGTGCTGCGAAAATATCAATAACACAAATCTTAAAGACAACTGGTAAATTTCTTAATACAATCCTGAAAATAATTTATTTAAATGTGGCCGAGTGATCTTTTGGCCCGTATATCACTAACTAAGCCTTCTTAGATAATTACATGGTACAATGTTATAAATTTCCCTCAAAAAAAAAAGTGAGACAAAATCTACTAACATGTCATTATAACATTGGACTGTATATCAGGAAATATATATATATGACAGAAGAATCATGTGGAATCGTGTGGACATCTGGACAGAATGTCTGCCATTACATTATCCGAACCACGGATAGCTCGAACCGAGAAATGAAATGGTTGAAGAGCTATGGCATAACGAGTGGACCTCGAGCTCTTCAAGTTTTTGCTCTGAATAGCAGTAAGCGCTTTCTGGTCGGTTTCCACAATGAAATGTGCGCCTAGAAGAAATCTTTGTAACTTCAGAATAGACCATACCATAGCCAATAACTCACGGTCTAAAACCGAGTAATTCTTTTCTGCAGCGTTTAATTTCCTAGAGATATACATCACCGGATGCAAAGTATCAGAATACTCCTGCATTAGTGCTGCCCCAATCCCTGTTGACGAGGCGTCACTTCGAAGAACAAAAGTCTTCTCAATAGTAGGTAACTTAAGAATAGGTGGAGATGAAAATAGGGCTTTAACCTGGTCCAATGAGGATTGACATTCTTTAGACCAGCGGATCAGATTAGGCGACCCTTTCTTCAATAAAGTAGAAAGCGGTGCCATAATGGAGGACAGATTCGGAATGAATCGTCCGTAGAATTGAATCAAACCTAATAGACTCCTTACTTGTTTCTTCGTCTTAGGGACCGAAATGTTAAGTATTTTTGAAACATTGTGGTCCTCTGTCTTTAAAAGACCATGACCAACCCGATGACCTAGGAAAGAAATCTCGCTAAATCCTATAAAGGCTTTAGAGGGTTTTGCAGTCAAGTTATACTCGCGAAGAGTAGACAGTAATTCGTATAAACCCAAATAATGATCTTCCCAAGAATCACTGAATAGACAGATATCATCTAGGTATGCTATGACATCTGTACGATATGCGAGAATTCGCCGCATCATGCGTACGAATGTAGCAGGGGCGTTCATAAGACCAAAAGGCATGAAATTCCATTGGAATAAACCCCTAGGTGTAGAAAAAGCTGTAAAAGGTTTGGCACGTTCAGTTAGCGGGACTTGCCAATAACCTTTAGACAAATCTAGTTTGGTAAAGAATCTAGAATTAGAAAGTTTATTGAGTAGCTCTTCTAATGAAGGCATAGGTTCAGCATCGAACTTCGTAACTTGGTTCAATTTGCGATAATCTACGCAAATGCGAATGTTATTATCCTTCTTTCGAACAATAACCATAGACGAAGAGTATGCTGAAGTGGATGGTTCAATGATTTCCAAACGTATCATTTCATCCAATTCTTTTTCGACTTGAGACTGGAAATGGATAGGTATTGGATATGGTCTGACTCTGATAGGATTGTGATCAGTTAGCACAATGTCATGTTCTATGACATGTGTGTGTCCCGGGATGTCTGTAAGAACATCCTGAAATGTTTGCAACATCGAAGAAACTTGTCGATGTTCCTCAGCGGAAAGATTTGGAGAAACGGTCACGTTTTTCCAAGATTCCGTAGAATAAAGTGGGACCATAGAAAGAGGAAGATTGACATCAGAAAAAGTAGTTTCCTCATCCTGTATAACTGACAGAGATGAGTACTGACCATGAGTTGCTTGTGAATTGTCCGTAGCCTGGAAAATAGGCTGCAAATAGTCAGGTCTTTCATAAAATTCTGTGAGCATATTTATGTGGAAAGTTTTATGCTTTCCATCAATATCGACAACATAGTCGACATCAGAAATTTTGGAGACTATTGCATATGGACCTTTCCATGCAATTAGAAGTCTGTTCTCCCTTGAAGGAAGTAGAACGAGAGCTTTGTCACCTGGACAAAGTTGTCGTAGACATCTATTCTTATTTGCAAACTGCCTTGCCTTTTCTTTAGCAAATTCTGAAGACGAAGTTGCTAGTTTGCATGCCTCGATGATCTTTTGCCTAAGAGCAATGACGTACTCATAAGAAGATTGAGTCTCATCGCTAATATTATCGGCAGTGATTAGATCGTGAAGTAAAGACATAGGGCCGCGCGGTTGCGCGCCAAAGACAAGTTCAAAAGGGGAAAACCCCGTATGTTCATTGGGGACCTCTCTATACGCAAAGAGAGCCGCGGGTAAGACCCTGTCCCAATCCTGAGGATGATCCTCAGTTATTTTACCAAGTAAAGTTTTCAGAGTCCTATTTAAACGTTCGACCAACCCATTAGACATTGGGTGATAGATACTGCTGAGAGACCTTTTAATGTGTAGCATAGACATTACCTGTGACATAGTGTCTGATATAAGTTGAGTGCCATGGTCTGACAATATTTCTCCGGGAAAACCCAAGCGAGAAAATATCAGCCAAAGAGCGTCTGCGATATCAGCAGTTGAGATGCTCTTGAGAGGTATTGCCTCTGGCCAACGTGTGCACATATCGACACATGTAAGGATAAATTGATGTCCTCTAGCCGACTTAATTCTAAAAGGACCGATAATATCTATTGCCATTTTTTGAAAAGGGCGAATAGGAATGTCAGCAGCCTGGATAGGCGCAGCATGTCGTGGTCCTTTAGATTTGACCTCCTGACATACTTTGCAAGAGCGACAGTACATTCGTATGTCCTTGCTCACAAATGGCCAAAAGAAAGCCGCAAGAACCCTCGACTTTGTACGGGAAAAACCCATATGTCCAGCACATTGCGAGTCATGAGCATGTTGCAATATTTGCAATCTCATGCTCTTAGGCACAAGAATTTGTGAATGAGTGGACGTAGTCGAGTCTTGTACCATACGTACAAGTACGCCGTTCTTCATAGAAATCCAAGATTTCCTATTAGTGTTCTGATTAGGATCACCTTTTTTTGCTAGAATGAAGAATTTTTGTAAAGAAGGATCTTCTTCTTGCAATTTGATAAATGAGTCACGTGTAATAGTCAAGTGACTATCTTGGTCATTTACTTCATCATTATTAGTTAATGAAGTTTGAGGTGGATCCAGAGCATGTGCTCTTGTGACCACCGCATTGGTAGCTTCAATGTATTGCTCTTCCCAAACAGCAATCTGCTGTGGGGTACATTCCCTAACTCCGTGAATACGACCAATAATAAGGTCCGCAATAGGGTTTGGAAGTAGACACGCGTGGACCTCTCCCGTGAAGAAAGGAGTAGCAATGTGTATTATAGCAGTAGGATACTTTTCTAACGTGCCACCAAATGTGACACATTTGATGACTTTTCCTGTAGCACAGGATGGATCTACAAGAGATTGCCTAACGCCGACAGTAGTACATCCAGAATCAAACAACACTGAGACTGGATTACTATTTACTAGCCCCTTATGTAATATAAGAGAACCTCTCCCATCATGAGCAACATTAGCAGGAAGAGCGGGCAAAGGATGACCACAGCTTAGAGTACTAACGGTTTTCGGATCAAATAAAGTACTGCATTGGATACATTTATTTGCCCTACCAAAATCAAAAGATGAGCATCCGATAGCATTATGGTCTTTATCATTATTAACCTGTTTATCTGCTCCCTGAGATTCTTGTTGAACAGAGTTTGTCTGTTGATATCTTTTTCTCTTATGTTGCGATCTACCGCGACCATTATTGCCTCTGCAATTATCATTAAAGTCCCTACTGTAATTTTTATCCTGGTTTGAGTTCCAGTTTCCATAACTGTCATTACTATCTCTATGCTGTTGAGAACCTCTATTATCTTGGTATTGAGGTCTCTGCATAAAATATTTCCCTCTATACCGATTACCTTTGTGAAAATTTCTAAAGTTAACCGGAGTAGAATAACGTGTAGTATTAGGTTGTCTCCAGTTCTGGGAAGAAGAATCACCCTGGAATTGATCACTATGGTTCTGGGCATAATTACGATTACTCTTTTTATTGAAATTTTTCTGGCTACCCTGAAATTTACGCATAAAATTTGGGCCATAAGGTGCTGCCGAAGCAACTGGCAGACCTTCTTTCACCTTAGAGTTACTAATGGTTATGTGCGGATGCGCAGTAACATACTGGCTACAGTATTCTTCCATTTCTTTTATGTTTTTAGGCTTACGCTCATGAAGAAAAGATAGAAAAGCTTCATTAACAGAAGACATAACCTTATCTCTAAGTAGTAAATCCATAAGAGCTTCAAATGTATTTTCTGTCTTAGACAACTCAACCCATCGTAAAAAAGTAAGACGGATGCCTGAGATGAATTCAGAGAATTCAACTCCAGTTTCTGGTAACATGGTTTTAAATTTAAGACGATATCCGTCCTCGTTAAGTTGGTACTTCTTTAACAATGCCGCCCTGACAACCTCATAGTTGTTTTTGTCAGGCACATCTACCATACTCAACAAAGTCAAAGCATCACCTCTAAGTATCTTGGACAGATGATACACATATAATGTTTTATCTATATTATGCACATTACATGCACTTTCAAATCTATCTAGATAAAATGTTATATCATCGATTGAGGGATTAAATGCTGGTAGATTAAGCTTGAAATCCTTAGCATTAGTCTTATTTGACACCTTATTTGCATCATTAGCATTACCAGTGTTCAATAACTTTAACTTCTCTAACTCTAAAGCTAAGACTTTTTCATCATGTTCCATTTTTGCTTTTCTCTCATCAGCCTCTCTTTGTAACCTTCTTTCTTCAGCCTCAGCCTGTAACTTTCTTTCTTCAGCCTGGGCCTGTAACTTTCTTTCTTCAGCCTGGGCCTGTAACTTTCTTTCTTCAGCCTCTGTAACTTTTTTTTCAGCCTCTATTTCAAGTCTCTTATTTTCAGCTTCTTTTTCAAGTCTCTTATTTTCAGCTTCTTTTTCAAGTCTCTTATTTTCAGCTTCTTTTTCAAGTCTCTTATTTTCAGCTTCTTTTTCAAGTCTCTTATTTTCTGCTTCTCTTTTTTGTTTTTCCATTTCCATTTGAAATCTTTTTTCCTCCACCTGCATCTGCAGTTTCTTTTGTTCTATTTCAGCCTCTATTCTCTTTTGTTCAGTTTGTTCTTTCATTTTCTTTTCTTCCGACTTCAATGCCTTGGCATATTGAACAGTCGCAAATTCTTCTAATTTATCACCTGTCTTCCCAAGGGCTTTACCCTGCTCAATAAAGTACTCAAATGTAGACATGATGTCTAAAATGTGAGTACAGAACCTGAAATAATTAATTATCTTATTTCAATGTTAAATAGCAACAAGACTTAATAAAGTGCTTGTATAATCTCTATGTTGAACCCAATCTCTGTGGGAAACAGGAGTTGACACCAACTTGTATTATCAAATGTATAATAATATCACAAGTCACCTCTTAATTCACAGTGCACTACCCAAATCAGTGCATAACCATCAGTTATTTATCATAACTGCACTACAATAGTGCATAAGCAAAAAACACCAGTTAGTTATGATAAGTGCACTATAGACCAATAGTGCATGAGCATATATTAACAATAGTGAAAGCTAACTATGCAAGAACTATGTAAACAATAACAAGACAATGTAAACAATAACAAAGGTCACCAACAATGTAAACAATAACAAAGATCAAAGTCAATGTAAACAACAACAAAGATCAGAGTCAATGTAAACAATAACAAAGATCAGAGTCAATGTAAACAACAACAAAGATCAAACAATACGAAAACATTCGCATAAGTCAAATACACAAACAGCAAAACTAAAAAGAAATATGCGAAGATATGACTAACAAATGACGCTACAGTGTATACACAAAAATATACGTAAAGAACTGAATAATAGCAAAGGGGAGACCTACAAATACAAACAATCGAAATCGAAACTAAAAAACACAAAGAAAGAGAGAAAAGAAAAAAGAAAAAAAATATATATATACAAGAAACAAAAATAAAGCACAACTCGTCACAACTAAACAGATATAGCAACGATTGTCGCTAGCAAATTTCACTGTAGGAAATTCGCACAGTCCCTAACGAAAACGCTAACAGTAGAACCTCTGTGACGTGGTATCTTCTACTGCAAGACACCGCCCAACCGAGAAAACCCGCTGAAATATAAACATATAAATATACAAATAACAAATAACATATAACATATAAACATGTATCATGAAAACAATAGGAGAAAGTGTGAAAGTACAGAAGGCTCAGTTAGAACATAAGGGCACAGTTCACAAACAAAACAGGCCACTTAACTTCTATAAATCCAGCGTCAGCACGGTGCAGAACAGGATGTAATCAGCATTCTGAGGATAATGATCCAACGTTGATTAACTTCTGCTCCCATAAACAGCCATGACGAAGGAAATGAGCTTCTAATACTGCAACAGTTGTTACGGCACTTGACCTTCTGAATCTTCTAAATTGATTTAACCGGCACTTGACCTTCTGAACCCGCAACAGTACCCCTGAGACCGGAACAGTTGTTACGGCACTTGTCCTTCTTTTCACCAGATCAGGAAATCCATTCGCTCGGTACTTGTCCTTCTAATTTTACATAAACTTCAATATTGCCGAGCAGCGCCGGGTAGTTTCAAAATCAGCAACTGTCAGAAAATCCGGATACTTTCAATAAAATTTCTTGTAAGGTGGTAGTTGATGCTGTAGTTGTATCTAGTATGATGATGATGTCTGGGTTTGCTGACCCCCTTGATAGCTGGAATCAGAGTGAACCAACCTATGGCCACCAAAAATGATATGGTGCGCCAAAATATCAGATGATAGAACCAGCTCTGGCCACCAAAAATGATAAGATGATAGAACCAGCTCTGGCCACCAAAAATGATAAGGGTGGATTTGAGCTGAAGTGGTAACTTGCCACCCTTATCGACACCTGGTATTAAAGTGTAAGATGTAGGTGTCTTCTCTGATTTAGGATGTTGCTGTGTATGTGGTAGTGGAACAGTTCACAGGGTTATCACACAGGCAACATGACGTGTAGAGTCATAGAAAGGGTAACTTCGTTGTATAAGTTTCTTCCATTTATTGCACGCCACAAAACAGTCATGATACTTATGACATCAACATAGTTAACGAGTTCAGCAAGATGATATGGCACATTGAAAACAATTTCTGTAGTCAGCAATGACAGCTGTTGTATATATGCGTCATAAGACATCACAGTTCAATAGATTCAGAAATTCATAAATCATAGAGTTCTAGTTCGTGAAGCTGTATAAATAATAATAATTTCTATAACTTCTGCAACAGTGTCAGCTACAGATCTTCAATGTTCATAAACAATAATAAATGCTCCCATTCTGATGCTAGCAGATCAGTTGTATACAATAAGTCCGTTCACTGTCTGCACGTGAATAGCATACATGGGCTACAGGTCAGCTCGACCTTTATAATGTTCCTAAGTCTAACCATCTGACTTGGACGTGATCTCTGATATAACGAATCCTGGAACACAGACAATAGTCTTGTTGGTCTAGAGCGACCCATATATATTTAACTAGTTCAGGTATACAGATACCGGTGACTTAATCCTAGTCAAAGTACCTCTCCATTTTGCATCACACAGGCGAGCAAATAGGCGACAAAATGACGAACCTCTAGATGATAGCATAAAGTTCGATACAAGAGGAATTACCTTATTTCGGAAAATCAACCATGAACATATGCCTCCAGGCAGGCGTGAATAATACTGGGAAATAGTCTAGTTAGCTAACTAACTCACAAAGACACTGTATTTCCCTCAGAAAATCACAAGACGCAGTTGCGTCTGCTCGCTTCTTAAACCATTTCTCAACTGCCGAACTGGGCGGAACACACAGAACGAACTCCCAGCTTTTGACATGCGCAGAACGACAATCTCTGAGTTGCCGTTCACAATAAGACGATTCTAAGAACATTCGAGATAAAAGTCTTACACAGTCGCGCCTTTTATGGTCATGAAAAGAAGCGTTAAGAAAGGTTTCAGACATCTACCATAGTTGACTGGTACTACCAAATAAGGAGATGTGGTCACGCTTCGTTCAAGAAATTATAGACCGAACGTGTCTCTATACAAGAGAAGGCAACTCCTAAAAAATTGTAGTTTCGATAACTCGGATTATGTCCCTTTGACCATAGAAAACATAATACACACTTCAGTCAAAAAAATGATCATACATATGAAAAATGTTTATACAAACGAAAGATAATAATGATCCGTGCGTAACAGCAGCCCCCAGTCAATAAGGTGTTGTCCCGCCACTGTCTGCTTTCCCCATTGGGTGCATGGGGATTAGGGTCAAACCCGAACTGCGGACAGAAAATTTTGCACCAAGCAATTATCGAAAAAATAGAAATAAGCAAACTCTCAGATTGGGATGCTGGAACGTCCGGACTATGTTGACTGGACTATCTGAAAACCTACAGGATGTAAACGATGTAAGGAAGACAGCCATAATTAATGATGAGCTTAAACGACTTCAGGTGGATATAGCTGCACTTCAGGAAACGCGCCTGGCGGGCTCTGGAACGGTGAGCGAGAAGGACTACACATTTTATTGGCAAGGGAAAGATCTTAATAAAGCTAGAGAACACGGAGTAGGTTTTGCGGTCAAAAAATCGCTAACTAAAATGGTTGAACCAGGCGAGAATGGATCAGAACGCCTGTTAACGCTCCGCCTGCAAACTAGCACAGGTCCCATCACCCTTGTCAGTGTGTATGCTCCTACTCTGTACTCTGCCTCAGAAGCTAAAGATGAGTTCTACGAGAATCTAGCAGCAGTAATCAAAAGCATACCTAGGCAAGAACAGCTTGTTCTCCTTGGTGACTTTAACGCTAGAGTGGGTGCCGATAATGTTTCATGGCCTTCATGTCTGGGCAGGTTTGGTATTGGCAAGATGAATGAAAATGGACAACGGCTCTTAGAGTTGTGCGTCCACCATGACCTCTGCGTGACCAACACCTACTTTCAGACAAAACCCCAGCATAAGGTGTCATGGAGACACCCACGATCCAAGCACTGGCACCAACTTGACCTGATTCTCGTCAGAAGGCCACTCCTCAGGTCTGTGCTCTCCACGCGCTCGTACCATAGTGCAGACTGTGACACAGATCACTCCTTGGTTTGCTGCAAAATCAGAGCACAACCAAGAAAACTCTATCGTGTCAGACATGAAGGGAAACCACGCATTGATACCAGCAAGATGTCAGACCCTTTCATGATCGCTCAATTCACTGCGACCTTCAAGAAAGTGCTCAGTAGCCCTCAGCATGGTGATACTATTACAGAGAACTGGGAGCATCTACGGAACACCATTCAAAGTACTGCACTTGCCACCTTTGGTAAGAAAACAGCAAAGTCAAATGACTGGTTTGATGCTTCATCAGATGTGATGGCACCTGTCATTGAAGCTAAGCGCAGTGCTATGAATGAATACAAACGTTCACCGAGTGCCAGAACCCTACAGATCCTGAGGGCTACGAGAAGCAAAGTTCAACAAACTGCTCGACGCTGTGCAAATGACTATTGGCTCCAGCTCAGTGAGAGCATCCAGATCGCAGCGCAAACAGGCAACATTAGACAAATGTATGACGGTATAAAGAAAGCACTTGGCCCCCATAAAAGTAAGACGGCACCGCTAAAAACCATCAGCGGAGAGAAGCTAACCGATAAGGGTAAGCAGATGGAGAGGTGGGTCGAGCACTACTCTGAGCTTTACGCTAGAGACAATACCGTTACGCCTGCAGCCCTTGATGCTGTCAATAGTCTGCCAACTATGGAGGAGCTGGATGCCGAACCAACATTAGAGGAACTCAGCAAGGCCATTGATAGCTTGGCCTCTGGCAAAGCACCAGGCAGTGATGGGATTCCTCCTGATTTAATCAAATGCTGTAAGAGCACGCTATTACATCCCCTGCATAGGATGCTGTGCCAGTGCTGGGAAGAGACAACTATTCCTCAAGACATGCGAGATGCCAAGATTGTAACACTGTATAAAAATAAAGGAGACAGAAGTGATTGCAATAACTACAGAGGCATCTCTCTTCTTAGTATTGTTGGTAAGGTTTTTGCCAAAGTCATCTTAATGCGACTACACAAGTTAGCTGAGCGCATATATCCAGAGTCACAGTGTGGATTCCGAGCTGGCAGATCAACAACAGACATGATCTTCTCTCTCCGCCAGCTTCAGGAAAAATCAAGAGAGCAGAAAAGACCATTATATATTGCCTTTATAGACCTCACAAAAGCATTCGACCTGGTTAGTAGGGATGGACTCTTTAAAATCCTCCTGAAAATAGGCTGCCCTTCTAAAATGCTGGAAATGATAAAGTCATTCCATGACGACATGAAGGGAACAGTCCAATATGCTGGAAGCACGTCACAGCCCTTTGATATACGAAGTGGCGTTAAACAAGGCTGTGTTCTGGCTCCGACCCTCTTCGGAATCTTCTTTGCCTTACTCTTGAAACATGCATTCAGAGATGCAACTGAAGGAATATGCCTTCACACTAGGTCAGATGGCCGTCTGTTTAATCTTTCAAGGCTGAAGGCAAAAACAAAAATCAGAAGGGTCACTATAAGAGACTTGTTGTTCGCTGATGATGCTGCAGTCGTCACTCAAAGCCAACAGGAGCTTCAGAGCTTGATGAATCGCTTCACTAAAGCATGCAAGGACTTTGGCCTCACAATAAGTCTAAAGAAAACGAATGTGCTGAGTCAGGATGTGGGTGCTGCACCAGTTATCACTATCGATAACTATGAATTGGCAGTGGTGCACCACTTCACATACCTAGGGTCTACCATCAATGACAAACTCTCACTGGATACAGAAATCGACAGCCGCATTGGCAAAGCTGCAGCTACCTTTGCCCGCCTCACATCGCGTGTTTGGGGAAACTCTAAACTCACAATGAAGACCAAAGCTGCGGTATATAATGCCTGCGTCACCAGCACACTCCTATATGGCAGCGAGACCTGGACGACCTATGCTAAGCAAGAAAGAAGGCTCAATACCTTCCATTTGCGGTGTCTACGCCGCATCCTCGGCATCTCGTGGAAAGATAAAGTGACAAATGTCGAGGTGTTGTCACGTGCTGGCCTTCAAAGTATGTATACGCTGCTTAGACAGCGCAGACTTCGCTGGCTTGGCCATGTTCGCCGCATGGAAGATGGTCGCATCCCAAAAGATATCTTCTACGGACAATTAGCAGATGGCAAGAGAACAGTTGGGCGACCACAGCTGAGGTTCAAAGATGTGTGCAAGAGAGATATGAGGGCACTGGACATGGATCCAGCAACATGGGAGGATGAAGCTGCCGATCGCACAAAGTGGCGATGCTATTTACGGCACCACCTCAGATTGGGCGAAGAGAGGCTCACACAAGAAGCAGAGGTGAGGAGAAAACGTCGAAAGGAGCACCAGGAAAATAAGCAGTTGAGGGCTGTCACCTCAGGGGCGCATTCCCATAGTCAGTTATGACTGAAGGGGCTATTATTATTATTATTATATCCTTTAATTCCCACATGTTACTTAAAGCATTAATATGAAGGCATGCAACATTATAAAGGTAATTTAATAGCGTGCGTTTACAGTATGCAGTCATAATCAAAAATAAGTATTGTTAATTAAACAAACATTATAATAAAATAAAATTAAATTACATTTAAAAAAGAAAGGGAGCCGCATGTACTACAGGCGATACCAGATCGTCATCAAGCAACTCTTAGCAAAATTAGAATTAAGGATAACTTAATCATATGAACTTGGAATGCAGAATGGAAAATTAGATAACATCAAGATGTAAATGGAAAGAATGAATGAATTTATTAAGGTAATGTGAAATTCGATATACCGGAACAGGTGAAATATATTCTGACAACTACAAAAATAATTTATTCTGGAGGAAATAAACATGAAAGAGTAGGCATAATATTATATGCAGAAATAGCAAGAACAGCAAAGGAATTTTGGGCAATATCAGGTCGAGTCCTGTTAGTTAAACTGAGTGGAAGACCAATTGATATCAGTTGCATACAAATGTAAGCCCCATCAGTAGTTAGTCCAGAAGAAGAAATTGACACATTTTACAATGAACTTGATATAGCAATGACTCAGTGTAAATTTCATGAAACAACTGGTATACCTGGAGACTTCAATGCAAAGGTTGGAAATGAAAAAGTCGATATGTGACTGGTGGTTATCGCCTGAGAGAAAGAAATGAGAGAGATGACAGACAGACAGAGTGGGCAAGAATGCATGATATGATAGTTGGAATCACCTGGTTCAAATAGCATCCTAGACGCATTTGAACGTAGAAACGTGCAGGGACCAAAGTTCATAATCAAAATGACTATATACTAATATACAGGAGATTTAGAAACAGTTTGAAATCTTTGAAAACAAGGCCAGGAGCAGACTGCAACAGCGACTATGTACCAGTAATAGGAAAACTTAGAATAAAATTGAAGAAAATTGTGACGGTATTGCCTCCCATGCTTTGCTGTAGTGGTCCAACAGGGGCCAAAACTTAAGAGTATCTAATATGGGCTTCAAAGGTCTCTACCTTCGCACAAGATTACTCTTGGCAGAGATGTGGATAGAAGGGTAATGACACTTGTATTACAAATTGAGTATTCATAGGATATTCAGATAAGCGAAAACAATGCTGCTTTGGTTGAGCACGTTAATTCTAGAATCTGCCGACAACTTTTGTAAAGGAATTCTTACTATTCTGGTATAACTGTTTAAAGTGTGTGTAGTAATTTGACTGAGACAAACATGCAGTAACTTTAAGATTATTAAATCTAAGTTAAATTTGGAACATTACAAATTTAAAAAAATGTAATAATCACTTAAGATTTTACAGTTTGAAAATAATTTGAATTGTTTAGAAGAAAAGTTTTCTCATTGTAGAGATGATGGGGAAAAGTTCATTTTGGCAGCGTACAATTTTCACTTAGCTGCCAATAGTAGTTTCTGCTCCCGCTGATGGTTTCTGTGTACACTGCTCTCAGTCGTCGCTGGTCAAGATTAAAAGCACCGCACGTTCCTAGAACGTTAAAGAGTAACGGCCAAGCTGGTCGTGCGTCTGTCTATAAGACTCTCTTATGATGGCGTCACTTCTACCTTCACTCGGTTCGAGAGATAGTACTTTCTGCTGGTACCACCAATAACTTTGATAAAGAATAGAAACAAAACGCTCTCCTCAGTACTGCGTTTCCCGACACGTACTAATGTGGCCCCTCTTCTATTCTACCATCTCATTTATCTCAGAATTTACACTCGATGAGAATTAAATTTAATCCCTTGGGATAAAACTTTCTTTACATTTAAACTGAATAGCTTTAGCTTTACATTACATTTAAATGAAAAGGTTAATAATACAGATAGAGTCTGTTTACATTTACATCTCCATAGATTGAAAAGTGTTCACAAAATAAATTTAATATGTTTTCATTTATGTATACACTGATTGGAAAGGTTTGTAACTTCCATTAATTTTAAAATGAATATTTTCACATAGACATTTACACTGGTTTAAAGTTTGAAAACATCAATGTATTTTAAAGTGAATATGTTTATATGGACATTTACACTACTTTGAAACCGTAAGAATTTATACTTAAAATTTACATCATTTCTTTCAACTTTTCCTCCCTGCTCCGTATGAAACCTGGGACTAGTTTCTGCTCTTAGTTCTAATTAAGAAACTAGCAATAAAGCAATCACCAGCTGTTGCGTGATAAATTCTCGCAACATCATTTTATTACAATATCTATTTTATAACGCAAGGGCAACAACTGCTTGGAATTTATAGTTACTTTTCTCGGTAAGCATTTGTCTTCTCGCGTTGGTTGAATGCAGTTGAGTTTTTGAGCTGTGTCATTTTGCGCTGGACTGCGCATGACTTGTCTTGTTGTTTGGTCGATCGGTTTCCGCCCACCACTAGTGGGAGTGAGCGATTTGGAATGGCGAAAGAGATGCCTCGTTGAAGAGGGGATCTCCGCTTTCTTTTGTTCTGTCAGGGATGTGTAGTCCTCTTATGGATATTTCGTTTAGTCGAGATAATACCTCTAGTGTTTTCCCACATGTCGGGAGGCGTGATATTTCTGTGTATTTCATGAAAGCAAGGTAAATTGACTTTTTCATTAACTCTATCGATTTTGGGTCGTGGGCGATTTCGATTCATAGCCTGTCTCCGAAAGTCGTCGTCACGAGATGTTCTTTCCCAGCTCACATGTCGCTGCATTGTACTGCATCGGTTGATGCATGTACCAAGGACCATTACTTGCTACTTTGTTAAATGAACTAGGTTTAGAAAACCTTTATTATCTAGAGGATATTTTTGAGGACATTATTTATACTTCGGCAGACGTGTCTGTCTTGCTGAAGTCAAACTAAGGAGAGTGAACTGATCTCATACATCTGGTTATCTCCTGGCTGTTATAGAAAAGGATGGAGTTTTTCACCTGACTACATTTACAGCACTATGAAATATAACATGCATCTGACTCATCATTGTAATGCTGTCTACCGTCTATTGCTGTATTGAATGTTGCTGTGATAATGACTGTTTGATGTGCCTACACATTTGCGTAACCATTTTGTCACTGTGGCGTCCACAATAAATAATGAAGAAAAACGTCAACGGCTGTTTCAAGACTCATTGACTTTATACGTCGTGAGTTTACTGACGTCCTATGTGGATTGCCCTGTTATTGTTGTATGAACATTGTTTTGACTGAACACATCTACACACTACACAAAACCAGACATGCGGATGCCATCCATCATCATATGGCATCACGCATCATTTGGTGGCCATAAGCTGGTTTGATTCTGGTACCAGCAAACACGGGGTCCCTTACCCACTTCATTTTCAACAAGAATTCATCAGCATCCTTCAAGAAATTAACATTCTTCAATACAGTCAACATCTTCAAAATTTTCAAAGTACTCGGCGTTGCCCGGTAAAAGTCAAAATTTCAACTTTTTGACGGAAACAAGAATTTGACAGTACCCGGCGTTGTTACATGTTGCCGGATAACTCGGACTGCTGTTATCTTTTACGCAAGTCAAGCAAGTTGCTGCTGTCAAGGTTCCAGTGCTGTCGTTTTTTGAGAAGGTCAAGTGCCGGTTGAAACGGGTTGTTTTCTGAAGAAGGCCAAGTACCGATTTCCATCAACTTACTTTTGGATTAGAAGGTCAAGTGCCGAAACAACTCAACACACAGTATTTCAGAAGCTCTTGTACCATCGTGTTAGCAGTGGAAGCAGTTCAGATGTGCCATCATCGTTGGAGCTTCGCTCTTTAGGACGTTGATTGACATCCGTTTTTCTGCTGTTCTACGATTGGAAGCCTATAAGTTAAGTGGCCTGTTTGTATGTAAACTGTGCCCTTATACTTCTGCTGAGTCTTCTGTGTATCATCTCATTCTATATGTTATATGTTTATATGTTATTTGTATATTTATATGTTTATATTTCAGCGGGTTCTCGGTTGGGTGGTGTCTCCGTTAGATTATGCCACGTCATAGAGGTCGTCTATTGTGAGCGTTTTCTGTAGGGTTTGCAAATTTCCGATACTGGAATTTGCTAAGCGACTTCTGTTGCTATTTATGTTAGCTGTGATGACATGTTTTAATATTGTTTTCGTTATTATTTCGCATTCTTTAGTTTTGTTTTGATTTGTTTGTATTTGTTAGCCTACTCTTGTCTATAATTTAGTTTCATACAACATTTTTGTTTATACACTGTGGTGTCATGTATTTTGTTTAATTCTATCGCAGATATCGTCACATTTTTTGTGATATTTCATTAATTTCTGCTTTATTTTTAGTTGATTTCTGCGAAAGTTTTTGTATTGTTGCTGATCTTTGTTATTGTTTACATTGTTATTGTTTACATTGTTTGTATTGTTTACATTTTCAATGTTTACATTCTGCATGTGTTTACATAGTCATTGTTTACAGTTATAGTAATTAGTTAATGGGCTATGCTAATGCACTGTTACTACTACACTGATGATAAATGAATGATGAATAGTGTCGTGCACTATTGAATGAGAAGTGCACTTATGATCAAGAATTGAGTGCTGATATTTCATATACAAGTTCTTTGATTGGAGACTTGTTTCCCACAGAGACTGGGATAATATAAGGTGATGTGAATATACAAGTGCTTAATTAAGACTTGTTACACTTAGGTTTGAAATAAATTAGTTAATTATTTCAGGTTTTGGACTCATATGTTAGACAACATGTCTACATTTGAGCACTTTATTGAGCAGGGTAAATTGCTTGGGAAGACTGGTGATAAGTTAGAAGAATTTGCAACTGCTCGATATGATAAAGCAATGGAAGCTGAACAAAAGAAACTGCATATGGAAGCTGAACAAAAGAAACTGCAGATGCAGGTGGATGAAAAAAGATTCCAAATGGAAATGGAAAAACAAAAAAGGGAATCAGAAGCTGAGGAGAGAAAACTCCAGCTACAGCTAGAGGCTGAGAATAAAAGACTTGAAAAAGAAGCTGAGAATAAAAGACTTGAAAAAGAAGCTGAAAATAAAAGACTTGAAAAAGAAGCTGAAAGACTTCAAATAGAGGCTCAGGCTGAGGAAAGAAGATTACAGAGAGAGTCTGATGAGAGGAAAGCAAAAATGGAACATGAAGAAAAGGTCTTAGCTTTAGAGTTGGAAAAATTGAAATTGACGAGCATGAGTAATGGTAATGATTCAAACAAGGGTTCATCTTCTGGTAAGGCTAATAATGATACTTTTAAGATTAAGTTACCAACATTTAGTCCTTCCAGTGATGACATAATGTTCTATCTGGACAGATTTGAACAAGCATGTACAGCTCATAACATAGACAAAGCAAAATATGTTTATCAGTTATCAGGGATACTGACAGGTAAAGCTCTAAGTATATTAAATATGGTGGATGAACCTGACAAGAACAATTATGAGGTTGTCAGGGCCGCTTTGTTAAAGAAATATCAGCTTAACGAAGACGGCTATCGTCTACAATTTAAAAACATGTTACCTGAAAATGGAGTTGAATTCTCCGAGTTTATTGCAAGAATACGCATTACTTTCTCACGATGGGTTGAACTATCTAAGACGGAAAAAACTTATGAAGGACTTATGGACTTAATACTTAGAGACAAAGTCATGTCGTCTGTCAATGAGTCTTTCCTTGCTTTCCTTCATGAACGTAAACCTAAAACAATAAAAGAAATGGAAGATTTCTGTTGCCAATACGTAACTGCGCACCCACACATAACCATGGGTAACTCTAAGGTGAAAGAAGGTTTACCAGTTGCTTCGGCAGCTCCGTATGGCCAAAACTTTGCTCGTAGATTCCAACAAAATTTTGATAGAAAGAGTAGCGGTAATTTCTGTCAAAATCATGGAAATCAATTTCATGGTGATTCTTCTTCGAAGAATTGGAGACAACCTGATAGTGGTCGTTACTATCACCCTAATAATTATAAGCATTTCAAAAGAGGATATGGTAATAGAGGTTATTCCTGCCGAAGACCTCAGAACCAAACAAATAGATGTTCGCATCAATGTGAACATGATAGTAATCGTGGAAACTGGAATTCGAACCAGGATAACAATTACAATAGAGACAATAATAACTGCAGAGATAATAATAACTCTGATAACTTCAGAGGTAATAATAGTCGGGGTAGATCTCAACACAAAAAAAAGAGATATCAGCAGGCTAATGCTGTACAACAGGAAACTGAGGGAGCCTGTAATCATGTTGTTGATAGTAAAAACTTTGACGCTGTCACTGGTTCTGCTTTTGACTTTGAGAGAGCAAACAAATGCCCCCAATGCAGTACTTTATTCGAACCGGGTACCATAACTACTTTGAGTTGTGGTCACCCACTTCCCGCTCTTCCTGCTGCTGTTGCGCATGACGGGAGGGGTTCTTTAATTCTACATAAGGGTCTTGTTAATGATACTCCGGTCTCACTACTTTTCGATTCCGGATGCACCACTATTGGTGTTAGACAATCGCTTGTAGATCCATCTTGTGCTACAGGAAGGGTTATTAAATGTGTCACATTTGGCGGCACTCTAGAAAAATATCCTACTGCTGTAATTCGCATTGCCACTCCTTTCTTTACTGGAGATGTGCATGCTTGTCTCTTACCTAATCCTATTGCGGACCTTATTATTGGTCGTATTCACGGAGTTAGGGAGTGTACCCCACAGCAGATTGCTGCTTGGGAAGATAATAACATGCAAGCTACAAATGCAGTAGTTACAAGAGCACAAGCTCTACAAACACCCGAAACTTCACTGAATAGTGATAATGAAGTTGATAGCCAAGATAGTCACTTAGTAATCACTCGTGACTCTTTCATAAAATTGCAAGAAGAAGATCCTTCTTTAAAAAAATTCTTCGTTCTTGCGAAGAAAGGTGATCCGAATCAGGATACAAATAGAAAATCTTGGATTGCAATGAGAAACGGCGTACTTGTACGTATGGTACAAGATTCGACTACGTCGGCACATTCGCAAATTCTTGTTCCCAAGAGCATGAGAGTGCAAATATTACAACATGCTCATGACTCGCAATGTGCTGGACATATGGGTTTTGCCCGTACGAAGTCGAGAGTCCTTGCGGCTTTCTTTTGGCCTTTTGTCAATAAGGACATTCGTATTTACTGCCGATCATGCAAGGTATGTCAGGAGGTCAAATCTAGAGGACCACGACATGCTGCGCCTATCCAGGCTGCTGACATTCCTATTCGGCCGTTTCAGAAAATGGCCATAGATATTATTGGCCCTTTTAAGGTCAAGTCGGCCAGAGGACATCAGTTTATCCTTACATGTGTCGATATGTGCACACGTTGGCCAGAGGCTATTCCTCTTAAGAGCATATCTACTACAGATATCGCAGATGCTCTTTGGTTGATATTTTCTCGCTTGGGGTTCCCCAGAGAAATATTGTCAGACCATGGCACTCAACTCATATCTGACACTATGTCACAGGTAATGTCTACCTTACATATTGAACGATCTCTCAGTAGTATCTACCATCCTATGTCTAATGGGTTAGTTGAGCGTCTGAATAGAACGCTCAAGACTTTGCTTGGTAAGATAACTGAAGATCATCCTCAAGATTGGGACAGGGTTTTACCCGCGGCTCTCTTTGCCTATAGAGAAGTCCCTAATGAACACACAGGATTTTCTCCCTTCGAACTTGTCTTTGGCGCGCGTCCACGCGGCCCTATGTCTTTATTACACGATCTCATCACTGCCGATGATATTAGCGATGAAACTCAATCCTCATATGAGTATGTCATTGCTCTTAGACAAAAGATCATTGAGGCATGTAAGCTAGCAACTGCTTCATCAGAAATTGCTAAAGAGAAGGCAAGGCAGTTTGCTAACAAGAATAGATGTCTACGACAACTTTGTCCAGGTGACAAAGCATTCGTCCTACTCCCCAGTAGGGAAAATAGACTTCTTATTGCATGGAAAGGTCCGTATGCAATAGTCTCTCGGATTTCCGATGTTGACTATGTGGTCGATATTGATGGAAAGCATAAAACTTTCCACATAAACATGCTTTCGGAATTTCACGAACGTCCGGACTATTTGCTGCCTATTTTCCAGGCAACGGATGATGCTCCTGCACCTCACGGTCATTATTCATCCCTGTCTGTCATACAGGATGAGGAAGCTACCTTCTCTGATGTCAACCTTCCCCTTCCAGTGGTTCCATTACATTCCACGGAATCTTGGAAAAACGTTTCTGTTTCTCCTAATCTTTCTGGTGACGAACATCGACAAGTCTCGTCGATGTTACAAACATTTCAGGATGTTCTCACTGACATTCCTGGACACACAGATGTCATAGAACATGACATAATTCTTACCGACAATAATCCAATTAGGGTTAGGCCGTATCCTATTCCTATACACTTTCAGTCGCAAGTGGAAAAGGAATTGGATGAAATGATTCAATTAAATATAATTGAACCATCGACTTCACCATATTCTTCTTCCATGGTTATTGTCCGGAAGAAGGATAAGAACATACGAATTTGCGTTGATTATCGCAAATTGAATCAGGTCACAAAGTTCGACGCTGAACCGATGCCTTTGTTAGAAGATCTACTGATTAGACTTTCTAATTCTAGATTCTTCACTAAACTTGACTTGTCTAAAGGTTATTGGCAAGTGCCTTTAGCAGAGCATGCCAAACCTCTTACTGCTTTTTCTACACCTAGGGGTCTATTTCAATGGAATGTTATGCCTTTTGGTCTCATGAACGCCCCTGCCACTTTCGTTCGCATGATGCGTCGAATTCTGTCACATCGTTCGGATGTCATCGCATACTTAGATGACATCTGTCTCTTCAGTGATACCTGGGAAGATCACTATTTAGGGTTATATGACTTACTGTCCACTCTACGTGAGAATAATTTGACAGCAAAACCTTCTAAAGCTTTTGTTGGTTTTGGTGAAATCTCTTTCCTGGGTCATCGTGTTGGTCATGGTCTCTTGAAGACAGAAGACCACAATACTTCCAAAATACTGAACATCTCTGTTCCTAAAACGAAGAAACAAGTTAGGAGTCTCTTAGGTTTAATTCAATTTTATGGGAGATTTATTCCAAATTTATCTTCGATCATGGCACCTCTCTCAACATTGTTGAAGAAAGGTTCGCCTAATCTGGTCCGTTGGTCTGAAGAATGCCAATCTTCACTAGACCAAATCAAGAATATATTTTCTTCTCCTCCCATCTTAAGATTACCTACTCTTGATAGGACTTTTGTTCTTCGGAGTGATGCTTCATCCACTGGGATTGGAGCAGCACTGATGCAAGAATATGCAAATACTCTGCATCCTGTTATGTACATTTCTAGAAAACTAAATGCGGCAGAGAGGAACTACTCGGTTTTAGACCGTGAGTTGTTAGCGATGGTTTGGTCAATTCTAAAGCTACAAAGATTCCTCCTGGGCGCACATTTCATTCTAGAGACTGATCAGAAAGCTCTTACAGCTATTCAGACTAAGAATTTGAAGAGTTCGAGATCCACTCGATATGCTATAGCTCTTCAACCTTTTCACTTCACGGTACGAGCTATCCGTGGTGCGGATAATGTGATGGCTGACATTTTGTCTAGATGCCCACATGACTCCAACTAATACTTCTGTCCTATATTTCCATATATTACAGAGTCATAACACACCTATATTTCTACAATAGATTAGCACATCTGTACTTACTTTATATGTACACACTATCGTGCTTTGTTGTCATCTTCTTCTGTTCGTTTTTTAAGATGATAGAGGAGGACTGAGTAGTTAATATAAGGGCCGTTAGTTTACTAAACAGCCACAATTATTAATAATGTATTGTACCTTATGAAGCATATTAGTTATTAATTAGCATTATATTGCTTGTACTTTCTCAGAATGTCATTGTTGAGCTGAGGACTTACCTTACTAGTATCAAGCATGACGAGTTCTAGATTGTGTACTTACCCTCGGAATACCAGAGCATATGTCCTGGATCGTCATGTAGTTTAACTTTACTATGTACTTATGTCATTACATGTCAAAGAATGTACTATTTAAATTTTCCTATCAGATTTGTACATCCATTTTTAAAGACAATATTAGAGTATGCTGTTTAATGATGATTATAGTAACTTGCATACGTATATTGTGTTTACATGCTAACGTGATGTGTGTTGGTGACACCTCCCCAATGTGAATATTTTTTGAGACATATTTATTTTTCTGTTGAGGTATATCCTCACCAGACACTCTATATTTAGCCTCATGTTTGGCAATTTAATTAATTATCAGCGCATAATTCGTGCGTTTTGAGCCGCTTATCGCATGCTCTTTGATATTAAAAAAAAAAATATGTTCCACATTTTTTTTTTTATCGGGAGGAGGTGGTGATATGTTGCGTGATAAATTCTCGCAACATCGTTTTATTTCAATATCTATTTTATAACGCAAGGGCAACAACTGCTTGAAATTTATAGTCACTTTTCTCGGTAAGCATTTGTCTTCTCGCGTTGGTATCGAATGCAGTTAAGTTTTGAGCTGTGGTCATTTTGCGCTGGACTGCGCATGACTTGTCTTGCTGTTTGGTCGATCGGTTTCCGCCCACCACTAGTGGAGTGAGCGATTTGGAATGGCGAAAGAGATGCCTCGTTGAAGAGGGGATCTCCGCTTTTTTTTGTTCTGTCAGGGATGTGTAGTCCTCTTATGGATATTTCGTTTAGTCGAGATAATACCTCTAGTGTTTTCCCACATGTCGGGAGGCGTGATATTTCTGTGTATTTCATGAAAGCAAGGTAAATTGACTTTTTCATTAACTCTATCGATTTTGGGTCGTGAGCGATTTCGATTCATAGCCTGTCTTCGAAAGTCGTCGTCACGAGATGTTTTTCCCAGCTCACATGTCGCTGCATTGTACTGCATCGGTTGATGCAGTACCAAGGACCATTACTTGCTACTTTGTTAAATGAACTAGGTTTAGAAAACCTTTATTATCTAGAGGATATTTTTGAGGACATTATTTATACTTCGGCAGACGTGTCTGTCTTGCTGAAGTCAAACTAAGGAGAGTGAACTGATCTCATACATCTGGTTATCTCCTGGCTGTTATAGAAAAGGATGGAGTTTTTCACCTGACTACATTTACAGCACTATGAAATATAACATGCATCTGACTCATCATTGTAATGCTGTCTACCGTCTATTGCTGTATTGAATGTTGCTGTGATAATGACTGTTTGATGTGCCTACACATTTGCGTAACCATTTTGTCACTGTGGCGTCCACAATAAATAATGAAGAAAAACGTCAACGGCTGTTTCAAGAATCATTGACTTTATACGTCGTGAGTTTACTGACGTCCTATGTGGATTGCCCTGTTATTTTTGTATGAACATTGTTTGACTGAACACATCTGCACACTACACAAAACCAGACATGCGGATACCGTCCATCATCATATGGCATCACGCATCATTTGGTGGCCATAAGCTGGTTTGATTCTGGTACCAGCAAACACGGGGTCCCTTACCCACTTCATTTTCAACAAGAATTCATCAGCATCCTTCAAGAAATTAACATTCTTCAATACAGTCAACATCTTCAAAATTTTCAAAGTACTCGGCGTTGCCCGGTAAAAGTCAAAATTTCAACTTTTTGACGGAAACAAGAATTTGACAGTACCCGGCGTTGTTACATGTTGCCGGATAACTCGGACTGCTGTTATCTTTTACGCAAGTCAAGCAAGTTGCTGCTGTCAAGGTTCCAGTGCTGTCGTTTTTGTGAAGGTCAAGTGCCGGTTGAAACGGGTTGTTTTCTGAAGAAGGCCAAGTACCGATTTCCATCAACTTACTTTTGGATTAGAAGGTCAAGTGCCGAAACAACTCAACACACAGTATTTCAGAAGCTCTTGTACCATCGTGTTAGCAGTGGAAGCAGTTCAGATGTGCCATCATCGTTGGAGCTTCGCTCTTTAGGACGTTGATTGACATCCGTTTTTCTGCTGTTCTACGATTGGAAGCCTATAAGTTAAGTGGCCTGTTTGTATGTAAACTGTGCCCTTATACTTCTGCTGAGTCTTCTGTGTATCATCTCATTCTATATGTTATATGTTTATATGTTATTTGTATATTTATATGTTTATATTTCAGCGGGTTCTCGGTTGGGTGGTGTCTCCGTTAGATTATGCCACGTCATAGAGGTCGTCTATTGTGAGCGTTTTCTGTAGGGTTTGCAAATTTCCGATACTGGAATTTGCTAAGCGACTTCTGTTGCTATTTATGTTAGCTGTGATGACATGTTTTAATATTGTTTTCGTTATTATTTCGCATTCTTTAGTTTTGTTTTGATTTGTTTGTATTTGTTAGCCTACTCTTGTCTATAATTTAGTTTCATACAACATTTTTGTTTATACACTGTGGTGTCATGTATTTTGTTTAATTCTATCGCAGATATCGTCACATTTTTTGTGATATTTCATTAATTTCTGCTTTATTTTTAGTTGATTTCTGCGAACGTTTTTGTATTGTTGCTGATCTTTGTTATTGTTTACATTGTTATTGTTTACATTGTTTGTATTGTTTACATTTTCAATGTTTACATTCTGCATGTGTTTACATAGTCATTGTTTACAGTTATAGTAATTAGTTAATGGGCTATGCTAATGCACTGTTACTACTACACTGATGATAAATGAATGATGAATAGTGTCGTGCACTATTGAATGAGAAGTGCACTTATGATCAAGAATTGAGTGCTGATATTTCATATACAAGTTCTTTGATTGGAGACTTGTTTCCCACAGAGACTGGGATAATATAATGTGATGTGAATATACAAGTGCTTAATTAAGACTTGTTACACTTAGGTTTGAAATAAATTAGTTAATTATTTCAGGTTTTGGACTCATATGTTAGACAACATGTCTACATTTGAGCACTTTATTGAGCAGGGTAAATTGCTTGGGAAGACTGGTGATAAGTTAGAAGAATTTGCAACTGCTCGATATGATAAAGCAATGGAAGCTGAACAAAAGAAACTGCATATGGAAGCTGAACAAAAGAAACTGCAGATGCAGGTGGATGAAAAAAGATTCCAAATGGAAATGGAAAAACAAAAAAGGGAATCAGAAGCTGAGGAAAGAAAACTCCAGCTACAGCTAGAGGCTGAGAATAAAAGACTTGAAAAAGAGGCTGAGAATAAAAGACTTGAAAAAGAGGCTGAGAATAAAAGACTTGAAAAAGAAGCTGAAAATGAAAGACTTCAAAAAGAGGCTCAGGCTGAGGAAAGAAGATTACAGAGAGAGTCTGATGAGAGGAAAGAGAAAGCAAAAATGGAACATGAAGAAAAGGTCTTAGCTTTAGAGTTGGAAAAATTGAAATTGACGAGCATGAGTAATGGTAATGATTCAAACAAGGGTTCATCTTCTGGTAAGGCTAATAATGATACTTTTAAGATTAAGTTACCAACATTTAGTCCTTCCAGTGATGACATAATGTTCTATCTGGACAGATTTGAACAAGCATGTACAGCTCATAACATAGACAAAGCAAAATATGTTTATCAGTTATCAGGGATACTGACAGGTAAAGCTCTAAGTATATTAAATATGGTGGATGAACCTGACAAGAACAATTATGAGGTTGTCAGGGCCGCTTTGTTAAAGAAATATCAGCTTAACGAAGACGGCTATCGTCTACAATTTAAAAACATGTTACCTGAAAATGGAGTTGAATTCTCCGAGTTTATTGCAAGAATACGCATTACTTTCTCACGATGGGTTGAACTATCTAAGACGGAAAAAACTTATGAAGGACTTATGGACTTAATACTTAGAGACAAAGTCATGTCGTCTGTCAATGAGTCTTTCCTTGCTTTCCTTCATGAACGTAAACCTAAAACAATAAAAGAAATGGAAGATTTCTGTTGCCAATACGTAACTGCGCACCCACACATAACCATGGGTAACTCTAAGGTGAAAGAAGGTTTACCAGTTGCTTCGGCAGCTCCGTATGGTCAAAACTTTGCTCGTAGATTCCAACAAAATTTTGATAGAAAGAGTAGCGGTAATTTCTGTCAAAATCATGGAAATCAATTTCATGGTGATTCTTCTTCGAAGAATTGGAGACAACCTGATAGTACTCGTTACTATCACCCTAATAATTATAAGCATTTCAAAAGAGGATATGGTAATAGAGGTTATTCCTGCCGAAGACCTCAGAACCAAACAAATAGATGTTCGCATCAATGTGAACATGATAGTAATCGTGGAAACTGGAATTCGAACCAGGATAACAATTACAATAGAGACAATAATAACTGCAGAGATAATAATAACTCTGATAACTTCAGAGGTAATAATAGTCGGGGTAGATCTCAACACAAAAAAAAGAGATATCAGCAGGCTAATGCTGTACAACAGGAAACTGAGGGAGCCTGTAATCATGTTGTTGATAGTAAAAACTTTGACGCTGTCACTGGTTCTGCTTTTGACTTTGAGAGAGCAAACAAATGCCCCCAATGCAGTACTTTATTCGAACCGGGTACCATAACTACTTTGAGTTGTGGTCACCCACTTCCCGCTCTTCCTGCTGCTGTTGCGCATGACGGGAGGGGTTCTTTAATTCTACATAAGGGTCTTGTTAATGATACTCCGGTCTCACTACTTTTCGATTCCGGATGCACCACTATTGGTGTTAGACAATCGCTTGTAGATCCATCTTGTGCTACAGGAAGGGTTATTAAATGTGTCACATTTGGCGGCACTCTAGAAAAATATCCTACTGCTGTAATTCGCATTGCCACTCCTTTCTTTACTGGAGATGTGCATGCTTGTCTCTTACCTAATCCTATTGCGGACCTTATTATTGGTCGTATTCACGGAGTTAGGGAGTGTACCCCACAGCAGATTGCTGCTTGGGAAGATAATAACATGCAAGCTACAAATGCAGTAGTTACAAGAGCACAAGCTCTACAAACACCCGAAACTTCACTGAATAGTGATAATGAAGTTGATAGCCAAGATAGTCACTTAGTAATCACTCGTGACTCTTTCATAAAATTGCAAGAAGAAGATCCTTCTTTAAAAAAATTCTTCGTTCTTGCGAAGAAAGGTGATCCGAATCAGGATACAAATAGAAAATCTTGGATTGCAATGAGAAACGGCGTACTTGTACGTATGGTACAAGATTCGACTACGTCGGCACATTCGCAAATTCTTGTTCCCAAGAGCATGAGAGTCCAAATATTACAACATGCTCATGACTCGCAATGTGCTGGACATATGGGTTTTGCCCGTACGAAGTCGAGAGTCCTTGCGGCTTTCTTTTGGCCTTTTGTCAATAAGGACATTCGTATTTACTGCCGATCATGCAAGGTATGTCAGGAGGTCAAATCTAGAGGACCACGACATGCTGCGCCTATCCAGGCTGCTGACATTCCTATTCGGCCGTTTCAGAAAATGGCCATAGATATTATTGGCCCTTTTAAGGTCAAGTCGGCCAGAGGACATCAGTTTATCCTTACATGTGTCGATATGTGCACACGTTGGCCAGAGGCTATTCCTCTTAAGAGCATATCTACTACAGATATCGCAGATGCTCTTTGGTTGATATTTTCTCGCTTGGGGTTCCCCAGAGAAATATTGTCAGACCATGGCACTCAACTCATATCTGACACTATGTCACAGGTAATGTCTACCTTACATATTGAACGATCTCTCAGTAGTATCTACCATCCTATGTCTAATGGGTTAGTTGAGCGTCTGAATAGAACGCTCAAGACTTTGCTTGGTAAGATAACTGAAGATCATCCTCAAGATTGGGACAGGGTTTTACCCGCGGCTCTCTTTGCCTATAGAGAAGTCCCTAATGAACACACAGGATTTTCTCCCTTCGAACTTGTCTTTGGCGCGCGTCCACGCGGCCCTATGTCTTTATTACACGATCTCATCACTGCCGATGATATTAGCGATGAAACTCAATCCTCATATGAGTATGTCATTGCTCTTAGACAAAAGATCATTGAGGCATGTAAGCTAGCAACTGCTTCATCAGAAATTGCTAAAGAGAAGGCAAGGCAGTTTGCTAACAAGAATAGATGTCTACGACAACTTTGTCCAGGTGACAAAGCATTCGTCCTACTCCCCAGTAGGGAAAATAGACTTCTTATTGCATGGAAAGGTCCGTATGCAATAGTCTCTCGGATTTCCGATGTTGACTATGTGGTCGATATTGATGGAAAGCATAAAACTTTCCACATAAACATGCTTTCGGAATTTCACGAACGTCCGGACTATTTGCTGCCTATTTTCCAGGCAACGGATGATGCTCCTGCACCTCACGGTCATTATTCATCCCTGTCTGTCATTCAGGATGAGGAAGCTACCTTCTCTGATGTCAACCTTCCCCTTCCAGTGGTTCCATTACATTCCACGGAATCTTGGAAAAACGTTTCTGTTTCTCCTAATCTTTCTGGTGACGAACATCGACAAGTCTCGTCGATGTTACAAACATTTCAGGATGTTCTCACTGACATTCCTGGACACACAGATGTCATAGAACATGACATAATTCTTACCGACAATAATCCAATTAGGGTTAGGCCGTATCCTATTCCTATACACTTTCAGTCGCAAGTGGAAAAGGAATTGGATGAAATGATTCAATTAAATATAATTGAACCATCGACTTCACCATATTCTTCTTCCATGGTTATTGTCCGGAAGAAGGATAAGAACATACGAATTTGCGTTGATTATCGCAAATTGAATCAGGTCACAAAGTTCGACGCTGAACCGATGCCTTTGTTAGAAGATCTACTGATTAGACTTTCTAATTCTAGATTCTTCACTAAACTTGACTTGTCTAAAGGTTATTGGCAAGTGCCTTTAGCAGAGCATGCCAAACCTCTTACTGCTTTTTCTACACCTAGGGGTCTATTTCAATGGAATGTTATGCCTTTTGGTCTCATGAACGCCCCTGCCACTTTCGTTCGCATGATGCGTCGAATTCTGTCACATCGTTCGGATGTCATCGCATACTTAGATGACATCTGTCTCTTCAGTGATACCTGGGAAGATCACTATTTAGGGTTATATGACTTACTGTCCACTCTACGTGAGAATAATTTGACAGCAAAACCTTCTAAAGCTTTTGTTGGTTTTGGTGAAATCTCTTTCCTGGGTCATCGTGTTGGTCATGGTCTCTTGAAGACAGAAGACCACAATACTTCCAAAATACTGAACATCTCTGTTCCTAAAACGAAGAAACAAGTTAGGAGTCTCTTAGGTTTAATTCAATTTTATGGGAGATTTATTCCAAATTTATCTTCGATCATGGCACCTCTCTCAACATTGTTGAAGAAAGGTTCGCCTAATCTGGTCCGTTGGTCTGAAGAATGCCAATCTTCACTAGACCAAATCAAGAATATATTTTCTTCTCCTCCCATCTTAAGATTACCTACTCTTGATAGGACTTTTGTTCTTCGGAGTGATGCTTCATCCACTGGGATTGGAGCAGCACTGATGCAAGAATATGCAAATACTCTGCATCCTGTTATGTACATTTCTAGAAAACTAAATGCGGCAGAGAGGAACTACTCGGTTTTAGACCGTGAGTTGTTAGCGATGGTTTGGTCAATTCTAAAGCTACAAAGATTCCTCCTGGGCGCACATTTCATTCTAGAGACTGATCAGAAAGCTCTTACAGCTATTCAGACTAAGAATTTGAAGAGTTCGAGATCCACTCGATATGCTATAGCTCTTCAACCTTTTCACTTCACGGTACGAGCTATCCGTGGTGCGGATAATGTGATGGCTGACATTTTGTCTAGATGCCCACATGACTCCAACTAATACTTCTGTCCTATATTTCCATATATTACAGAGTCATAACACACCTATATTTCTACAATAGATTAGCACATCTGTACTTACTTTATATGTACACACTATCGTGCTTTGTTGTCATCTTCTTCTGTTCGTTTTTTAAGATGATAGAGGAGGACTGAGTAGTTAATATAAGGGCCGTTAGTTTACTAAACAGCCACAATTATTAATAATGTATTGTACCTTATGAAGCATATTAGTTATTAATTAGCATTATATTGCTTGTACTTTCTCAGAATGTCATTGTTGAGCTGAGGACTTACCTTACTAGTATCAAGCATGACGAGTTCTAGATTGTGTACTTACCCTCGGAATACCAGAGCATATGTCCTGGATCGTCATGTAGTTTAACTTTACTATGTACTTATGTCATTACATGTCAAAGAATGTACTATTTAAATTTTCCTATCAGATTTGTACATCCATTTTTAAAGACAATATTAGAGTATGCTGTTTAATGATGATTATAGTAACTTGCATACGTATATTGTGTTTACATGCTAACGTGATGTGTGTTGGTGACACCTCCCCGATGTGAATATTTTTTGAGACATATTTATTTTTCTGTTGAGGTATATCCTCACCAGACACTCTATAATTAGCCTATTGTTTGGCAATTTAATTAATTATCAGCGCATAATTCGTGCGTTTTGAGCCGCTTATCGCATGCTCTTTGATATTAAAAAAAAAAATATGTTCCACATTTTTTTTTTATCGGGAGGAGGTGGTGATATGTTGCGTGATAAATTCTCGCAACATCGTTTTATTTCGATATCTATTTTATAACGCAAGGGCAACAACTGCTTGAAATTTATAGTCACTTTTCTCGGTAAGCATTTGTCTTCTCGCGTTGGTATCGAATGCAGTTAAGTTTGAGCTGTGGTCATTTTGCGCTGGACTGCGCATGACTTGTCTTGTTGTTTGGTCGATCGGTTTCCGCCCACCACTAGTGGAGTGAGCGATTTGGAATGGCGAAAGAGATGCCTCGTTGAAGAGGGGATCTCCGCTATTTTTTGTTCTGTCAGGGATGTGTAGTCCTCTTAATGGATATTTCGTTTATTCGAGATAATACCTCTAGTGTTTTCCCACATGTCGGGAGGCGTGATATTTCTGTGTATTTCATGAAAGCAAGGTAAATTGACTTTTTCATTAACTCTATCGATTTTGGGTCGTGAGCGATTTCGATTCATAGCCTGTCTTCGAAAGTCGTCGTCACGATATGTTCTTTTCCAGCTCACATGTCGCGGCATTGCACTGCATCGGTAAATCCATGTACCAAGGACCATTACTTGCTACTTTGTTAAATGAACTAGGTTTGAAAACCTTTATTATCTAGAGGATATTTTTGAGGACATTATTTATACTTCGGCAGACGTGTCTGTCTTGCTGAAGTCAAACTAAGGAGAGTGAACTGATCTCATACATCTGGTTATCTCCTGGCTGTTATAGAAAAGGATGGAGTTTTTCACCTGACTACATTTACAGCACTATGAAATATAACATGCATCTGACTCATCATTGTAATGCTGTCTACCGTCTATTGCTGTATTGAATGTTGCTGTGATAATGACTGTTTGATGTGCCTACACATTTGCGTAACCATTTTGTCACTGTGGCGTCCACAATAAATAATGAAGAAAAACGTCAACGGCTGTTTCAAGACTCATTGACTTTATACGTCGTGAGTTTACTGACGTCCTATGTGGATTGCCCTGTTATTGTTGCATGAACATTGTTTTGACTGAACACATCTACACACTACACAAAACCAGACATGCGGATGCCATCCATCATCATATGGCATCACGCATCACCAGCCCGTATAGTGGTGGTTCATGGATCATAATTCCATACACTGAGGTTGCCAGCCCTAAATGACTTGGACATCCACAGTTATCTTCACATATCAAAATTCACATAGCAATTTACATATATATGTTAGTTCAGATGTTAGTAATATAAAATGTTTTGTTACAACTTACGCGAACCCTGGCTCACCGACATTTTGCTCAGATGAATAAAAGAGACTTGAATAGGCTTCTTACAGGCGTCTATGGTATCGTTAATTTAATACGTTCCCTCTCTGACTTCGTGTGTGGTCCTTCAGTTTCCTCAGTCCCGGTTTCTTTATTTAATATGAAAGAGATTTCCTGGTCCGTCCAAAATTCCCCAATAAAAGGTGTCCGGTATGTTGAGAAGGAATTCAGATATCTAGGCTTCACTATAGCAAAGTCTGGTATATTTGCAAGCGATCTTCACAGTGGAATAACACTGAAACGTGTCAGGTTATCTGCCATCAATGGTACCTATACCTTGTAGCGGTATGGCAGCTTGCGTACCCTGACAATCCCCAGAGCTATGCCAGTGGGAGTTTTACTCCTGGTAGGTTCAACCAAGCTGGACTGGTCTGTGAGGGTAGGGGTCAGACAAAAGCTGGTACCCTGGTCCTCCAGGTTGGGGGTTTTAGCATAGGGCTGACACCCCTGTCTATGTAAAAAAAATAATGAAGTTACGGAAACAACATCAAATGAACAAACTTTGCTGCGGGATGGACATTCGGAGTCTGTGGCTCGTATGACTGTCAGTGGTGAAAGCCGAAAGGAAGCCACTGACATGAAAACGGATGTCCTGACCGCAAAACAGGATACAAGAATAGGATTTTGGAATGTCAGGACAATGTACGAGACAGGTAAACTAAGACAGGTCACGGCAGAAATGAGAAACTATAGGTTACACATCCTGGGGATAAGCGAGAGCAGATGGACAGGGGCAGGAAAAGTTAAAACAGCAACAGGAGAAACAGTACTTTACTCTGGAAGAGAGGATGGACAGCACAGTGAAGGCGTAGCCATTATTCTACAGAAAGGGATAGAAAGGACATTACTGGAATGGAAACCCATCAACAACAGACTGATACGATTGAGATTGAGAGGGAGATTCACCAACACTACAATAATACAATGCTACGCACCAACGAATGATAGCGATGAGGAGGTCAAGGATGAATTCTATCAACAACTGCAGAAAGAAATGGAGGACACACCTAGATATGATCTTGTTATAGTAATGGGAGACCTCAATGCGAAAGTTGGTACACACAATACATATAATGAAAGAACAATGGGGAAATGCGGCAGCGGAATAGCAAACGAAAATGGGGATAAGCTAATAAGTTTCTGTAGCATTAACAACCTGGTCATTGGAGGAACACTTTTCCCACATAAGGAAATTCACAAGTTAACATGGGAATCACCAAATGGTCGGGACAGAAACCAGATAGACCACATCATGGTTAACGGTAGATGGAGACATGCATTACAAGATGTGAAGGTAAGAAGAGGTGCAGATGTGGGAAGCGATCACCATTTAGTAGTAGCAAAACTGAAAGTGAAACTAAGAAGGGCTGGACCAACTGTAACTACACAGAAAAGGTTTGACATCAGCAAATTGAAGGACCCCCTTACCAGAAAAGCTTTTGCGGCCGACATTAAGAAACGATATCAATTTGCCAAAAGCCAGGAAAAGACATTGACTGATGATATAGACCAGAATTTCAACACCATTTCAACAATATATAAGGAAAGTAGCAAATCATGCTTAGGATTCCAGGAAAGGAAGAAGCAAGACTGGATAACACCAGAAACACTAAACACCATAAAGATGAGAAAGGAAATGAAAAGAAAGAAAACAGAAGCGAAGTCCCCCAGGTTAAAGCAACTATATAGCGAACAGTACAGTCAACTGGACAGGGAAGTTAAACGCCAAACCCGAGCCAACAAAAGGAATTTCCTAGACGATCTTGCAAAACAGGCAGAAGAGGCAGCACTGAGAAATGAACAAAGCACAGTATACAAAATAACTAAATTCATCAGCGGAAAACAAGGTGCAAACAATATTACATTAGTAAGAGATAAGCAAGGAAATCTCATCAAGACAGCAGAGGGACAGGAAACAAGATGGGCAGAGCACTTCAGAGAAACTCTGAACAAGGAAATACCAGAGACACAATTGAATGTTCCTGAGGCTGAAAACGATCTAGATGTAAATACAGACATTCCACGAAAAGAAGAAATCATCACAGCAATCAAAGGGTTAAAGAACGGTAAAGCTCCGGGCCATGATAACTTAAATGCAGAGCTATTTAAGACAGACCCTGAGCTAGCAGCAGAACTATTAGAACCACTATTTGCACAAGTGTGGAAAACGGGGACAACACCATCAGAGTGGAACAAAGGAATAATTGTCAAATTGCCCAAGAAGGGAGATCTTTCAGACTGCAATAATTGGAGAGGAATCACTCTTCTCTCAGTTCCCAGCAAAATACTAGGCAGGATAATTATACAGAGAATTTCAAAGGCAGTAGACTACAAACTGAGGAAAGAACAAGCAGGATTTAGAAAGAACAGAAGATGTGTAGACCATATATTCACTCTCAGGAACATTATAGAGCAGTGCTCAGAATGGCAAAGACAGCTTTACATAAATTTTGTTGATTTTGAAAAGGCTTTTGACAGCATACATAGGGACAGTTTATGGAAAATACTGAGGGCTTATGGAATTCCAAGCTGCATAGTGTCAATCATAAAAAGCCTCTATGCCAACTTTACGTGTAGTGTTGGGCAGAGCAACCTAACCTTCGAGGTGAAGACAGGAGTACGACAGGGATGCCCCTTATCAACCACTCTATTTTTAACAGTCATAGACTGGGTGATGCGCCAAACAACAGAGGGCAGTCCAAGAGGAATAAGATGGACTACATTTTCTACATTGGAAGATCTGGAATATGCAGATGACATTGCACTGCTGGCACATTCACATCAACACATCCAGGAAAAAACGGATAGACTTAATAAATTTAGCCAGCAGGTGGGCTTGAACATCAATTTAAAGAAGTCTGGGGTCATGACGCTCAATGTGAGCAACCCTGAGCCCATATCAGTAAGGAATCAGCAACTGGTACAGACAGATACCTTCACATACCTAGGAAGCATAGTAACACCAGACGGTGGGGCAGGCAAAGACATCAACATCAGAATGAATAAGGCAAGAACAGTCTTCTTTAGCCTAAATAACATCTGGAAGTCCTCCCAATACAGCACAAGCACAAAATTAAGATTATACCAGAGTTGCGTGCTTTCTGTGCTTCTCTATGGTGCGGAATGCTGGAGAGTCACAGAGAAGGAAATGTCAAAATTGCCCTCTTTTCACACAACATGCCTAAGAAAGGTTCGCCGAATCTTTTGGCCGAGTGCCATCACCAGCCGGGATCTGCTTGCTCGTAGCGGGCATGGCGACATGCGCCCATCGTGGCTGGCGGGCGCTGGAGCTGGGTTGGTCATGTCCTCAGAGGGGGCCCCGGTGCCGTCACGGAAGCAGCTGTGCTTTGGACCCCTGGGGGAGGGTGAGGGAGAGGCCGACCGGAGACGGCTTGGCGGAGGGTTGTGGAGGCTGAGATGCAAAGAATGAACCAGAGTTGGGGCACTGTACGAAGGATGGCCACCGACCGAGCAAAGTGGAATCAATTTGTTGTTGCCCTACAAGACGCCACTAGCCGTGATGGCCACTGACTGCTTTGACGGTCGGCGGTTAAGGATCGAAGAAGAAGAAGAAGAAGTGTCAGGTTATATACCCGGTCTCCCACGCATCTATTTTTATGGAGTTAAAATAATCGCTGCAATCATTTTCAAACAGGCGGGTGAGGGTGTGGTACTTTCAAAAAAGTCCACGTGAAATAAGGTGCTTACAGCAAAAGGTCACGTATTACCATATAAGGCAATAAGATATATGATGCCTTGCGTAAAGACTCGCGAACATGCCGTTAACCTCATATGACAACGTGTGTCAAAAGTAACAATTCATTACTTTATCAGAAAGTAATCTCTTATCGGTGTCTGTCCGTAAGTTGTCTACCCGGATTCCAAGCTTTGGTGATGCGCGCACCCGTCTTATCGGTGATTAGGCAGATAGCGCTGGGCGATGTACGTGTTAATCTGCCACGGCCAAGCTGTGGTACAAAGGAATTTTACCAACCTGCCTCTCGTAATACTATCTCTACTTCTCCCTGCAAATGTGAGGTGTTTATCATCCACAAGGAGTGTCAGATAACAGACAAGACACAATATACTGAAAGTAGTGAAAAGATACTTGAAAATATAAACTATCTGCCACAAAGTATAGAAAGAAAGAAAGTGCGACAATTGAAAGCAGGCAATAAAACCAGTACCACAAATGCACCGATTACTGCTGGAGTGAAACAGAGATCGAGAGAGAGGCGCCCCATTCTGTCACAAAAGTAAAGCGAGCTTCAAACAAAATCATATTAAATTTAGCCTTACTTAAATCAAATCAGGACATGAGTGAAAGATACAGCAATAGAATACAGAATAAGTACAATGCAATGGACAAAAAAACAAATAATAGATGAATACTGTGGTGCTAAATGAATCAATACACCAAACATCAAAAGAAATCATACCAGAAGTAAAGAGGACTGCAAAGAAGAAGAGGATTACTTACTTACTTATTTATTCGTTCCTCTTCTACCGTGTGGTGTAGAGGTTTGTAAGAGAGAGCGCCAGACTATCCTATCGGCTGTCTTCATCCTGGCTTGGTTCCATTCTAGTCCTCGGTCCTTCAAAGATTGTCTAATGTTGTCCTCCCAGCGGACTTTGGGTCATCCTGGAGGTCTGGATCCCTGGCTCTTAGTTTCCCATGCTTGTTGTGGTAGCCGATCTTCTCCCATTCTGCAGACATGGCCAAACCATATCAGTTCGGACTGTTCTACTTGGGTCTGCAGGGGTTGGGTTTTTAGGCCTTGACGTACCGTCTGGTTGAAGACCATGTCTCTTCTTGTTACTTCAACCACCTTCCTCAGATACCTCATTTCTGAGGTTTGGATCTGGCTGTTGTTGGTTGTAGTCATTGCCCATGGCTTACATCCATACTTTAAGACTGGGACATAGGTGGAGAGGTATACAGCCATCTGTGTCTTCTTACCAACTTCTCTTTTGCTGAGAAATCCTGGATTTGTGACCTGATAAATTCTCCCAGCTGCTGCTCTTCATGTAGCCAACTCTTCTTTGATGCCTCCCTTCCGGTCTATGACAGCTCCAAGGTATTAAAAGTGGTCTACCAGCTCCAGGACCTGTTCTCCCAGCTTAATCTGATGTCTTCTTTCTTCTAGTGATATCACCATTGTTTTTGTTTTCGAGCTGCTTATAATCACCCCTCTCTTCTCCAGCTCTTTCTTCTAGACTTGCAGGTTGGATTGAAGATGTGCCGCTGATTTAGCACTCATGGCAACATCGTCAGCAAATGCCAGCTCATAAATACATGCGGGACCCAAAGATGCAGCAATAGTGAATGCAGTCAGCGACCCATAGCTTGACTGCTTGCATCAGGACCAGCGAACCAGAGCTGGTCAAGACCGTATTCTACCTCCACGTGGTGGTCCTGGAAACAGTCTGCAGCAGTGCAGTCTGGCTGAGCGAGTACGGATCGAAATGGGAAGGCAAACGCGGTCCCTAAAAAATGCCGTGCTGAAGTCAGATGTGTCGACCGAAAGGTGCAGATATAACAGCTACGGCGTAAACAGACACAACGCAACCACCGTCCTTTTCAGGGCGAACGAGGAAGAAGAAGAAGAAATACATACCTGTCTCATCTTGTAGTACCCCCCCTGAATACTTTCCTGTCCTCTCCTTACATGCCTTGATGACATCGTCCATGAGGAGTAGGAAAAGATAAGATTACAGGATATCACTTTGTCTTACACTAGTGGTGGTCCTGAATTCTTCTGAATTATGGTTTGCCGTCCTCACATAATTTCTGCAAGACTTGTAGAAGCTCTGTATAGCGTGAATCAGAGGTGATGGAATGTACTTCCTTGCAAAACAGTCCCAGAGTTTGTTCCAGGGGACCTTGTCAAACGGATTTTCCAGATCTAAGAAGCAAAGATGGATCTCACTCTTAAGGTAAAGAGCCTTTTCACTCAACTGTCTGAGTGTGAAGATTAGGCTCGTAGGACCCTTAGGAGTAATAGGTTGCCTGCTGCTCCCATGTACTTAACCATTTCTAGTGTTTTGCCATCATGTCCTGCAGCTTTGCCCATCTTGATTTTCTCCAGTGCTGCCTCCAGTTCTTCCAACTTTATGTCATCTTCATCACCATTGGTCTCCTCTTCTGTGTCAGTGGTTATCATTTCTGATGTTTGATCTTGCTCACAATCCAGGAGTTCTGAAAACTATTCTTTCCATTACTTCTTTTGGTGCAGTAAGCAATTTGCCTAGCTTGTCTTTTATAAATTCTGGTTTTCTTGTGCATCGTGTTCTAGCTTTTCTCCAAATTCTTCCCATGATTTCTGCTTTGCTGCTAGCACCTTGTTCTTTGCTTCTGTTCTGAGTATCATTTATTCTCTATATTTCTTAGTTTTTCCTGCTGTGTTTTTAGCTCCTAAGTATTGTTGCGATGCCCTTTTCTTCTCTCTTATTTTCTTTTTAACCTCATCTGTCCACCAAGGTGTCCTCTGTCTCTTGTTACCAAGTCGAACTTCACCACATGCTTATGCAGCAGCTGTCTTTATGATGTCCTTGAATTTTAATCAGAGTGTTTCCAGGTCCTTAGGTTGTTATTCTGTGTTTCTCACTGCTGTTGCAATAAGCCCCTGACATCTGATCTTCACTTCTGGCTCTCTCAGCTTGTAGGTCTTAATGCTCGTTTCTCCTGTTCGTTTACTTAGCTTCTTGCGTTATGTTAGGCAGTTCCTAGGCCGAGTAGCTCTTTCAGTTGTTCTTTTAATTGTTAACAAGTAGTGGTCACTTCCAATCTCTGGCCCCCTCCACATTCTAGCACCCCGTAATACTTGAATGAGCTGTTCATAATTATGGCGTAGTAGATAATTGGCTTCTCATTCTTTGTTGGTTCACACCTAGTGTATGCTGTATGCGCTTATGGGGGAACTATGTGTCGGTAATGATCAGATTCTGCGTTGTGCAGAATCTAAGGAGTCGCTTTCCATTGTCATTAAGAGTGTCTTCCCCATATCTTCCGATAACTCCACCCCATCTAGCATGGTCATTTCCAACTCTGGCATTGAAATCTCCGAGCATGATAATTTCATCTAGGCAGTCGTCCACTGTCCTTTGAAGCAGCTCGAAGAATTCCTTCTCGACCTCTACTAACTCATCTTCATTTGGCCCATACACAATGACAAGGTTGACTATGGTTTCTCTTTTTAGTTTTAGGACCATAATGCGTTCTGAGACAAAGTTCCATCCATTGATATTATTCCTTTGGTTTTTGGCCACTATACAACCCACGTCCCCTTTAGCTCTTTCAGATGTGGGGACACAACTGTAGAGCAGCGTGTCGCCATCGAGATCCATAACTCCTTGTCCTTTTTTCTTTGTTTCTGTTAAAGCCAGGATTTCTAATTTGGCTTTCCTCATCTCTTCCACCATCTCCTCTTCCTTCCCATTCATACTTCTTGTGTTCCATGTTCCGTAAACCGTAGTCCGTAGTCCGGTTCAGTTCGTCGCTTTTAGAATCAGTCCTGTTTTCTCACTTATGTTTCGCATAATCAGGTTTTTAAGACAAACAGGTGATTGGCCTTTTGTGCCTTTGCATGGTGGAAGACAGGCCTAGCCGGAGTTAGAAGTGGCTTACTGTCATAGTCATACTTTCCCATATTCAGTTATGACTGAAGGGGCTATTATTACTATTATTATTATTACTGTCATAAAGTGCACTGATACATCGATAAAATAATTAATTATAGGTAAAATTCAAAATAATATGAGTAGAAATAGAAATAGTAAAGTTGTAACACGTCTTCTGTCCCCGCGCCAGTCATCGAATGGAGATAAAAACGTAGTATGAAACCTTATTGTTGCGCTAGTGGTATTGTATTTTATAACTCGCCCGTCAAGGGTTAACGGTAAAAATTAAAAAAAAAAGACAAGCTTAGTTGTTCCAAGAAAAGATAGTAAGAATAAAACAGGGGAGGCATAAACGAACGCATAAAAGTGAGAGAGAGAGCGAACACCTGCTACCAATTGTCAAGCGTTAGATTCTTGGACTAGCTACCCAAGACGACAGTGCGAGACGATACAGTTAGCCTGTGTTCTGTAACGTTTCGCAAGCTTTGTAGAATTTAAAATTACCCCGCAAAACCCACTTCTTTTTCGGACTATAGGCACACTGAGGAAATATATAAACACACAGACAGCGCTTTCGCTGCAAAAGAGTCCATTTTATGACGTAACAGACTAGTAGTTTCAGTTTTGGACAACGCGGGAGAGGAGAAAAGATGGCGTAATTTATATGATAGTGGAAATTGAAACTAACTCTGGAAAATATATGGACTTCTTTATTAATAGGTTTAGGATCATAAAACCTAGTTAGTTTGATGGCTTATCATCTCCTGATAAATAATATGTTTAAAAATACAAAATTCCCCAGTAGATAAGAAAGTTATTGACAAAAGACTGTATTTGTTCGTGCAGACAAACGGACAGACTGGCGGTTTTGCATTCATTTTGCTTTCACTAACGATTACAGTTTTGAACGCGTTGTTGGAAATGAGACAAGCAAGCATGTATTCTGTTGGAGGAGGGGTAGACAAGGGGAGAAAAATTATGGGATGGCTTAACACAAAATATATTTTAGCAGTAGAAATCTAAGAATGAGTGAGGAGAAAACTTGTTAGGTCCAAAAATCAAGTCTGTTTCTGCTTTTATTTTCAAAATTCAAATTGAAAAGCTTAGTCATCCGATCTGATTGGCCAACGCATTTTATATTACGGAAAACTTAGTTAAGTTTTTGCCATTTTGTAGAAAGCTGTCCCTGAAGCAGGTCGATGTGATCCTAGAAGTGTGACTTTTATTTGTAACTAAAACTAAAAAGTATTTGTCATAGTCTAGCCAGCAGCAAAGCTGAATTTGTGCCATCCATCGCACCTGTGCTTATTTCGTTGAATTCTGGTAAGAAGAATATCGATATTATTATGTAAAATGTGCAAAGGCAAAAAGTGGGAAAGTGTATGACATGCCTAAAGAGACAGTTTGGGTATATCTATTTGATTTATGTTTGAATATTGCAATGTTGGAATTAAAAATTATTGTAGGACTAAAGTAAAATAGCAAGCCTCTGTGTTCGATAAACACTATTAATTGCCTGGAGCGTTTATATTTTATAATAGAAGAAAATTATATGCATATAAGGAGACTTACATACTCCTATTAAATTGTGTTGAAGAAGACTATGTAAAATGAAAGTGGCGTATCTGCCTTATGGACCTGAGGTGTGGTCACAATATGATGTGAGTTCAAAAAAAAACTTAGGGGCTGGTGCACTTGTAATGCACACGAGGCTGAACCCCATCATGTCATGTAGAGAGTTGAGGGAAAAATATAACAGATATGAAAAGGCCAGGGTGTCTTTTATGTTGCAGGGTTTTATTTCCTGTTACCAGCCAGTGACAGGAAAGCTGAAGTACGAGTGAAGAGAGTAACGTCTCCAGTACAGCGTATTCTGTATAATAATTGTCAAGTGGAGCTCTGAGAGCTGATGTTCTTTACAGAGCCATATCAACGATTGAATCTTCACGAAGGAAATTTCAGGTTATGTGCCACAATTTGGGCAATCTGACACTTTATCTGGAGAAAACTATTTCCCTACCCATTAACAGAAACTCTCGGGGAAATGATGACATAAACAGTCTCTCAAATAACTGACTCATATTATTAATTATTACTTAACAGCCCGTGAAACACCTTACGGAACATTTTACTATTAATAATAGTATTGTTGGACCAAGAGTCCTTATTTTCAGTTCTCGTTTCAGTGTAACATACATTTTCTTCAGTTTTAAAAGACCTGTCCAAAAGAGATTGCAGGACAGGCACAATAAATTGTACAAAAAAATATTTCCAATTTGAAAACTAAACAACAGAGTTATTGAGATTCTATTAGAGAGTTATACTGTGTTGTTTTGATGTACCATCATTTCATTACATCCCCTAGACACTAGCCACATCAAACACCATACATTAGATTTAATTTACAGCACTGTGTGAGATCTTGAGAGGTAGCGTTAGGTCCCTTGAGAACTCATCTTCTTCGACCACTAGACTCAAGGTCTTACATAGCTTGTCCTCACACGGTTAACTCATCTAACTCCATCATTCTTATCTTTTACCATCATAACCTCACCAGCAAATTAAACTTTGCTACACTTACCCAGATGACATTTTAAAACTGATGGATGCAAGAAGGAAGTAGAAGCAAGACAAAGAAGAATATGACAGACTACATAAGGAAATAGTAAACAAATGTAAAACAGGAAAAGAAGCATGGCTATATCAGAAGTGCAGAGAGATTGAAAAGCAGAACATAAATGCAGAACAAAAGACACAAAATCTATGTACAAGACAATAAATGAGTTAACAGACAGAAGGACACAAACAGTCACTGGCAGTTTGAAATCAAAAGAAGGAACATTGTTAATGTTAATGAGAACATGGTAGAGAGGTGGACAGAATACATGAAGGAGCTTTTTGATGATGAAAGACCAGATTGGAACGACTAGGACAGTAGTGAAGGACCTCTAATACTTGTGGCAGATGTAGAGTATGCCATGCACCACATGAAGAAAGGCGAGGCTCCTAGACCAGAAAATGTAACAGTATATGGATTGGAAGCTTTAGGAGAATGTGGAGTAGAAGTGATAAGAAAACTCTTAAATGACATCTTCAACAGTGGTCAAATACCTGATGATCTGCTAAAATCCATATTCATAGCTTTGCCAAAGAAACCTAGCGCCATGAAATGTAAAGAACGTCGCACCATTAGTCTTGAGTCATGTGACCAAAATATTATTTCGAATTATCATGAGAAGAGTGAGAAATAAAATTAAACCAGAATTCAGTGATGAACAGTGTGAATTGGTAGAAGGTAAAGGCATAAACATTAATAATAAATTCTTTAAGCGCCAAACACGGCGCATAAGGCAGAAACCAGTGCTCTCCAGGTTGTTCGTTGTGACGCCACTCCTCTTAGCTCTTGCACATTATTTAGGCCCAACGTTCTTCCTTCTCTTATTATTGTTCTTCTGAGTGTTTCTTTTGGTCTTCCTTTTTTCCTCTTACCCTCAGGAACCCAAGTGAGCGCCTGTAGTGGTATTCTGTTGTTTTGCATTCGTAGGACATGACCGATATATGACCATCGTCTTTTCCTTATATAGTCGGAGACATATTTCTGCCTAGAGTCTTCTCTTATTTGTCGATTAGTCTTGAATTCTTTCCAACTGATGTTCATGAGTATATAATTTGCTTTTTTTCTTCTGAAATATATTTTATGCCCTTCCCCGTCCATCTACACTCGCTGACACCCAATAAGTCCAACTTATAATTATCCATTTCTTTAATTACTTCTTCCAATTTTCCGTCTTGATACATAGTTCTTACATTCCAGTATCCAATTTTAGAAATCTCCTTTGCCCCCAAGATATTAGAGTGAGTCATGTTTACTGTCGAGCCTGGTTCTGTTTCGGTAACAATAGCTTGTTTTACGATAGTGAATTGTTAACTCACTGATCAACCCTCCGATCCAACCGACCGATTCGAGGGTTTCGAGGTCAGTTATAGGAAAATATCTACACCACTAGATACTCTGGTGTATCTTTTATTCTATAATTTAACATAACATGGTGATATCCATCGAAATATACACATTCCTGATGTTTTTCTTTCGGCGTCTAAGGTGAGAAACGAATTTCACCTCCATCTTGGAAGGGTAGATAAACATTGCTTTATATATATATATATATATATCTTATAAGAACATAACAGAAAGATCCTCAGACGTAGAGGCAGATTTGTACTTTTGCTTTATATATTACAATAAGGCATTCGACGAAGTGAAACATGAGGAATTTATCAACATGTTAGAAAGCATCAACATTGAAGGTACGGACCTGAAGATAATAAAGGACATGTACTGGCAACAAACAGCAGCTGTAAGAAATAGCGGCCAGATAAGAACGTTTTAGCTAGTAAAAAAAGAGTGACAGGGATGTGTGTTGTCACCGGATCTGTTCAATCTGAACAGTGAAAATATAATGAGATATCTAGAGAACGTTCCAGGAATATCATTCGGTGGACATAATATAAACAAACTGAGATACGATGATGATTCAGTCTTAATAGCAAAACGTGGAAGTAGCTGGAGGAAATGGTTGATACAATAGTGACAGAAAGTGAAAATAAAGGCCTTAGCTTTAATAGCAAAAAGATAGAAGAAATGGACGTCGCAAAGATAAGAGCTTCCCCAGAAAGCACTATCAAAGTAAATGGAACAGTATTAAGACAGGTAAATAAACTCAAATACCTGGGCGCATTAATAACAACGGATGGACGATGCATCTCAGAAGTGAAGAGCAGAATAGCTCAGGCAAAAACAGCATTCTATGAAATGAAGAGTATTTTATGCAACAATTCTTTGTCAAGGGAGGTAAGAAAAGGAGTTCTTCAGTGTTATATAGAACCAAACCTGACATATGGGAGTGAGTCATGGACAATTAGTACAAATGTAGTTAAGACACTAGAGGCCACAGAAATGTGGTTTTACAGAAGAATGTTAAAAATACCATGGACAGCCAAAAATAGTCATGAGGATGTCCTGAAAGAGGTCAATGCACAAAGGAAACTTATTTCTCAAGTCAAAAAGAAGCAATCCACTATTTTTGGCTTGTTATAAGAAGAAGAAAGCTGGAATATATCGTAACAACGTGTAAGATTGAAGGAAAAGAGATAGGGGAAGACAAAGAGTGCAAATACTGGACAGTTTGACATCGTGCCATGGAAAGAAGTCAACAACAGAACTGATAAATTGTCCTGAAGTTATGAAGTTGTGGTGAAGCATGATCTCCTACGCTACATGGTACTTGAAGAAGAAGTAGTTTTATGGCCTTTTTTCTTGTAAACATTCAACCACATATACAAAATAAAGACACATGAATGAATATATTTGTGACATACGCATATAGATACATTTATTTGTATCTTATTTATATTTTAGAAATTCTGTGTCTTTACAGAAGTTATTAATTGAGGGGATGCAGGACGTTAGTGTGGTAATGAAAGTTAGACTTTAATTGTATTGTTTCCTTTGTATCAGTGGATTTTCTATTGTTTTTGTTTTTGTCGTTCCGTTTCAGTATTCGAACGAAACACGGCTTATTTTGTTTTCGAATAGTTTTTGTTTTTGTCGTTTCGTTTCAATTTTCGAACGAAGTTTTTGATTTTGTTGGTCCGTTTCCTGGTTTCAAAATATAAACGAAAAATCTTCGTCGAATCACATGTGCTGAATTATAAAAAAAAACAAATACTTAAGAGACCAGCTTCTTCTGGAAATTCCCCTGGTGCTCAACAGAAAACACCAGAACAGAGACGAACTAATCAACAGGTTGATGCAGCCAGGCAAGCAGCAATAAAACAACAGGAGACACCAGATTACAGACTGATGCAGCCAGGAAAGTACAGGTGAGAATTCGACCATATACTTCAAGGCAGGGGCATCGAGGTGCTTTCAGTTATGACTCTGACCATGAGTACGCGTCAGCAAAATAGTGAAAATTGGCCTTTTGTCTAGACTGTGTAAGCACTATAGGGCCAAGAAGTGGGATAAGGAGCCAACAGGTATGTGTTGCTCCAATGGCAAAATCCAATTAAGCCTGCTTTCAGAACCACCGCAGCCTTTGAACGATTATCTTATTGGCGCAACACCTGAATCAAAACATGTTTTACAGAACATTGAAAAGTATAACCGTGCTTTTCAAATGACATCTTTTGGGGCCAATATCATCACATCAAGAGGATTCATGCATTCTTTTAAAGTTCAAGGACAAGTGTACCATAGAATTGAATCCTTACAGCCACTACCAAATGAAGAGCCTCGATACTTGCAGCTTTCTTCCATTGGTGACCTTCAAAGGCAGGCACATAATAGATGCAATAACAACCCAGGAACACATGTCTACCATCATACAACACATGGAACAAGAAACAACGGAGTCGAAGAAAAAGAGGTACCGAAGAAGAAGGTCATCCAGACATAAGATTTGACACTGCTATAGGAAGAGTCTACACTGTCCAGCTTTAATTGCCATTGAAGATAAGGTTATTACTAAGTCTCCAATGGGCAGAGTAACTGTTGTGTTGTCTTGTGACTTTCGGCACACTCTACAAGTCATTCCTAGAGGGACAACAGCAGATGAGATCCAAGCTTGCTTAAGTCACTTTAAATAAACTAATGTACACAACTAATTAATCAAGTATTATCTCTGTTTAAACAGATAAAAAACGTTATTAAATGTTCAGTTTCTTTTTTTTTTAACGGGCAACGCCGGGTATAGCTAGTAGACTATATGACCAGATACAAACCTCCACTGATGTAAACAGAACATAGATACGGAACTCCATCCCCTGTCAGCGTCACAGACTGGACTGTCTCTTTTAAGTCACAGTAGATGTCTAGTGTTGTGTCGTCGACGGTAGAATTCCTGGAGTTACGACAACTCAAGCTGGAGTCGTTCGTGAAGTTAACTTTCAAACTGTATAGGTAATCTGTTGTACAAGCGAAAACACATTAACCGTTGTCATAGCAATGACCTTTCTGAAGACATATATTTTAATGCATTACATTGCAGCTCTTTGTAGAGCACGTCTTAAAAAAAAGCACACACACACACGCAAGCACTCACGTTCGCACGTACACACATACACACGCACGCACACACACACGCACACACACATACACACGCATGCCTTTCTGTTTGGAGTTATATGTTCATAGTCTCCGTATGTCTTCTTCGCCCACTACATATGTATGTCATTCTTCTTCTTCGTACACTCTCAGACGTCTACTTGAATATTTTCAGTGGTCAGCTTGAGGCTATTTGTATCTCCATAGAGTTGTTTATTTTCCAGGAACGGTTCTGGTGGCTACCATATGTGCTTTCAATGTTCCTCATATGTTGGGCACCTTTGAAACAGATGTTCGGCAGTCATTTTATCAGTGCTATAGTTACGCTGATCGGCAGTTTCTATCTTTAGCTTGTTGAATATATGATATCCCAATCTGTTGTGGCCCGTGCGGAGTCTGAAGATTATCACTTGTTCTCTTCTGCTGAGCTGGTAATATGTATTTTGTGTGTGTGTGAGTGTGTCCTAGTGAAGTAGTCTTACTAGGCGCTAGGTTATAAAGAATATTTAGCGCACACACCCAAATTACTACGTTGAGGCAAGTTTGCCGTCTATTTTAACATGTTCATACCAAACCAACCATCATCTAAATATCTGACATTGGTAGGGGTTTATCCCCATCCCTCTCATGTAGAACTGTCTACGTGGCACCATAAGATACTGTTTTCAAACTTTCATTACGTCTTGCTATTCCCGTGGGTATTTATCATGTTTACAACACACTACTTTATAGATCTATCACTGATAACATTTTTCAAGATGCTACTTTCCTGTCATTATTTATCAAAACAAGGTCTGGGCGAAAGCGATTACTTAGCTTCCCGTGCTCCAAAATCACATTTGTCATCTTACTCTTTAACGAGGTTGACATCTTCCGACACATGTGCGAACTGACGACCTATCTCCCAATAGCATCTGCCCATTCATTTTGGATCATTTGAACAATATGGTTTGTGTATCTTCTCGGACAAAAAGTCTGGGTTAACAATACGAATGTCACTCAGTGTTAAACTCTTACTCCGTCTGGATCGGCGATAAGAGAAAAAATCAATGTGGCAAGTCGCTCTGCACAAACAGAAGTCAATGTTGTTTCAAAAATAGATCCAGCGATCAGGTAAAATTATGGGAGTGGTAAATTAGAAAAAAGATGAGATAAGAAGACATTAACCTATGCAAGTGTAAACAATAAACAAGGGACGAAATTAGCACGTAAAAGATGGTAGATTAATAATGCCGGAGTGGAGAAAAGATCACAAAAAGAGAAGAAGCGTATTCCATGGCAGACGCATATCTCTTCTCAGTGTCCCGTGTAAAATCTACTCAAGTATCCCGGAGCAGAGACTAAGACATCTAGCTGAGCCACGAATGAATCAAAGTCAATGTGGCGTCCTTACAAACCGAAGTACTCAAGAGTACAGCTGAGTGAAAAGATCCTTGAGTATAAAACTGAAATGCATCTTTATTTCTTGGATCTGGAGAAGGCGTTTGACAACGTCCCCTTGAGCAAACTTTGGGACTGTTAGAAAAGAAAAACATTCATGCACCTCTGATCCACGCTAAACAGAGATTCTACAAGTCGTGCAGAAATTTTATGAAGACGGCAAATCATAAGTCTGAAGAGTTCAGGACCATCACTGGTGTAAGACAGTGTGATATTTTGTCACCTTATAATTTCATATTCCTCATGGATGATATCATCAAAACATGTTGGGAGAGGACGAAATAAATTCAGTTGGGTATTGGAAGATGAGACAGGTTTGTATTTCAGATCTGGCATTTGCTGATGATGTTGCTCTGATTGCTAAAACAGAGGCACATCTTCAGTCCAACCTGCAAGTATGGAAGAAAGAGTTTGAGAATAGGGGGATTGTCATCAGCAGCTCCAAAACAAAAATAATGGTGTAATCACGAGAGTGAATAAAGCATCATACTATTCTGGGAGAACAAGTCCTGGAGCAGGTCAACCACTTTAAATTCCTAGGAGCTGTCATAGACTGGAAAAAAGGCATCAAAGAAAAGAAGGCTACACAAGGAGCAGCAGCTGGGAGACTTTTCCAGGCCATAAATCGAGGATACCTCAGTAGAATAAAAGTTGACAAGAGGACGAAAGTTGCTGTATACCGCTCCATTTCTGTCCTAATCTTGACGTATAGATGAGAGTCATGGGCAATGACTACAACCCCCAAATGCCAGCTCAATACCTAAGAAATGATGTACCAGAGGAAGGTAGCTGAAGTAACAAGAAGAGACATGGTCCGCAAACCGACGATACTGCATAGCTTCAAAACTCAGCCCCTGCAGACCCAAGTAGAACAGTTCTAACTACGATGTTTAGGTCATGTCTGCAGAATGGGAGAAGATCAGCTACCACGGGAAACTAAGAGCCAGGGATCCAGACTTCCAGGACGACGAAGTCTTCTGGGAGGACAACATTAGAGAGTCGCTGAAGGACTGAAGAGTATATTGAAACCAGGCTTGGAGGAAGATAGCCGATAGGACAGTATGGCGTTATATCTTCGAAACCTCCACACCTCACGGTAGAAGAGGAATGTCTAAGTAAGTAAGTATATAATTTTTTTCGTTTAATCTTTAATTAGAGTGTTTTAATATGAAATTAACATCCAAGGAGCGATTCAAGCGTCCTTCTATTGACAGACTTGTTTGAATACTTCTCTTTGTGTTTTCTGAGAAATGTATAATGAAATAATGAATTAATAACAGTCACGTACCAGGATTGTTGACATGAACTCTGAGCCAGGTAAAGGGGTACGAGTTATCTAACATGATTGTCACTTTGTCCAGGCTTTCAGATGTTAAGCAAGTGCTATCATTACCATCTGCAATCTCTGGAACTGCAGATCTATTGTAGGCCAAATCAGCTGTCAGAAGATGTAAAAAAGAATATTAATTTGAAACAAAAATGTTAACACCATTCAGCGAACGATTTCTATTTTACCGTCTATTTAACTGTTAAACTACACTTAAAATGTCAAGCTCTATTATTATGGACATCTAACAGCAGCAGTAACAATAAGCAAACCAAAAGTCGCAGTAACAATGCGAGTCAAGGTGAAACAACATTTTAATTAAAACTGTAATAGTCAGTGCTCTATATTAATTTCTGTTTTAACCACATTTCCTATAATTTACCTTCAGTTTACATTACTTCACTTGAGAAAGGCTGTTGTTGCATTCGTTAATTAAGGTGCAAGAAGATTATTTGTTTAAATTTGCTTGCTCGATTAGTTTAAATTGAGCATTACTCGCGTAATTCTAAATTTATGTTTAAGAAACTTAATTTGAGTATGCTACACAGATCACATGAACTGCTTCGTTCGCCCTCAGACTACATTACTGATTCTATTAAGGCAGTAGTCGGCTCAAGGTTGCTGACATCTCGTTCGCTCTCAGACTTCTACATTAATGACTCTAATAAAGGCAGTAGTATGCTCAAGGTTCCTGACATCTCGTTCACTCTCAGAATTCTACGTTAATGGCTCTAACAAAGGCAGTAGGCAGCTCAAGGTTTCTCACATCTCCAAAAAGTTGTTCATGGAGAGAAGTGGGTAGTTGCCATATGCCACTCCGTTCACTGCTGTAAGTTGGGCAAGACTAGAGCAGATGTTCGGCTGTCATGTGGCTGGTGCCACAGGAGCAGAGATCTGTTGAACCAATCCTGTACTTGTGGTATAGATGGTACCTCAACCTATTGTGACCAGTACGTAAGCGAAATATAATGACCTGGTGATGTGCCGAAATCAGTCGTGCTCTTTTTATAACTTTCATCCACTCCGGCAGTATCACTTCATTTCTTCATTTTTCTCACTCATCGTCCTATTATTTGGCATATTTATTGCCCTTACATTCTTTTTGCTGAAACCGCAAGCAGACTTGTTTACCAGGTGTATCGTAACAATACCATGTTAATTAGACCGGTCAGCGGTAATACGTTTATCACGTCAGTCAGTCTAGCCAACCTTTGACACAGACGATCCTTGTATGCGCAATATGGTCCCGTACGAGTGATTAATATAATGCCACATTGTCTGTCTGAGAGATCATTCTGAAGGAGGCACTAAAAAACCGGGGATAAAGAGAAAATCGTTTTCACGGGACCATCCCTGTGTAATTATTACATATTACTTGTCTGGGGGAGACAATTTTGGAAGGTAGCATCTGGACATCAAATAAGTTCACAGATTTGTTTGTGAGTTGCGGAAGTATTACATCATTATTAGAAACAGTTCACGCGATTGAATTTTAAAATGTAATATATTAGAACACGCGGGGGAGATTATGCATTTAAACACCCCTACCCAGATAGTGTTAAGAGCTTACCATTGGTGTGATTTAAGAGCAGGAATCTACATTGACTTTCACTGGAAAACTCGTCGGGAGTGCAATCTGGGATTTGAACTGAGAAATGGGAATATTATAGCGAAATCGGAGACACAAATCAGAATGCATCGCCACGTCAAGCTAGCAATTCATCAAAGCCAGAGAAAGAAGGATCGGACTAAGGGTTCCAAAATTATAAGTAACAGATCGGAAGTATTTGGGCAACTTTAAAACTTAAAGCAAACCCGCATATTAAATACATATAATGGAAACTTAAAGGACCAAGATCGAAAGTATTTGGGCAACGTTAAACCTAAAAGTAAATCCGCATTTTAAATACGAAGACTGGAGACCTAAGGAATCAGATCACCCGTCATAAGATGAAATTCCCAGACCAAGTGATCCGAAGTATCTAAAAATGTTATGTGTTATTTGTATACTGGGCGAGGAGATTGTGTTCAAAAACTTTGGGGTAAGTGTAAACATTTATTTTACAAATGTGAATTTGACATGTTTTCTTGCTTAGTGGTTATATATGAGCCTGGCAACCTCAACCTATCAAAATAGTATCTTCATAAACCACTACAGCTAGTGTAACCGGAATGATGATCACATTAGTAGTTTAGTAATTATCCTTTAAATAATTTCAGTACGCAAGTTATTGATGACGTAATTTTCACATAGCCTCTTATCGACATTTTAAAATAAAGACTTCTAGACAGTTACAGGAAATGATACGAGACCTGAAAACCTCTAAACAGAATTAAAAATACCCTCGAATAAAAGCTTATACCATTCGCTATCATAGAAACTTGTGTAGAAACTTGTGACGTAAATATGACATCGACAAAACTAGTGGAATATCCATCTTAACTAATGGCTTCGCCAATGAAATAGTTCATCTCAAAAATATCCGTATTGACTGACAAATCAACGTAACTTCCCCCCAAACAGTCTTAGGAACCAGTTTGTATATATTGACGGCCAAAAACCCTTAGCAAAAGAGAGACAAAAAGAGAGCCAAACAAGAGTCAAAGAAGAGTAAAAGCCAAGAGTCAAAGCCAGGTCATTCCGGATAGTCCAAGAGCCTTAGGTTCCTAGCAGATTTGCTGACCGCCACTTTATATTGGCAAGGGAATAATGGCTAACCTGATCCGTAGCCCTATGACAACATATACTTCAAGTTGGTAAAAGGTCTCGACTTAGACTTACGCATAGTAGACAGGATGAAATAGATATACATAAGCTCATCAAAATGCACTAATGGATTTTATGAGATGATTTCGTATGAGGAAACGAATGTTACTGAACTGAGAATAGGATCATCTTGTAATTTACCGCCATACATCTGAAAGAAACCAAAATAAACTTTTCATATACAACGTCGGACTTTGCTTAAAATGCTGTTGGAAGTTGTTGAGTTTGACTTGCACATTGTTTAGGAACTCTATAGGGAAAAAAATGGACCGTACTGCCTTTTATATTACATTGTGATTACTTCCAACTATCAAAATCTGAATACGAACCTGGATCCCGTACCCTTTGATCAAGTTAAACAATACCTCTGGATGATCATCCAGTTAACTCAAACTTGACACAGCAACCTTAAATATATTGATACCGCCAACTTAAATATATTTATACTGTGAACTCGAACTTGTCAATTATAGGTTAGGTAACTAAAAAGATAGAATACCGTCGGAATGCTTCCTTTGCTGTCCTTTAATTCCTTCAACGGAGAATAGCTCCTTAATTAACTGGTCACAATTAATACATTGGCACAATACCTGCTTCTTAGTTGGTGTGCCAATGTAACACGCATTCTCGCTATAACATATATACCTATCGAGCTATTCTGACCTGCTTTAATAATTTTCCGACGGATTATTCATTTATATAGAAGAATGTTAAATTAAATGAAATAGAACCCCAAACCAGTTTTACCCCTAAAATACTATCTATGTGAATACGGGCACACAAGCGCTGGTGATCGTTTCTTGCTAGTCGTACAGAAAACCGACAGCAGAGGTGACTCGAGACTCCAAATGGAGCAATGATGAGTGATGATTACATCACATGTGCCTCAAGTGTATCATATGATTTTGTGTGATATATGTACCTTGCTAATTTTAATTCAGGCAAATCATTGCTTTTTGCGCTGTCCAATCACATATTTTCCCAGTTTAATACCCAGAAAAATATTGGTGATTTCTAATCATCTTCCCTGAGTTACGCTGTGTATACTCAAAAGCCATGTAATAATTCAGAGAGGCTAACATTGGTGGGTGGACAGCAAGACAGTGCGCCTGTTCCTTTTGCAGCCCACAAACGTACTTAACAGAGGCACTTGTTTTCATTTTGTCTTAAAGATCGTGGTACTAATCTATCAGACGGTTCGTGGAACGAAGCTATTAGACTGTGAAGTGTTTTCATCACAAAACAATTGACGAAACCAAGGCTGCAGGACTCACTAAAGCCAGTTAAGTGCTTGTAAAAGGCACCAGCAAACGGACATTAAAGTTTAAATTTAAATCCTCGCACCACGTCTCAATGACGAGAAATTTTATTTAGCTCTAAAAGTCACCATCATTTCATCTTTATTTAAACTTGTTCAAACTACTTGATTCTTAAATTTGTTACATGTTATTGTAAAACATAACAATCATAGTTGATTCATTTATTATAATGGTGAAAGCAAACGTATGTGCAAGACTATTTAATATATATACATTTATAGAGCAAATACCTGTGACGGGGTGGAGGGTGAGATGGTGATGATGATGATTTGATATTTGATCACTCTCTTGCACACTCGCAATCCGACCCGATTCAACAATAAAACTCTTATTCTTAAGGCAGGGGCTGTATTTATTTTTACAACATTGTCAGTGACATTAAGAGCACACTGAAGCAAACATTAAACAAATAAACCGGGACCAAAAGATGCAGCAATAGAGAAGGCAGTCAGCGAGCGACCCATAGCTTGACTGCTTGCATCAGAGTCAGCGAACCAGAGCTGACTAAGACCGTACTCCACCTCCACGTGGTGGTCCTGGAAACAGTCTGCAGCAGTGCAGTCTGGCTGAGCGAGTACGGATTGCATCGGGAAGGCAAACCCGGTCCCTAAAAAATGCCGTGCTGAAGTCGGATGTGTCGACCGAAAGGTGCAGATATCACAGCTACGGCGTAAACAGACACAACGCAACCACCGTCCTTTTCAGGGCGATCGAGGAAGAAGAGGAAGAAGAAGAAACAAATAAACCAACAAACCAAACACCAAACAAACACCAAACAAACACCCAGATAGTGCCCGATTGCTAATCTGAAGAAGCAAACAAAGCAACGACTGGTTAAAATCATAATAGTTAAATAATTGTTGCCAGTAATTTTAATGGAAGGGAGGTGATCTGGAAAATGTTAGGGGAGCAGATTAGATTATGGGTTGTCGTTGCTTGAAGACGTGATTGTCTTTAATGTTAGGTTTAATTGTAATGGGGGAATTCTCTCGTATGTTCGAGAAGTAAAGTTAGAAAGCGTGTGAACGCTAGTCAGTTCAATTGTGGAGGTTTATTCACTCCGAACTGTTTTGAGCTACGGGTGTTTGGCTATTTGTCTCTAGCCCGTGCAAGTAGTGAGACTGAGTGGTGTTTTTTGAACAGCCGGGTCTCATATCTGTTTTAGGCGGGAAATGTGTATTCCCGTGGGCAGTGAGTTTTTGGGCATCGACTGGAGAGGAGTCGGCCCCTGGATGTGTTTTCAAGTATGCCTGTACAGTGCGGAAGATAAGAGGCCATTTTTTGTGTAGGCCATTATTTCCTTAGAAAGGATAATTTTTGATATGTGAAGACATGTTGATTGTGAGATTATTGCAAACTGCCGAGTGGGCAGTGTTGTATGTTTTTGAGAGGTAAGGGTCCATTATTAGATTATCAGAGCACTGATGTGAGGAGTATCTGGAGGATACCATATTTATGCAGTAGCACGGCGATGATGTGAGCCGTTTGCTATCTGTGAGGAGGCCATATTTATATTGTAGCACGGCGAGGATGTCCGTTTGCTATCTTTGAGAAGGATCCATTATTATTATGATAGCGTTTATGTGAGGAGTATCTTGAGGATGCTATTTATGCAGTAGCACGGCGATGATGTGAGCCGTTTGCTATCTGTGAGGAGGCCATATTTATATTGTAGCACGGCGAGGATGTCCGTTTGCTTTCTTTGAGAAGGATCCATTATTATTATGATAGCGCTTATGTGAGGAGTATCTTGAGGATGCTATTTATGTTGTAGCACGGCGATGATGTCCGTTTGCTATCTTGAGGAGGCCATATATATGTTAGCACGGCGATGAGGCCCGTTTGCTAGAGGATCCATTATTAGAATATTATAGCGCTGATGTGAGGACAGGTGGATAGCGCTGAGTTGAGGAGTATCTTTAAGGAGGCCATGGATATTGTAGTATCTGCATGATTCTGAGATGTGAGGAGTACTTTATTATTGTATTGCTGTAAACTGTAATTTGACTACGACTGTGTATTCTATATTAACGTAACGTGTTGTGGTGTAATAAACGTCATTAACTTTCACCTGCCGTTACACCATTCCATGCCTCTGATGTGTGTACCTGTAGTGTGTGAATGTACCTATACACACCTCACTTATGACACCAACACACAACCGTAGTATTATCAACAGTACCCAGCCATTAAACATTAAAGTAGTAGTATCAGTGTTCAACAATAATTTTAGTAGTATCAGCCAGTGATAGTAGTATCAGTGGTGGTTTTCAGTCTAGAAGGAGCTAACACCTACGTATTCGCGTTTATAGCCTGTGTGGCGTAGTTTAGGATCATTTAGAAGTGCCTGTGTATCGTATATGATTCAGAAACTGTTACCTCAACGCTGGTGCGTATTTGTAGCAAGAGAGTAAAATAGGTCAGATTCTGGACCAGTCATTACAAGTGGGAACACCGAACTTTGTTATGTTTAGCTCTGTGTGGGCGTGGCTTTATTCAACTGTACACAGGTATCAGCTGACTGCGCATATCCATCCTCATATCTTGGCGTGTGTAGCAAGTAAACTAACTTTATCAGTTGGTTTGGATATCAAACAGCTGTTATCTGATAGCGACATTGATGCCATAATAGTTACAGTGCTTGTTCCAGTCTTTCCATATACAGATTCAACTATACGTGCAGTATTTATGAGAGTTATCACGTATACCTCAAGTGACAAGTTGCGGAGTTGCTGTGATCAGTTCCTGTCGTCTTATGCATTGTTGAGGACATACTGTACAGTGGCAGGGATCTGAAGACAAGAGAGCTTAGTCCTTGTACCTTTCTGCGGTGGAGTGGTTTTAACGTCAAAACTATGTGATATCCAGTGTGTTGGCGGAAGGGTCGGGATTATCTTCAGATAAGTGGTTTTGTAGTGTGTAAATGTTGCCACTTCTGTCCATGTCAGCAAGCCTCAATCTTGACTATCCTATTCTATTGATAACTATTGTTGTTGTTGTCGATAATTATATCGATTAATTATAGAATATGATGATGCATGAGTAATTTTTATAAAGGTTCTATGTACAGGAATTAATGATACAATATTTGAGATCTAAACTTGGTTTGGTGAGGTAGAAAGTTGATTTATACATATATGGTTGAGTGAGTAAGCAAGTCACAATGGATTGTGATATAGACCCTGAGGATATGAGGCCTTTATTAGAATATCTGTTTCAAGAAGGTATAGATTTTCAGAGATTAAAAAGCCCAGAGCTTGAGGCACATGTTATGGACAGGTATTTGGTCAGTGCATCAAGAGCTCTAAGAGAGTTTGCTGATGAGAGATTTCAGTCCATTCCTCATGTGAGTATGGCTAAGGATCTAGCGAGGTTGTTAGTTTTGGACCTTCGTCTGTTTTTGGACAAGCATATTGGTAAGAAACGTGATGACATATTGAAGAGTATGCGTACGTTATTGCGCGACGGCATACATAGTGACCAGAAAGAAGAGTTAAAAGAGAAGAAGCAAATAGGAGATATAAAACAGAGTACACAGGACCAAAGGGAAAGTTGCTTAAAAAGTACTACTGAAGTGAATAAGCTACATAAAAAAGTGACTAAACTTACAGGTGATTTATGTAAATCAAATTCTGAGCTTGCTTGTGTTCAAGCAAAATTGGACTCGGCATTAGGCAAAATTAAAGAGATGGAAGCTCAGATGGGGAAAAAAATGGCGAGGTTAAAGAGCTAACTCAGGAAGTTCAAGAGAAGACGGAGATTTGTGGAAAATTAGAAGTTCAGATTAAGAAATATGAGAAGTTGTGTAATGAAACACTTACTAATCTGTTAATTGACGATGAGATTTGTGGTCGCCAAATTAAAGAAAAGGATATCATATCCCTAGAGAAGGTTGATAGGCTTAAGGATAGCCATGATATTGAGATTGAGAGGGTTGATAAAGAGAGAGTGAAAGAGTTAATGGTGGAGAAAGACAAATTGATTAAGATTGAAAATTTGCTAGCAGAGGAAAGCTGCAAAGTTTTAAGAGCTGAGAGTTTAAACAAGAAATTAAGTGAACAGATTGCACTTAGAGACATTGAGATTGCAGAAGCAAGAAGAAGAATAGATGGTCTGCTTGACGTAGTCTTGAATAGCAATATGTGGTCTTCTGTCAATGTTGACAGTGATAGACAGAAAGTTGCTTATCATCAGAGCACTAAAGCAAAAAGCCAGCCTTATACACTTTTTTGCGGATTCTACGGTCAAGAATGGTGAACATAGATCTTTCCGTGGGAGATATAACTTCTCACGCAATACAGATGATTCCAATGATAATGATTGCTGGCGGCAGAATAACAAAGAGAATTCTACAGTAATAGGCAGTCCTGTAAATAAGGAAAGAAACAGTACTAAATCTCAAGTCAGTATGCTAAAAACCAAACGCGTATTTATTGACAGATCTGATAAATTGGTTACAAGTAACAAACATACCACTGCTTGTTCCATGAAGGAAACAAATGTTGTGAAAAAAATAAAGAGATTGTCAAACCTTCTAGTCATACCCAGTCAAGGCAGTGTGACTCATTTCTTAAACACATTGCCACAAGCAAAGAAAAAAATAGTTTTGATAGGAGACATAACCCTAAGGTTATAAAGTACCAAGGGAGTTCATCCTACGGTAACGTTTCTTCTCCTAAAAACAAGAAACAATGTGACAGATCTCAAGATTTTGATCCTAAGAGTTTTGGAAACTATGATAGAAATAATTATATGAAAGTTTATGAATCTAGTAATAATTTGTCTGGTAAAAAGCAAGTCTTATCTAGTGGACATTCTTATGTAAGAAAAGATGTTAACCGTAACTATTGTAATTGGGATTTAAATCAGTACAACGGTGTTAATAGATCAAATAACAATGCTCTCAATAGCAATAAAAGAGATCGCAACCAGGTTAACTGTGCTCCACATAAGAGCAAGATTATTAGTAATCAGAGTAATAGGAACGGTAATAAGTTCTTAAATGCTTTTGCTTGTCATGCTGGTAGGTTTGAGAGAGCATCTCGGTCTTGTGAAGGTAGTAATTTTTTTTCAGCCTACCGCACTGACAACTGTGAATTATAGGTCAAGTTGTCCCTAAGACTTCTATGTTGTCTGCTATGTGACGAGAGTTGTTGACATCGCAGAAAGGGCCACAACCTTACACCACCACAGATTTTGGGTAATTGTATAGTGAATTTTCCGTGTTCCCTCTTAATCTTACCAGGGATTAAAATATATATTTTCATTTATATTGTCTAACAGCGAGCGACTTTGCGAGGGGAGTCACCATTCTAATTTTACATTACCTGGGAGAGATGTAGATCACTGTGTGCCATTTGTCCATTCAAGCGAGCCTAGCCAGTACATTAACCCACCATGTCATGATGTCACCTCGCGTGTTGATGAGATGTTCGCAAGACCTCGAAGGAATTTTTTTTTTTTAAAGGTCCTGTTTATTTTTGTTTTGTTTACAAACAGTGAATGTTATTGTATTCCTTAGTATAGAACTTCATATGTTGTTAATGGAATATTTTGTAATTTCTTTGTAACATTTGATTGCCATAATTTTTTGGTTGTTACTTATATGACTGTATTTTAATTATGCATTAATTGATTTTTATGCACAAACTTATTTACTGAGACGATGTAATAGTCATTTTCATAGATAGTCCTGAGTGTTTTTTTTCACTACTTAAAATTTTGGTTTTGTTGTTTCATCATGGGTTTGATACCATGTTTAGTTAACATATTTATATACAGATTATTTGAATTAATTGTTTAGTGAAAGGTAATTTTAAACATAACTTGTATGTATTATTAATGATTTTGCGTTGAAGTTAAGGATATATTCTCAAACTTGGTTTCCATTTTTGCTAAATTATAACATTTGATAATTTAAACAATTCGATTTTTTGTCAGCTAGAATTAACTTAAAGTTCAGATTAAATGGAATTGTTAAAATTAACAGCAACGGCTGATACTCTTGTTCATTTAAAGAATTTAGATATCTGATTATAATACATAGTTAAGATAAGTAATATTATACTTATATATTTAAAACTTCGTTTGTAGTTAACAGTTTATTACCCAATGTGACGTTTCTTTGATGTATTTTTTTTTTAAAAAGAAGAGAAAAAAACTTACACGTTTTTGATGTGTGTCTGTTTAAAGATAAGATTATTTTTTAAATTATGTTACACAGCTAATTTAATTGTTAGTCGTTAATTATAGCTACATATTACTTAGAAATAAAAATACTATTTTTATTTAACCTAACGATAAGAAACATTTTTAAAATTATGTTACACAGCTAATTTAATTGTTAGTCGTTAATTATAGCTACATATTACTTAGAAATAAAAATACTATTTTTATTTAACCTAACGATAAGAAACATTTTTTGTATTGTCATTTTTTGAAAAATGTGTTTTGGACATTGTGATATTTTTTTTTCTGCGCCAGCGCTAGATTGTATGTTAAGGTTACTATTATGTAGTGACATTAATTCTTTGAAAATGTTGTGATGTTTGGATGTATTTTTTGGTTGTTAGCGCTTGACTATGCGTCAATGCGAAACGTGTGTTATCGTTAATAATTTTTTGTTTGGGTGATATTTGATGTAATTTATTTTTAGTTATGTGTAAGTTTATAATTTAGTTAAATTACATATTATGCTGTGCTTGTCATAAGCTTTCTTTTTTGTGTTAGTATATAAATATACTTTAGCATTTTTGTATTTTACAATACGTTGTTACATTTGGATAGTTATTGTAAGGTATTGTTACCAACTTTCTTTACATTTGTATCTTTACTTTCATCTCTCTTTGTCGACTATTCGTCATTTCTTTACATCTTTTCTGTTGTCTTTTCAGTATTGTCTAATATTTTGTTTATGCTTCCGTGTTTCATCTTTGATGTAATTCATACTTCCTGTATATTTTTTTTTCGTGTTACGCTATTTATATTTTTATTCTTTGTATTGGTAACTTAATTATGTGATTTTAGATAATGTAATTGGTTCTTATAGTTCTATTTGTTTTACATGTATGGAATTGTTGTCTTCATTGTCATCTTATGATTCTATTTGATTCTTATCATATTCCCATTTCATATTTTGTCTTTTCTCTTACGATAGTTTATTTTCTGTTTAGTTTGTACTATGTATACTTAATTTGGGTTTGTATTAGATTATTTTTTGGTATGCTTGAATGAGTATGTTGGATGATTTAGTCGTTATCTTACATTTATTGATGATATTTTTATAGATGTGCTATGTTCTCTTGTCATAGGTATATTTTTGTAGGTAATTGATAGAACTTCATTAATGTTTTAAATTTTTGGGAATTAATTAAAGACATATTTGATATAACTTCATTGACCGTTAAATTTTTGGGAGTTTATTTTTGTACGTATTTGATATAATTTCATTAACCTCTAAATTTTTGGATCTTAAATTTTCAAAAAAAAAAATGATAAAAAATCATTTTTTTCCCGGACGGGGTGGCAAACTGTTGCCAGTAATTTTAATGGAAGGGAGGTGATCTGGAAAATGTTAGGGGAGCAGATTAGATTATGGGTTGTCGTTGCTTGAAGACGTGATTGTCTTTAATGTTAGGTTAAATTGTAATGGGGGAATTCTCTCGTATGTTGGAGAAGTAAAGTTAGAAAGCGTGTGAACGCTAGTCAGTTCAATTGTGGAGGTTTATTCACTCCGAACTGTTTTGAGCTACGGGTGTTTGGCTATTTGTCTCTAGCCCGTGCAAGTAGTGAGACTAAGTGGTGTTTTTTGAACAGCCGGGTCTCGTATCTGTTTTAGGCGGGAGATGTGTATTCCCGTGGGCAGTGAGTTTTTGGGCATCGACTGGAGAGGAGTCGGCCCCTGGATGTGTTTTCAAGTATGCCTGTACAGTGCGGAAGATAAGAGGCCATTATTTGTGTAGGCCATTATTTCCTTAGAAAGGATAATTTTTGATATGTGAAGACATGTTGATTGTGAGATTATTGCAAACTGCCGAGTGGGCAGTATTGTGTGTTTTTGAGAGGTAAGGGTCCATTATTAGATTATCAGAGCACTGATGTGAGGAGTATCTGGAGGATACCATATTTATGCAGTAGCACGGCGATGATGTGAGCCGTTTGCTATCTGTGAGGAGGCCATATTTATATTGTAGCACGGCGAGGATGTCCGTTTGCTTTCTTTGAGAAGGATCCATTATTATTATGATAGCGCTTATGTGAGGAGTATCTTGAGGATGCTATTTATGTTTTAGCACGGCGATGATGTCCGTTTGCTATCTTGAGGAGGCCATATATATGTTAGCACGGCGATGAGGCCCGTTTGCTAGAGGATCCATTATTAGAATATTATAGCGCTGATGTGAGGACAGGTGGATAGCGCTGAGTTGAGGAGTATCTTTAAGGAGGCCATGGATATTGTAGTATCTGCATGATTCTGAGATGTGAGGAGTACTTTATTATTGTATTGCTGTAAACTGTAATTTGACTATGACTGTGTATTCTATATTAACGTAACCTGTTGTGGTGTAATAAACGTCATTAACTTTCACCTGCCGTTACACCATTCCATGCCTCTGATGTGTGTACCTGTAGTGTGTGAATGTACCTATACACACCTCACTTATGACACCAACACACAACCGTAGTATTATCAACAGTACCCAGCCATTAAACATTAAAGTAGTAGTATCAGTGTTCAACAATAATTTTAGTAGTATCAGCCAGTGATAGTAGTATCAATAATCATACTCTCACCTGCCAAACAGTCCTTCTACACTGCGTGAAACATTCAACTATCATGCACACACACGCACACACACACGTGCATGTCGTCCAATGAGACTAGTATGTTGTTGTGCATGAGGCTGGCAATCTCACCGTGTAACATAGATTGCTACCGAAACCACTACTGCAAGAGCATCTGAATGCTTCATGCGGAGGCAAACCACACTGGTGGCCCCATGCTCCCTCAGGAGCGGAGAAGAGAAATATATATCTTCAAGTGAGCCCACGTGCTCTCACAAACCCATTCTACACATAACCATAATTAAATAATAATAACATGGACATAAAATAATATTCAACTATATGTACAACAAATATCCTCAATAATGAGAATAAACCACCACCTCGCAACTGATCCATCTCAACATTTATTACTGCATTCTGAACATGTCGTAATTGCCGACTGGTGCGCCTGGCAACCAGCGTGTCGTATATGACCACTGATGAGCCTGGGAATCTCATCACATGAAACACATCGTTACCGAAACAACCACTGCAATAGCATAAAAATGCTTCTTCTGGGCCTATAATGGACACCAGTTTCATTGGTGTTTCTATGCTCCGCAAGGAGCAAGCCGAGAAACACCTGTCTCAAAGTGCCTTACGCCCCAAGGAGTGGCCTCGCGCTCTCCAGAAATCTAAAACAATATTCTCACCTCACTCAAAGTAACCCACTAAAGATATACAGTAGAATAATCAATAATCGTGAAATACACTTAATTACTGTCACATCAAAGAATAAAATATAATTATTCTTAACTTAACAACTAGAACTAAAGTCATCACCACGTGGCGCCATCTTGATAACAGTTAATATCATCTAAATTCAAGTAATAAATCGCTTCTATGCCTGGTTTCATGTGTGATATACTTTCATACTATATTTGCCTTTCTTGCCCGGTCTGATGACTGAAATAATCGCTACTAAACTCTCACATATGTGATTTGGGCTAAGCGTGCCTAATAAAACCTATCCAGACCTTATTTTCACTCATTTATATTTCAAGACTAAATTATCAGGTCCTGGAAACACATCAATCTATTTCCTTAAACATTAAAACAGACACGCTCAATATAATTCTAAAGCTACTAAGGAACTAATCTAATCTGCTTTTAAATTAAACTCACGTGTCATGTCTCTGTTCCTCTTCTACCGACACAGGGCTAGCCTAACTTCGTTTCTCTCTTGTCTGGACTGATACTTAAAAAGGGCCGCTGCTGGCCATCGCATGCTTTATATAGGCAATAGGCTAATCACTCAACTTACTGCGCAGCGCGTAGTAATTGCACCACGCAAATAACACTCACCTATATTACTCTATTAGGCATGAAAACACAAGTATGGTCCACACTATCAAATATAACACTGTTGAAGGTGGTTTGCTCTGTTAAATTGGGTCATTAATTATTGAACAATGTTCCATATAATAAGAATAAAGCAATTATAAATTTCTGGCCATTGCTTTTCTTTTGATATGTTAGTCTTTTCATTCGGTTATAGTGCATCGTGCCTTTCGATGGAAATTAAGCGAATGCGGGGTGGAAGATTTTGAACAATATTTGAACTTTGAAATTCGATTGACTTGATAAGTCAGTTCATTGAGTCCATACTATTAATTCACAGTTTGTACACATCAAGACAATCCTTGCATGTTGATCACAAAAAGTACTTATTATAACTTGATCATATATTGAATATATATGTAGATATACTACCAGTCCTTGTCCAATAATCGAATTACTGTAGGCAGAACGTCATAGCTATATGAACGCGCGGTTGGGGGTTCCAACGGCCGACAGTGAGTCTATGAGTCTGGCAATATCAAATACTATGGACTGTAATTCATCCTTCCCTAAGTTCACTTACGTACTAACTTTAATCATTTTATATCTTCATAATAACAATGGACTGACCCATGTCCGTACTTGAATAAAATATATCTGTGCGGCAATACCATGCCCAGCACTCTAAGGAGAAAGGACACGTCTTTACAGCTTGACGGTCAACACAAAAGGGTCCCGTATCTTAGTCACGGTGCGTGACCTATCAACGCTACCACGTCATAATTCGCTCGAGTGTATAGCGTTCAATAGTCTAAGAATTATTTACCTTAGATTATATTAAATGCTGTAACCCCTAAAATTGCACGCTGCCAACCTCTAGCAGACGACTGCAATGGAACTACCGTAACAATTCCCTGCCAACCGGGGCAAAAAAATCTATTAGATAGATTTTTTTCAAAACTTATCTTAATGAATAATCTTAAAAATTTAACAAAAACCCGACATATGGCCAACGATGTTCTGTCTAGAACAGTGTCGTGGTCATGTCGACTAATTAACAGTCATGTAATATACTAATAATCAAGTTATACATATGTGTTATATTAACTAAAAGAAAATGTCAAATATTAATACCTAATTATTTAATTAACTTAAAGTCTGTCATAATGAAATGTCATGTCAAGATTAATCCAACAAACTAAGATTAAATCATAGTAAGTGTGTATTAAGAATGAAGTTATTAAACATCTAATTAAAGAAAATGAAAGAAAATGTTATAAGAAAAGAAAAAATGAGAAGTAAAGACAAGTAAAGTAAAGTTTATAAAAAAAAATCAATTAATATAGTTATATGTGTTTTGTTTTTTTTAAAATTAATTATGTGTGTTGAGTAGTTACTAACTATCTAACTTAACTAACTAAGTAATAAAATAGTATGTAATATGTCCACAAACTTATCAAATATGTTATAACATTCTAAGAATTGTGTGAGCTTTCTTTTCTTTCTTTCATTTTTTTTATATTTCATTTTTTTTATCTTTCTCAAATTTCATTTTAATTTATTTATTAATTCAACTAATAACTAGAAACTAATTAATTTTGGGTATGACGATCCATACGTAGTTATTATCCTTGTGAATTTCCATAAGAAAAAAGAATGTTCAAATATTTTTAATTCGGAAGAAATGTAGATCTTCATCACGTCATAATCAGTAATGTCACGTAACGAATTTTGTCCATTTTGACTTCAAGTATTATTTCCGAATTTGTTGCATTTAGTTGTAGCATGAATGGACACTAACCAAAGTCCCAGTGTAAATACGAACACAATGTCTTTTGCTTTCATTCATTTCGTATGACGCATGTCTCTAATAATCATTTATTTGAATTGTAGTCGACGTTTCATTCACAGATCGAGAGTTTAACGATAGGATTCTGTCTCTTGTTATAAGTACTTTCGTTAATTCATTCAAAGAGTATAAGTGTTCATCAATCGACATCCAACGGGTTCCTAGATAGAACGTCAGCAACGATATTCTCTGTGCCTGATATGTATTCAATTGTAAACTCGAACGGCTGAAGGAGAATGGCGAATCTTGTCAGCTTAGGGCTTTTATGATTAGCACGACGTAACGATGCCACCGCCTTCTGATCGGTCTGGATCACGAAAGGTGCACCCAAGAGGAACTTCTGTAACTTGCTAATCGCCCAGACAACAGCTAACAACTCCTTATCCACCGTAGAGTACTTGGTTTCTGCCGTCTTGAGCTTTCGTGAGACGTATAAAATCGGATGGAGGACATCGTTGTGATACTGGAGCAAACAAGTGCCAATTCCGTAATTACTAGCATCTGTACGGAGGATAAACTTTTTAGAAGCATCTGGTAGTTTCAAAATAGGTGGATGTGAAAAAATATCAAGTATTTTCCGAAATATTCTATCACAGTCATCGGTCCATGTCACCTTTAACGGCATATTCTTTTTTAACAATGATGACAAGACAGCCGTGATAGATGACAAGTTGGGTACAAATCTGCTGTAGTATTGGACTAATCCTAATAAGCTTCTAACTTGCTTCTTCGTTTGAGGAGCTGATAAGTTTAAAATTTTTGAAACCGTATTAGGAACTGTTTGGATATATCCCGCTCCAATAATATGTCCCAAAAAAGTTATTTCCTGAAAAGCAATTTGTATTTTTGATGGTTTAGCAGTTAAATGATTCTCTCTTAGTATTTCCAAAACATATTTAAGTCCCGAAAAATGTTTCTCAAATGACGAATTAAACAAACATATGTCGTCGATGTATGTTATGATGTCTGGTCTATTTGACAAAATCCTTCGCATCATGCGAATAAAGGTGGCTGGCGCGTTAACAAGCCCAAAAGGCATCACATTCCACTGGTATAGACCTTGTGGAGTGGAAAACGCTGTGTAGTATTTTGCTTTTTCAGTTAGTGGTATTTGCCAATAACCTTTAGTTAAGTCTAACTTAGTGAATATTGTTGCGTTGGATAGACGTGGAAGTAAATCGTCAATAACTGAATGTGGTTCGCTATCAACTACAGTTTGTGCATTTAATTTTCTATAGTCGACGCATAGTCTAATGTTGTTGTCCTTCTTTCTGACAATGACTAATGGAGAGGAAAATGAAGAATTACTAGTCTCAATAATTCCTAAAGACAACATCTGTTCAAGTTCTTTAGTAGTTTTATTAAGAAAGTGTAGTGGAACTGAATAAGGATGTACACGAATTGGTGTATCATCATTAAGGGTAATGTCATGACTAATTACCGATGTGCGACCCGGTAAGTCGGTCAACACATCTGGATAAGATTGTAAAAGATCAGCAATCTGATGATGCTGTTGCGGTGTAACCGAAGAAGAGATGGTTACGTCTCGCCAAGATTCAGTAGGTTGTACTATAGGTACAGGTAACGCCATCTGTACCTCAGGAAAAGAAGATTCTTCTTCCTGAATAACTGACAGATTAGAATAGTGACATAGTAGACAAAGTAACAAAAGTGTCACCTAATAGAAGAGTCTACCTTAACTAATATATATACGAATAGATTACTAGGAAAGAAAAAAAAATGATGATGACTGACTAGTGCTGAGTCATCAACGATGTGACAAAAAGTGTTAATGTAACCTGTTATCTGCGTGACGCAGAATTAGGTACTAATTTCAATCTCAAAGAATGGTGTTGAAAATAAGCACCATTGTCAAGCTCGATAATCTTTCGAGCATCTCTATTGTTACGAAATGTAACCAGAGCTTCACCATACCTGTTGTTGGTAGGTGGCAACAGACGCACGAACCTAACGTCTGCCGTATAATTAAAGAAATTACTAAATGCCTGCCATGTAACATCATGTGGCAGAGTGCGCACTAACACGGTGCGAGAATATGCACCCTTCTCATTACTCTTAACTCCACCTATATGTTTCAAAATCTTACTATTATTAGTACAATCTTTTAAACTGTTGACAATGTTAACAGTTTTATTATGATTAAGTATAATATGGTCCTGTCGCCAATGTTTATTTTCAGAATTGGCAGTACTATTCTGCCGAGGAAAAGTATAACTCCCTCGGAATGATCTTCTACCTGCCACTGGGCGTGTAGACACCTTAGTATCACTCTTAGTGCTGACTACATGTCGTAAAATAGGCTTATTATTATTTTGATGGAGAGTCTCACCATATTCCTCTTTTTCAAAAATAGTACCAAGACTAAAATTAGAAAGTGCTGTGCCACATGTATTAAGATTCTTGGCACGTAATGCAAACTCCGCCTATGCCGGTCCCAAGCCCGGATGAAAAAGGAGGAGGGCGGCCTGCATGGAGGCCGTAAGGAGGCAGCCCCTCCACCATGCAAAGGCACAACAGGCCAATCACCTGTTTGCTTTAAATCATGATTACGCGAACTACAAGAGAGAAAACCGGACTGATTCTAAAGTCGACGAACTGGAACGGACTACGGACTACGACTTATGGAACTTGGAACACAAGAAGTATAAATGGGAAGGAAGAGGAGCTGGTGGAAGAGATGAGGAAAGCAAAACTAGAAATCCTGGCTATAACGGAAACGAAGAAAAAAGGACAAGGAGTCATGGATCTCGATGGCAACACGTTGCTCTACAGTAGTGTACCCGATGGAACTTTGTCTCGGAGCGCATTATGGTTGTAAAACTAAAAGAAGGAGAAACCATAGTCAACCTGGTCATAGTGTATGGGCCAAATGAGGATGAGAGAGCAGAGGTCAAGGAGGAATTCTTCGAGCTGCTTCAAAGGACAGTGGATGACTGCCTAGATGAAGTTATTATGCTCGGAGATTTTAATGCCAGAGTTGGAAATGACCATGCTAGATGGGGTGGAGTTATCGGAAGATATGGAGAAGATACTCTCAATGACAATGGAAAGCGACTCCTTAGATTCTGCAGTGAGCAGAATCTGATCCTTACAAACACAAAGTTCCCCCATAAGCGCATACATGCATACACTAGATGTGAACCAACCAAGAATGAGAAGTCAGTGATCGACTATGCCATTGTTTGGAAAAGCTCATTCAGATATGTCCAAGATGCAAGAGTCTGGAGGGGGCCAGAGATTGGAAGTGATCACTACCTGCTAACAATCAAACGAACAACTGAAAGAGTTGCTCAGCCTAGGAACTGCCCAACATCACGCAAGAAACCAAGTAAACGAGCAGGAGAAATGAGCATTAGGACCTACAAGCTGAGAGAGCCAGAAATTAAGACCAGATATCAGGGGCTTATTGCTACAGCAGTGAGCAACACAGAAGAACGACCTGATGACTTGGAAACCCTCTGGAATAAATTCAAGGATATCATAAAGACAGCTGCTGCAGAAGCATGCGGTGAAGTCCGACTTGGGAACCAGAGAAAGAGGACACCTTGGTGGACAGAGGAAGTCAAAGAGAAAATAAGAGAGAAGAAAATGGCATGGAAACAATACTTAGGAGCTAAAAACACAACAGGACAAATGGAAAAATATAGAGAATATGTGACACTCAGAACAGAAGCAAAGAACAAAGTGCTAGCAGCAAAACAGAAGTCCTGGGAAGAATTTGGAGAAAAGCTAGAAAAAGATGCACAAGAAAACCAGAAATTGTTCTATAAGACCCTAAAGAACATGAGGAAAGGAAAACAATGCCCTCTCAAATTTATAAAGGACAAGCAAGGCAAATTGCTTACTGCCCCGAAGGAAGTAATGGAAAGATGGAAAGAATATTTCTCAGAACTCCTGGATGGTGAGCATGGTGAAGCATCAGAAATGATAACCACTAGCACAGAAGAGAAAACCAATGATGGTGAAGATGACATAAAGATGGAAGAACTGAGGGCAGCACTAGAGAAAATCAAGATGGGCAAAGCAGCAGGGCATGATGGTATAACACCAGAAATGGTTAAGTACATGGGAGCATCAGGCGACCTATTACTCTTAAAGGTCCTACAGGCAGCATGGTGCAACAAGACCATACCAAAGGATTGGGAGATTGCCATCATAACACCAATTTTCAAAAAGGGTGACAATCGACAATGTGGAAACCATAGAGGCATATCCCTTCTCAGTGTCCCTGGTAAAATCTACTCTAGAATCCTAGAGCAGAGACTCCGACGCCTAGCTGAGCCACAATTGGATGAGGTCCAGTGCGGATTCCGAGCAAACCGAAGTACTCAAGACCTAATCTTCACACTCAGACAGCTGAGTGAAAAGGCCCTTGAGTATAAGAGTGAGATCCATCTTTGTTTCATAGATCTGGAAAAGGCGTTTGACAGGGTCCCCTGGAGCAAACTTTGGGACTGTTTGGCAAGGAAGAATATTCCAGCACCTCTGATTTATGCTATACAGAGCTTCTACAAGTCTTGCAGAAATTATGTGAGGACAGCAAACCATAAGTCAGAAGAGTTCAGGACCACCACTGGTGTAAGACAAGGTGATATCCTATCACCTTACCTTTTCATACTCCTTATGGACGATGTCATCAAGGCATGTAAGGAGAGAACAAGAAAGTATTCAGTGGGGTACTGGAAGATGAGACAGGTCTATATTTCAGAGCTGTCATTTGCTGATGATGTTGCCCTGATTGCTAAATCAGAGGCACATCTCCAATCCAACCTGCAAGTCTGGAAGGAAGAGCTGGAGAAGAGAGGGATGGTCATAAGCAGCTCTAAAACAAAATCCATGGTGATATCACGAGAAGAAAGAAAACATCAGATTAAGTTGGGAGAACAGGTCCTGGAGCAGGTTGACCACTTTAAATATCTCGGAGCTATTATAGACCGAAAGGGAGGCATCAAAGAAGAGTTGGCCACTCGAAAAGCAGCGGCTGGGAGACTTTTTCAGGCCATAAATCGTGGATTCCTCAGCAAGAAAGAGGTTGGTAAGAAAACGAAGATGGCTGTATACCGCTCCACCTATGTCCCAGTCTTGACATATGGATGCGAGTCGTGGGCAATGACTACAACCCACAAAAGCCAGATCCAAACCTCAGAAATGAGGTATCTGAGGAAAGTGGTTGAAGTAACAAGAAGAGACATGGTCCGCAACCAGACGATCCGTCAAGGCCTAAAATCCCATCCGCTGCAGACCCAAATAGAACAGTCCCAACTAAGATGGTTTGGCCATGTCTGCAGAATGGGAGAAGATCGGCTACCACGACAAGCATGGGAAACAAAGAGCCAGGGATCCAGACCTCCAGGACGACTCAGAGTCCGCTGGGAGGACAACATTAGACAATCTTTGAAGGACCGAGGACTAGAATGGAACCAAGCCAGGAAGAAGACAGCTGATAGAATGGTCTGGCGCTCTCTCTTCCAAACCTCTACACCTTACAGTAGAAGGGGAACGACTAAGTAAGTAAGACACGTAATGCAGCCATTGCAATGACGGCGTTAGCATTGCCAAAAAATTGCAAATTTTTTCTTTCCCATTCATTAATATCATCTGGTGAACAATCTCTGCTGCCGTGAATACGACCTAACATAAGATCTGCAATAGGATTTTTCAACATGCAGACCTTAACATTTCCTGAAAAGAAAGGTGTGTTAATATGTATTATGGCAGTGGGATAAAATTCTATTGTCCCACCGAAAGTCATACACCCGACATGTTCCCCTGTTGCACAACTGGGATGAACAAGTGTTTGCCGGACTCCGATAGTGGTCGATCCTGAATCTCTCAACACTGAAACGATAGATCCATTTACAATCCCTCTGTTGAATATTAAGGAGCCTGTTCCATCATTGGCTAAAAGACCTACCTCTCGTAGAATATGTCCGCAGTTCAATACTGTCTCCTTTGCTTTCTGAAAAACAAGATTACATTCTGGGTAACTATTTGCCACGTTATAATTAATTGCGTAACATGTAGAAGAAGACTGTATTACTGTATCGTTTTGCGGAACATTTGGGGTTGTATTATTAGTAATTGCTGCCCCTGCATGATGATGCTGATGAGACGATCTACGAGACTGAGATCGATGACGAGAATGATCATTGGAATTATCCCGTTGTCCCCTGTGGTAACTGTTATCTCGATGTCTCGAGCTATGATTATTGTTATTCCAATTGTTACTAGTGTTATAGTTATTTGATTGATTATGATTTGCGTTATGTTGACTATTATTGTATCTCGACTGAGGTGAATAATTTCTATTATGCGGTCTACCTCTATTAAAGTCACTCTTATTGTTGAAATTATTATGTCCTTTATGAAAATTAACATTATAATTTCCCTTGAAGCGACTTCTATCTACGCTGTGTGTTCTTGGTTTGTAATGACTGTTGTATGACATATTAGAGGCCACAGGTAGAGGTTCCCTTATTAGCGAGTTAGAAATGCTCGCATTCGGATGAGCAGTGCAATAGTTTATTGAAATTTTTTCTAACTCATCGATAGTAGATGGTTTACGTTCTTGCAAATAGGCAAAGAACGGTGGGCTGACAGAGGATAACACTTTATCCCTTAGCAACAGATAAACTAACTTGTCATATGATTTGTTGACACCTGCCAGTTCCACCCATCTGTTAAAGGTATTGCGTATGTTCGCAATAAAACCTGTGAAGTCTTTACTATTATCTGGAAAAATACTTTTAAGACGTAATCTGCAACCCTCTTCGTCCAAATGGAAACGACGTAGTAATAAGGCTTTAATGGCATCATAGTCATTAGCTATTGTTGAGTCAACATTCCGAACTGCACTTAATGGTTCCCCGTCCAACAATTCACCAAGCTTTAAAGCCCATGTTTGTCTTGGTAAGTTATGTGTTAAACATACCTGTTCAAAACGTGATAGATACGATCCAAGGTCGTCGAAATTCAATTTGAAAGGTGGTAATTTAAAATTGTAATAAGGTTTATTATGGTTGGATGAAGATCCATTTTGAGCATTATCATTTTGGCTTGAAGCAGCATTTTGTGCCTGCAATTTTGCTGTTTCCAACTTAAGACGTTGTAATTCCGTTTCTTGTTGCCTTATTATTTCCTCTCGTTTCAGTTTATTCTCTTCCTCTTGTCTAAGTTCTTCTTTTTCTCGTCTAGCAATTTCTCTCTGCTTCTCTAATTTAAGTTCACGTTCTTCTTCTTCCCGTCTAAGTTCATCTTTTTCGCGTTTTAACTCAGCTTTATATTTTTCAAGTTGTTGTTCTGCAAATTCCAGGAGTTCATCTCCCTTTTTATTACAATCTTTTCCAATTTTAATGAAATGATCCAAGGTAAGCATTCTTGACGTTAATTTTGTAAGTAATTACTAGTCTATCGTAATCACCAATAGAATTTATGTACTTATTTGTACCTACTCAACGTATGGATACTCAATATAAATAATTATAATATTCTTGTATTATTAGTTGTAAGTTCCACAACTATTTAATATTTTGTAATAATATTATCTGTACCCAATAATATATATCATAAATAGTTAAGCTATTTATTTATTTAAGATGCTGAATTTATATCATACACCTAAATTTTAATATTTAATAATTATGGGTATTATCCTTCCATAATTATGTTATTTAATCTATAATAGTTGATAAGTCCACACTGTAGTACTATGAAAATGTACAAATTATTATCTTATAAGTTTGTCCTATTCAAGGCAAACTATAAATTTATAATAGTTAATCAGTATATATTATGCTATTGTGCCTTAGTCATAATATATAAAATGCATCACTAGGGTCTTGGACCACTGCTGCAAATTGATGCAATCTCCGAAGTCATTATCAAATTTCATAAAAATTAATTAAAATTCATTTATAATCTTATTATTAATCAAACTATAATACTATTATTATATTATAAATGTATGAGATGAACAAAACAATACAATTCATCAACCAAAGATTTACAAGACAGCAGTACGATTACAAAAGTGACGTTTCACAAATAAAATGATTTTATGAACTAAGTATACTAACCGGAAATGCAGAGAGGTCAAAGAGAACTAAGGCAAGATAAAATATGGACACTACGAATAATGACGTCACAGGACTCATCTGACGATTATTACAAAATATATAAATGAACTTAAATATAGCAAGGTCAGGAGTAACGAGATAGATTACCAACAATGATACAAAACTAAATAAAATGAAACTGAATACACTAGAATACACCAGTTATTCACGGAAATGGACACCTAACATGCAAGGTCAAATAATGGCAACTACGAACGGATAAGCCATCGGAAAAGTCATCAATGGTGTCCTTCGTCAAGTGCGATTATTTAACGGCCTTATCGATCGATCAGATCTGATTGTGTCATTCGTAAAGACGTAAATCAGACCTGATTGCCACCAACCTCCCACTAATTAGTAACAAAAACAAACGGTGGAAGACAAATATAACATGTATACATGAAAATGAATAGACATACCTGTGTAAAAGGCGAAATGGACTCAGCACTGTGTTTTCTAACTGACAAAGGTCACACCTAGACTTATCTTTTTGTGCTCGATTATTTTCCACGGGCCATGCTAGTATGCACCCACGGTGTAGCCAAGTATCGTAAGCTTCTTTTCAACATGATTGACTATTGATTGACAAAGGGTTTCTTCATAATTCAATTTCGTTTGTCGAAGATGCTGTTTCACCGTCTGTCACCCTGGCTTTTTGGCTGGAACTCAAAAAACGATGACGTAGGGTTGACCTTTAGTAGTAACTATGCGTAATAGGTCATACTTGAGCACATCACGTGATAGTCCTTTGAAAGTAAACAGTTATTGTCCGAATGAATGAAATTTCGATAGGTTTCTTCCAGAAAAGTTTTTTTTCGATCCCCAGACAATGGGCACCACTGTTGAAGGTGGTTTGCTCTGTTAAATTGGGTCATTAATTATTGAATAATGTTCCATATAATAAGAATAAAGCAATTATAAATTTCTGGCCATTGCTTTTCTTTTGATATGTTAGTCTTTTCATTCGGTTATAGTGCATCGTGCCTTTCGATGGAAATTAAGCGAATGCGGGGTGGAAGATTTTGAACAATAATTGAACTTTGAAATTCGATTGACTTGATAAGTCAGTTCATTGAGTCCATACTATTAATTCACAGTTTGTACACATCAAGACAATCCATGCATGTTGATCACAAAAAGTACTTATTATAACTTGATCATATATTGAATATATATGTAGATATACTACCAGTCCTTGTCCAATAATCGAATTACTGTAGGCAGAACGTCATAGCTATATGAACGCGCGGTTATGGGTTCCAACGGCCGACAGTGAGTCTATGAGTCTGGCAATATCAAATACTATGGACTGTAATTCATCCTTCCCTAAGTTCACTTACGTACTAACCTTTCATATCTTCATAATAACAATGGACTGACCCATGTCCGTACTTGAATAAAATATATCTGTGCGGCAATACCATGCCCAACACTGGAAGGAGAAAGGACACGTCTTTACAGCTTGACGGTCAACACAAAAGGGTCCCGTATCTTAGTCACGGTGCGTGACCTATCAACGCTACCACGTCATAATTCGCTCGAGTGTAAAGCGTTCAATAGTCTAAGAATTATTTACCGTAGATTATATTAAATGCTGTAACCCCTAAAATTGCACACTGCCAACCTCTAGCAGACAACTGCAATGGAACTACCGTAACAAACACACGACTATATAACACACAATTATACACCAAAAATATAGTTTAGGCTTTATTGTGGCCTTAACTAATATATTTTCTATCCCGTCAGACTTTTCACATCCCTGCATGCTGTGCGCACATCGAAAATATATGGGCGATAAATATGCCCTGAACATGAAGGGGGAAGCTGGGGTGTCTTTACGGCCTAATCATATATCTACCTCCTTATTTTGTTGTCGTTCCGACAACATCACTACCTCTGGCGCTTCAATTGTAACCTCTCAGATCGTCTCGGGGCAGGATCGGCTGCAGGGCGTACCAGCCTGGTTCGGGCGTTAGACCATGCACGTCCTCCCCCGGATCTGTGTCATCTGGCGAAGCTGGTGCCTCAGGTAGGCCTAGTGTAGCATCTACCAGATCCGGAGAATCATCTTTTTCTTCACATCGTCTCAGTTCGTGCGCCGCAACCCTCATCTTCAGATCTTCGTTGCCTGCTGGCCTTTTCACATAAGGACCACCGCTAGCTTCTGGAGTTGCTGATACAATGAATTCGTCGTTGGACCACACGTCTTGTATTTTGGCCCTGTCAGTGTAGTGCACTCTTCTCCGCACTATTTCACCCACTCGCAATGGTGTGGGGCCTGGAAGCTGATTACCTCTCTCCCTCCTATCAGCGGCCATTTTCTGCATTCTCTCTGCAGCTTTTTGGTGTGCTACGTGCAACCTCTCTAGGTGACCTTGCAGCCACTCATCAGCTGTCTCCGGCTCTTCATCGGGGCGCGTGCCTATCATGAAGTCTATAGGAAGCCTTGGTTCTCTGCCGAAGAGAAGGTAGTATGGTGAGTACCCTATCGAAGAGTGGGGGGTGGAGTTGTAGACCACAACCACCTCAGCTAGATGCTCCCACCACCTTCGCTTCTGGTCGGCTGTCATGGGTCTCAGCAAATCATGCAAGGTCTTGTTGAAGCGCTCGCACTGCCCGTTGCTTTTAGGATTGTAAGCTGTAGTGCGGCTCTTGTGGACTCCATATATTCTGCACTGCTGTGCGACTATCGCTGACTCGAAGTTCCGGCCTTGATCAGAGTGTATCCTCTGAGGAACTCCGAGATACTGGAAAATTTTTTCACCAGGGCCTTGGTGACTGTTGTTGCTTTTTGGTCTCTTGTTGGTATAGCAATGGTGTACTTGCTGAACACATCTGTCAGCACTAATACATTCTCAAACCCTTTGGAATCCCGCTCTAGCAGTGTGAAATCCATTGCTACCACCTCAAGTGGTCTGGAGGCAATCAAGTTTCCAGATGGCGCATGAAACATCAGTTGAGGTGCCATGGCAATGTTACATCGGTTGCATCTGCGACAAAAGACGCCAACATCAGCTGTGATGCTTACCCAAAAGCACCTACTTCTCAGCAACTGCAGCATGCGCTCTCTTCCCTGATGGCCAACCCTGTGTGCAGAGTCCAATATCCGTGGTTTCATGGACTCAGGTATTACCAGTTGTTTTATGCTGGATCCATCTGATTTCTTCACTGTCCGGTATAACAACCCATCTGTCACTTCGAGCCGGTTACTCTGATTAAGTAGTTTCCTTGCAGCCAAGGGGATTTTTCGAGCATCTCTTCCTGCAGGTCTGGTGCCATCATTTACCATCTTCGTAACCATCGCTACCACATCATCAGCTCCCTGGAGATTTATGAATTCCTCACGCGAATAGGTGGGAAATGATTGAGGGGTTGCTGGTGATGAAGGCGATTCGGCAGGTACCTTTTCACTGAAATCTTTTTGGCTTGTTGCTGCCATCAACCCTATCTCATGCGGTAACTGGGTAAACTCTCTGATAACCTCAGCTGTTATGCCACTTATTGCAACATCTGCATCATCCTCCAGTTCTTCGCCTGTGGTCTCAATAGGAAAGCGGGACGAATAATCTGCATTTCCATTAGCTCTCGCTGCCCGATGTCGGATAGTGTAGTTAAACATAGCCATCTGGGCCATCCATCTCTGCTCTATGGCTCCCAGTTTAGCTTTCTCCCAGAAGGCCAGACCCATGTTGTCTGTAAATACCTCTACTTGTGATCCTAGCAGGTAACCTCTGAACCTTTCAGTCATGGCCCACTTAAGACCCAGCAGTTCCATCCTCATGCTGCTTTTTGAGTTTCTTTCAGAGGGTCGAAGTGTGCGACTTGCATATGCCAAGAATTTCTGTGTTCCATCTTGCACTTGTGAAAGGATTGCTCCTAATCCTTCATATGATGCATCTACCTCCAGGATAAATGGTAGCGAGAAGTTAGGGAACCCTAGTAGCGGTGTGGAGGTTAACGCCTTTTTCAGTGTCTCAAAGGCTACAACACACTCTTCGGTCCACAACTCTCCTATGGGTGACTTACTTCGCCTTTTAGTCTGCATGCCTTGATTGAGCGCAGCTACTAAATCAAGTAGCGGTTTGGCTATCTTTGCAAAGCCCGGCACTAATCTGCGGTAGTAACTGGCCAATCCCAGGAATGACCGTAACTCAGTCTGGGAGCGTGGTACAGGGACCTCTTGAACAGCCTTCACCTTGTCTTCCATAGCTCCTATTCCATCTGCTGATATAGTATGCCCCAAGAATTCAATCGCTGTCCTAAACAGCTTATACTTTCCTCCATTCAACTTCAGCCCTAGCTGGCGTAGCTTAGAGTATACTTTCTCCAGTCGACTCAAATGGTTAGGGAAGTCAGCAGAGTACACTAAAATGTCATCAAGGTATACTAGTATCAGCTGGAACACTAAATCATGCATACTGCTCTGCATTAATCGTTGGGAGGTGCTGGCAGATTTGGCTAAGCCCATAGGCATCCTGGTGTATTCATAAAGTTCAAAAGGGGTAGTGAAAGCGGTTTTCTCTTGGTCTTTCTCATCCATTGCTACTTGATAATAACCACTTGCCAGATCAAGTGACGAGAATATCTTTGCTCCTCCTAGCGCATCCAGATACTCATCTACTCGGGGTAGAGGGTACGCATCCCTCTTTGTCTTGCTATTGAGTGCCCTGAAGTCTACGCAGAGTCTAAGCCGACCATCCTTCTTCCGGACCAAAACTATTGTGGAGGCCCAAGGACTGCAACTCTCCTTGGTTATTTGTTTGTCAAGCAATCCTTGCAGGCGATCCTGTACCTCTTTATAGAAAGCAGGAGGTATTCTCCTGTAAGGCTGCTTAATTGGAGTATCATCTGTTAATGGGATGGTGTGCGTTACTTTGTCCGTGTACCCTACATTTGTCTCATCTGTGGCAAAATGATCGGCATAGCGTCTCAACAACGCTCTCACTTCCTTCTCTTCAGCCTCACTGCCCTCGAACCCGGCCAGGTCAATTGGGCACATCTCTTGCTCTGGATTCGTGTATGGTGGACTTGCTGACATTTCTACCTCTTGAGCCCCTATAACTCTAAAATATGTGCTATAGTCCACCCCAGTTTCTGTCAGTACTCCTACTTGTGTCCCGGGAGCTAAAGACAAGTCCTCATCACCCAAATTTATGGCCTGAATATCACAGGACCCACTTCTAAGAACAGTCAATTTATGACTCATAATCATCCCTCTGTGTTCTAAGTCTCTGTTAGGCTCACAGAAAAAAGCTCTTTCTGACTGGCCTCCTCTCCTGCATTTGTCTGTTATGGCCCTGATCGATCGAGCAGGTATGTGGGTTTGCTTTCTCCCAGCTACCCATACTTTCATAGAGTCTGATTTCTGCGTCATCCTCTAATCTCATGGAGGGTCCCATCTTAGTATTTTCTGTATGTTTGGGATTTCCACAAGGAAATTAGTACCTATGATCCCTGGTGTTTTTCTCTGGTTTCTAGACCCTTGTACCTCCCTGACAACATAAACTCCACAGTTTTTCACTATTGTGCACTCAACCTGTATGTCCACAACTAAGTGACCAATATATGGGATGGTGGCACCATTTGCTGCTGTCAGGCGCACCCATCTACCCTCATCCAAGGGGAACTCTCCAAACATCTCCCTGAAACATTGCTCTGTGATGGTAGACACCTGTGAACCTGTGTCAAACACACAATTTATCTCTTTCCCTTCCATCAGCACTACTCCTTCAGGCCGGCCTCCTACCATCTTGATCCGGTTTTCTTGGTGCTCTCCCTTCACATTTCTTTCTTTAAACTCCTGAAGATTTGGTCCGCTGCTGGTCGACATTTCCTGTGATGGTTGAATCTCTAACCTTCCTTCTGAGTGGCGGTCCTTCTGCCTGCTCTCCACTCTGTGTGATGCCTTAGCCGCAGAATTACTGAGCGGACATCTCGCTACTAAATGTTGTGCTGACTTGCATTGGAAACATCTTCTAGGTAGAGGACCACATGGACACCTGGCAGCTATATGATCCCCAAAATCAGCGCAGTTATAGCACCTGATTCTCCGGGGGCCATTCCATACATGAGGTTTCTTTCTGCTTCTGTACCTGCGGCTGTTCCCGTGGCGCCTAGAGATGGTCCTCCTGTTAATAACCCCCACCTGTCGCACCAACATCTCAGTCTGCCTATTATCTGGAGAAACAGGCCCTTTCCTTCCATTTACATTCTTCCTAGTGCCAACCTGCAATTGCCTGCCACATCTACCTGCCCTCTTTCTATTTGAGCCACAAAGCTCCCCTTCCACAGCCTGACTCCCAGCCACAGAGGGGTCTAGTTTAGTGCCTGCTGTGGGCATTCCCTGTGGACATGCCTTAAATTTTTGCACCGAAAGCATCGGATGGTCCTCGCTGGCCTTCTCTGCCTGTCTTGCATTTCAGCCATCTGGCGCTTCAGCTGTGCGACCTCTGCTCTGAGCTGCTCCACTTCGGCGTTTCCTTCGTGTGACCTGGGTGCCATTTCTTCGTCGGATGTTGTGACTCTGGCTATCCTAGCTCTTGCTGTTTGACCACTCCCAGTCCATCTCAGAGCATCATCTCTTATGGACACAAATGATACTGCAGGCTCGTGACGGACTCTGCCCTCCATCATTCTCCGTGTCAAGTCGTCCCTTAGACTGACAACAAACTGGTCCCTTAGCACTGTTTCGTCAAGCTTGACACCATTGGCTTTCTCCTGTGCCCCTGCTGCCTGCTCAAATATCTCATGCAGCCTATGGGCAAACTCACGTACCGATTCCCTTGGCCCTTGGTGCGCTGAATAAAATAGCGCCATTAGTTCTTGGGTGCTCCTCGATTCCCCATACACCCTGAGAATGGCCTGAAGCATTGCCTCCGGGTCATTGTCTCTTACTTGTATCCGTAGCTCCCTGCGGACAACTGGGGTCACACTGTCGAGAATCACATCGGCTTGGTCCTCCTTACTCATGTAGCCGGACCTTGACGCAGCTCTAACCTCCCTTGCATAGTCCTCCGCGTTTGGCCCCGTGCGTTCCATAAACGTTTTCACTTTCTTGTGGGTTGGCACCACTATGTACCGCATGTGTTCTGGCTGGGGCAGTGGACCTGCTATTGATCCCTCATTACGCACCACTGATGCACCGACCACTTGTGTTGGATCTGTATCCTCGTGCTCCCCTGTGCTCGTACCACGTGTGTTTCTTGCGGCCATCTTGCTGCAAGACCGCACTGCTGGGTGTTTACACTATTTCTTTGTTTGCTGTTTGCTCGGTGTCACTGTCTGCCTATGCTGTCGACAACGCCAATTGTGATAGGGTGGGCGAGATGGTGATGATGATGATGATGTGATATTTGATCACTCTCTTGCACACTCGCAACCGATCCGATTCAACAATAAAACTCTTATTCTTAAGGCAGGAGCTGTATTTATTTTTACAACCCTATCAGTGACATTAAGAGCACACTGAAGCAAACATTAAACAAATAAACCAACAAACCAAACACCAAACAAACACCAAACAAACACCCAGCTAGTGCCCAATTGCTAATTTGAAGAACCAAACAAAGCAACGACTGGTTAAAATCATAATAGTTAAATAATCATACTCTCACCTGCCAAACAGTCCTTCTACACTGCGTGAAACATTCAACTATCATGCACACACACGCACACACACACGTGCATGTCGTCTAGCGATACTAGTATATTGTTGTGCACGAGGCTGGCAATCTCACCGTGTAACATAGATTGCTACCGAAACCACTACTGCAAGAGCACACACTCAGCTATCACACACATACTCATGCATGTCGTCCAATGTGACTAGTATGGTGTTGTGCATGAAGCTGGCAATCTCACCGTGTAACATAGATTGCTACCGAAACCACTACTGCAAGAGCACACACTCACCTATCACACACACACTCATGCATGTCGTCCAATGTGACTAGTATGGTGTTGTGCATGAGGCTGGCAATCTCACCGTGTAACATAGATTGCTACCGAAACCACTACTGCAAGAGCATCTGAATGCTTCATGCGGAGGCAAACCACACTGGTGGCCCCATGCTCCCTGAGGAGCGGAGACGAGAGATATATATCTTCAAGTGAGCCCACGTGCTCTCACAAACCATTCTACACATAACCATAATTAAATAATAATAACATGGACATAAAATAATATTCAACTATATGTACAACAAATACTTTCAATAATGAGAATAAACCACCACCTCGCAACTGATCCATCTCAACATTTATTACTGCATTCTGAACATGTCGTAATTGCCGACTGGTGCGCCTGACAACCAGCGTGTCGTATATGACCACTGATGAGCCTGGGAATCTCATCACATGAAACACATCGTTACCGAAACAACCACTGCAATAGCATAAAAATGCTTCTTGTGGGCCTGTAATGGACACCAGTTTCATTGGTGTTTCTATGCTCCGCAAGGAGCAAACAAAGAAACACCTGTCTCAAAGTGCCTTACGCCCCAAGGAGTGGCCTCGCGCACTCCAGAAATCTAAATACATATTCTCACCCCACTCAAAGTAACCCACTAAAGATATACAGTAGAATAATCAATAATTGTGAAATACACTTAATTACTGTCGCATCAAAGAATAAAATATAATTATTCTTAACTTAACAACTAGAACTAAAGTCATCACCACGTGGCGCCATCTTGATAACAGTTAACATCATCTAAATTCAAGTAACAAATCGCTTATATGCCTGGTTTCATGTGTGAAATACTTTCATACTATATTTGCCTTTCTTGCCCGGTCTGATGACTGAAATAATCGATACTAAACTCTCACATATGTGATTTGGGCTAAGCGTGCCTAATAAAACTTATCCAGACCTTATTTTCACTCATTTATATTTCAAGACTAAATTATCAGGTCCTGGAAACACATCAATCTATTTCCTTAAACATTAAAACAGAAACGCTCAATATAATTCTAAAGCTACAGGGAAATAATGGTAATTTCACTAGGAACTAATCTAATCTGCTTTTAAATTAAACTCACGTGTCATGTCTCTGTTCCTCTTCTACCGACACAGGGCTAGCCTAACTTCGTTTCTCTCTTGTCTGGACTGATACTTAAAAAGGGCCGCTGCTGGCCATCGCATGCTTTATATAGGCACTAGGCTAATCACTCAACTTACTGCGCGGCGCGTAGTAATTGCGCCACGCAAATAACACTCGCCTTTATTGCTCTATTAGGCATGAAAACACAAGTATGGCCCACAATTATCAAATATAACACACGACTACAAATATAGTTTAGGCTTTATTGTGGCCTAAACTAATATATCTTCTATCACGTCAGACTTTTCACATCCCAGCATGCCGTGCGCACATCGAAAATATATAGGCGATAAATATGCCCTGAACATGAAGGGGGAAGCTTGGTTGTCTTTACGGCCCCATTACATACCTATATAAGGAATTTCGCTGGATTTACACCAGCTGGGTGGCTTGAACGGGCTATAACCATTACTCAATTTTTCATAAAAGTCGGCGGACCGATAATAAGTTAACAGTTGCCCTGCCAATGGTGCATTGTTCTTGACTTCGGAAATATAAACTCCCCTGAGATAGAAGCGTCTTTACATTTCTATCTAAAACTCTGCCAGGAGTAATTTTGTGCAAAGGTAGACACCTTTGACGACCCATTTTAGATACTCTTGCATTTTGGCCACTGGTGGACTACTACTGCAAAGCAGGGAAGGCAATCCGTGACAGGTGATAGGCATCCTCTTTTACGTGACCTTGGTGGACTCTGTCCTATTTGGACTTAAATATGACGTTTATAGTTGTTTCAGCCATTTCATAAGTTGTCTCTGTATCGTTTTGTCGCAGCGTTCGTCCGTCTTTAGCAAGTTTATCTGTCTCTTCGTTGCCAGAAATGTTTCAAAGCGCTAGTATCCACTGGACAGTGCATTTGTAGAAGCATTTGGCCTGGCTTCCAAGTGAGTTTATCAGATCTTTCAATCCTTTAGCATTGTGGATCTTTAGGGCGGTTATTATTGAGAGGGCATCTGTATGACGGTATTGCCTCCCCTGCTTTGCAGTAGTGGTCCAACAGTTGCCAAAACTCAAGAGTGTCTAATATGGGCTTCAAAGGTGTCTACTTTCGCACCAGATTACTCTTGGCAGATTTGTAAATAGAAGGGTAATGGCACTTTTATCTCAAGGGAGTATTCACAAGATATTCAGATAAGCGAAAACAATGCTGCTTTGGCTGCAAATTAATATGAAACAAATATAAAGGTATGTTATCAGGCACTCGCAGGAAATAAAGAAGTAGAACACCAGACTAGAGAAAAACTACAGACATGAGTGGCTTACCCAGGATTTGAACACGGGACCTTCCGTGCGACAACCCCGCCTAGCCATGCAAGCGATTCACACTATCCGCCCTGCCATCTACGCATCATCAAAAAATGATGTTTCAATGGCAGGTCAACAGTGCGAACCACAATACATGACACCAGAAGTCCACCATGGGCAGTTCAGCCTATTAATGACGCAATCACTTCTGTTGTATTTCTATCAAGCAGTATAGGCCGAATCCAACAAGACAAGGACCTTAATACTGTGTCCAGTAAATGATAGTAGACTAGAACAGTGAGAACAGGATAGTGGGTAGGTTAGGTATTGTATAAACATTTATTACACATAATTGAGGGAAACCCGAGGCCTGTAAACAGTAAATTAATATGAAACAAATATAAAGGTATGTTATCAGGCACTCGCAGGAAATAAAGAAGTAGAACACCAGACAACAGAAAAACAACAGACATGAGTGGCTTACTAATGCGTGCACCATACGATGAGAGATGGTGTATGGTGTCTGTGGTCTGGTTGTGTAGGATGCAGATGTGTACTCAAACAGTGAGCATTAGCAAAACAGGGCAGTCCACACAAAGACGTCACGTAATGGCACGACGTGTAAAGTCAAAGATGCTTGCAACAGCTAGTTACGTTTTTCTTGTATCATTTATTGTGGACGCCACAGTGACAAAACGTATACGCGAATATGTAGGTACATCATACAGTCATTATCACAGCAACATAGTCAGTACAGCAATGGACGGTAGACAGCATCATAATAAAGATGATTCACAGGCATGTCAATACATTATAAGGCTGTAATGTAGTCGGGAAAATTCTCCATCCCTTTCTATCTTAGCCAGGAGATAACCAGATGTATGAGATCAGTTCACTCTCCTTAATCTGACTTCAGCAAGACAGGCACGTCTTCTGAAGTATTAATAATGTCCTCAAAAAATCCTCTAGATAACAAAAGGTTTCAAACCTAGTTCATGTAGCGAAGTAGCAAGTAATAGTCCTTGGGACATGCATCAACCCGATGCGGTACAACGTAGCAATATGTGAGCTGAGAAAACATCTCGTGATGACGACTTTCAAAGACAGGCTACGAATCAAATGTCACTCACGAATAGAAATCGATAAAGTTAATGTAAATGTAATTTACCTTGCCTTCAGGAAATAACCACAGAAATAATACGCCTTCCGGCGTGTGGAAATACACTAGAGGTATCATCTCGAATAAACGAAATATCCATAAGAGGACTTCACATTCCTGAAGAACAAGAAAAGCACAGACGCTCACAAAGACGTCTTGCTCGCTATTCAAAATCTTCGCTCACTGCCTGCTGGGCGGAAATCGTTCGACAAAGACCCAAGACTTAGACATGCGCAGTCCAGCGCGAATCGACCACAGCTCAGATACTTAAGACACAAGGACCTTTACTAAGAACCAGCTTAAGAATGATTACCTTATAAGGATAACCCAACAGGTTGCCAACCGCTTTCTGAGAAAAGCGGCCTAGCAAGTCCATACATGGACACGATTCAAGAACGCATAACAAACTTAACTGCCATCGACACCAACACGAGAAGACAACTGCTTACCATGAAAAGTGACTATAAATTCCACATGATTATTTCCCTTTCATTACAAAATATATATTGTACATAAAACGATGTTGCGAGAATTTCACACGCAACATATCACCACCACCTCCCGATAAAAAAAAAATGTGGAACATATTTTTTTTTTTTAATATCCAAGAGCATGCGATAAGCGGCTCAAAACGCACGAATTATGCGCGGGTAATTAATTAAATTGCCTAACATGAGGCTAAATATAGAGTGTCTGGTGAGAATATATCTCAACAGAAAAATAAATCTGTCTCAAAAAATATTTATATCGGGGAGGTGTCACCAACACACATCACGCTAGCATGTAAACACAATATACGTATGCAAGTTACTATAGTCATCATCAAATAGCATAATCTAATATTGTCTTAAAAAATGGATGTACAAATCTGATAGAAAAATTTAAATAGTACATTATTTGACATGTAATGACCCTAGTACATAATGAAATTAAAGTACATGACGATGCAGGACACATCCTCTGACGTTCCGAGGGTAAGTACACAATGTAGAACTCGTCATGCTTGATAATAGTAAGGTAAGTCCTCAGCTCATCAATGACATTCTGAGAAAGTACAAGCAATATAACGCTAATTAACAACTAATATGCTTCATAAGGTACAATACATTATTAATAATTGTGGCTGTTTAGTAAACTTACGGCCCTTATATTAACTACTCAGTCTTCCTCTATCATCTTAAAAAACGAAACAGAAGAAGATGATAACAAAGCACGATAGTATGTGTACATATAAAGTGAGTACAGATGTGCTAATCTATTGTAGTAATATAGGTGTGTTATGACTCTGCAATATATATAGAAATATAGGACAGAAGTATTAGTTGGAATCATGTGGGCATCTAGACAAAATGTCAGCCATCACATTATCCGCACCACGGATAGCTCGTACCGTGAAGTGAAAAGGTTGAAGAGCAATAGCATATCGAGTGGATCTCGAACTCTTCAAATTCTTAGTCTGAATAGCTGTAAGAGCTTTTTGATCAGTCTCTAGAATGAAATGTGCGCCCAGGAGGAATCTTTGTAGTTTGAGAATTGACCAAACCATAGCTAACAACTCACGGTCTAAAACCGAGTAGTTCCTCTCTGCCGCATTTAGTTTTCTAGAAATGTACATAACAGGATGCAGAGTATTTGCATATTCTTGCATAAGTGCTGCTCCAATCCCAGTGGATGAAGCATCACTCCGAAGAACAAAAGTCCTATCAAGAGTAGGTAATCTTAGGATGGGAGGAGATGAAAATATATTCTTGATCTGGTCTAAGGAAGATTGGCATTCTTCAGACCAACGGACCAGATTAGGCGAACCTTTTTTCAACAATGTTGAGAGAGGTGCCATGATCGAAGATAAATTTGGAATAAATCTCCCATAAAATTGAATTAAACCTAAGAGACTCCTAACTTGTTTCTTCGTTTTAGGAACAGAGATGTTCAGTATTTTGGAAGTATTGTGGTCTTCTGTCTTCAAGAGACCATGACCAACACGATGACCCAGGAAAGAGATTTCACCAAAACCAACAAAAGCTTTAGAAGATTTTGCTGTCAAATTATTCTCACGTAGAGTGGACAGTAAGTCATATAACCCTAAATAGTGATCTTCCCAGGTATCACTGAAGAGACAGATGTCATCTAAGTATGCAATGACATCCGAACGATGTGACAGAATTCGACGCATCATGCGAACGAAAGTGGCAGGGGCGTTCATGAGACCAAAAGGCATAACATTCCATTGAAATAGACCCCTAGGTGTAGAGAAAGCAGTAAGAGGTTTGGCATGCTCTGCTAAAGGCACTTGCCAATAACCTTTAGACAAGTCAAGTTTAGTGAAGAATCTAGAATTAGAAAGTCTAATCAGTAGATCTTCTAACAAAGGCATCGGTTCAGCGTCGAACTTTGTGACCTGATTCAATTTGCGATAATCAAAGCAAATTCGTATGTTCTTATCCTTCTTCCGGACAATAACCATGGAAGAAGAATATGGTGAAGTCGATGGTTCAATTATATTTAATTGAATCATTTCATCCAATTCCTTTTCCACTTGCGACTGAAAGTGTATAGGGATAGGATAAGGCCTAACCCTAATAGGATTACTGTCGGTAAGAATTATGTCATGTTCTATGACATTTGTGTGTCCAGGGATGTCAGTGAGAACATCCTGAAATGTTTGTAACATCGACGAGACTTGTCGATGTTCGTCACCAGAAAGATTAGGAGAAACAGAAACGTTTTTCCAAGATTCCGTGGAATGTAGCGGAACCACTGGAAGAGGAAGATTGACATCCGAGAAGGTAGATTCCTCATCCTGTATGACAGACAGGGATGAGTAATGACCATGAGGTGTAGGAGAATCATCCGTTGCCTGGAAAATAGGCAGCAAATAGTCCGGACGTTCGTGAAATTCCGAAAGCATGTTTATGTGGAAAGTTTTATGCTTTCCATCAATATCGACCACATAGTCAACATCGGAAATCCGAGAGACTATTGCATACGGACCTTTCCATGCAATAAGAAGTCTATTTTCCCTACTGGGGAGTAGGACGAATGCTTTGTCACCTGGACAAAGTTGTCGTAGACATCTATTCTTGTTAGCAAACTGCCTTGCCTTCTCTTTAGCAATTTCTGATGAAGCAGTTGCTAGTTTACATGCCTCAATGATCTTTTGTCTAAGAGCAATGACATACTCATATGAGGATTGAGTTTCATCGCTAATATCATCGGCAGTGATGAGATCGTGTAATAAAGACATAGGGCCGCGTGGACGCGCGCCAAAGACAAGTTCGAAGGGAGAAAATCCTGTGTGTTCATTTGGGACTTCTCTATAGGCAAAGAGAGCCGCGGGTAAAACCCTGTCCCAATCTTGAGGATGATCTTCAGTTATCTTACCAAGCAAAGTCTTGAGCGTTCTATTCAGACGCTCAACTAACCCATTAGACATAGGATGATAGATACTACTGAGAGATCGTTTAATATGTAAGGTAGACATTACCTGTGACATAGTGTCAGATATGAGTTGAGTGCCATGGTCTGACAATATTTCTCTGGGGAACCCCAAGCGAGAAAATATCAGCCAAAGAGCATCTGCGATATCTGTAGTAGATATGCTCTTAAGAGGGATAGCCTCTGGCCAACGTGTGCACATATCGACACATGTAAGGATAAATTGATGTCCTCTGGCCGACTTGACTTTAAAAGGGCCAATAATATCTATGGCCATTTTCTGAAACGGCCGAATAGGGATGTCAGCAGCCTGGATAGGCGCAGCATGTCGTGGTCCTCTAGATTTGACCTCCTGACATACCTTGCATGATCGGCAGTAAATACGAATGTCCTTGTTGACAAAAGGCCAAAAGAAAGCCGCAAGGACTCTCGACTTCGTACGGGAAAAACCCATATGTCCAGCACATTGCGAGTCATGAGCATGTTGCAATATTTGCACTCTCATGCTCTTGGGAACAAGAATTTGCGAATGTGCCGACGTAGTCGAATCTTGTACCATACGTACAAGTACGCCGTTTCTCATTGCAATCCAAGATTTTCTATTTGTATCCTGATTCGGATCACCTTTCTTCGCAAGAATGAAGAATTTTTTTAAAGAAGGATCTTCTTCTTGCAATTTTATGAAAGAGTCACGAGTGATGACTAAGTGACTATCTTGGCTATCAACTTCATTATCACCATTCAGTGAAGTTTCGGGTGTTTGTAGAGCTTGTGCTCTTGTAACCACTGCATTTGTAGCTTGCATGTTATTATCTTCCCAAGCAGCAATCTGCTGTGGGGTACACTCCCTAACTCCGTGAATACGACCAATAATAAGGTCCGCAATAGGATTAGGTAAGAGACAAGCATGCACATCTCCAGTAAAGAAAGGAGTGGCAATGCGAATTACAGCAGTAGGATATTTTTCTAGAGTGCCGCCAAATGTGACACATTTAATAACCTTTCCTGTAGCACAAGATGGATCTACAAGCGATTGTCTAACACCAATAGTGGTGCATCCGGAATCGAAAAGTAGTGAGACCGGAGTATCATTAACAAGACCCTTATGTAGGATTAAAGAACCCCTCCCGTCATGCGCAACAGCAGCAGGAAGAGCGGGAAGAGGGTGACCACAACTCAAAGTAGTTATGGTACTCGGTTCGAATAAAGTACTGCATTGGGGCATTTGTTTGCTCTCTCAAAGTCAAAAGCAGAACCAGTGACAGCGTCAAAGTTTTTATTATCAACAACCTGATTACAGGCTCCCTGAGTTTCCTGTTGTACAGAATTAGCCTGCTGATATCTCTTTTTTTGTGTTGAGATCTACCGCGACTATTATTACCTCTGAAGTTATCAGAGTTATTATTATCTCTGAAGTTATTGTTGTCTCTATTGTAATTGTTATCCTGGTTCGAATTCCAGTTTCCACGATTACTATCATGTTCACATTGATGCGAACATCTATTTGTTTGGTTTTGAGGTCTTCGGCAGGAATAACCTCTATTACCATATCCTCTTCTGAAATGCCTATAATTATTAGGGTGATAGTAACGAGGACTATCAGGTTGTCTCCAATTCTTCGAAGAAGAATCACCATGAAATTGATTTCCATGATTTTGAAAGTAATTACCGTTACTCTTTCTATCAAAATTTTGTTGGGATCTACGAGCAAAGTTTTGACCATACGGTGCAGCCGAAGCAACTGGTAAACCTTCTTTCACCTTAGAGTTACTAATGGTTATGTGTGGGTGCGCAGTTACATACTGGCAACAGAAATCTTCCATTTCTTTTATTGTTTTAGGTTTACGTTCATGAAGGAAAGCAAGGAAAGACTCATTGACAGAAGACATGACTTTGTCTCTAAGTATTAAGTCCATAAGTGCTTCATAAGTTTTTTCCGTCTTAGATAGTTCAACCCATCGTGAGAAAGTAATGCGTATTCTTGCAATAAACTCGGAGAATTCAACTCCATTTTCAGGTAACATGTTTTTAAATTGTAGACGATAGCCGTCTTCGTTAAGCTGATATTTCTTTAACAAAGCGGTCCTGACAACCTCATAATTGTTCTTGTCAGGTTCATCCACCATATTTAATATACTTAGAGCTTTACCTGTCAGTATCCCTGATAACTGATAAACATATTTTGCTTTGTCTATGTTATGAGCTGTACATGCTTGTTCAAATCTGTCCAGATAGAACATTATGTCATCACTGGAAGGACTAAATGTTGGTAACTTAATCTTAAAAGTATCATTATTAGCCTTATCAGAAGATGAACCCTTGTTTGCATCATTAGCATTACTCATGCTCATCAATTTCAACTTCTCCAACTCTAAAGCTAAGAGTTTTTCTTCATGTTCCATTTTTGCTTTCCTCTCATCAGCCTCTCTTTGTAACTTCCTTTCTTCAGCTTGAGACTGCATTTCTAGTCTTTTATTCTCAGCTTCTTTCTCCAGTCTTTTATTCTCAGCCTCTTTTTCAAGTCTTTTATTTTCTGCTTCTTTTTCAAGTCTTTTATTTTCTGCTTCTTTTTCAAGTCTTTTATTTTCTGCTTCTTTTTCAAGTCTTTTATTTTCTGCTTCTTTTCCAAGTCTTTCAGCTTCCAGTTGTAGCTGGAGTTTTCTCTCCTCAGCTTCTGATTCCCTTTTTAGTTTCTCCATTTCCATCTGGAATTTCCTTTCATCTGCCTGCATCTGCAGTCTCAGATTCTCAGAATCAATTTTTTTCTGCTCAGCTTCTGCTTTCTGTCTTTTTTCCTCAGACTTCAGCGCTTTATTATATAGAGCAGTAGCATACTCTTCCAAATTATCACCAGTCTTTCCAAGGGATTTACCCTGTTCAATAAAGTACTCAAGTGTAGACATGTTGTCTAACATATGAGTCCAAAACCTGAAATAATTAACTAATTTATTTCAAACCTAAGTGTAACAAGTCTTAATTAAGCACTTGTATATTCACATCACATTATATTATCCCAGTCTCTGTGGGAAACAAGTCTCCAATCAAAGAACTTGTATATGAAATATCAACAATCAATTCTTGATTATAAGTGCACTTCTCATTCAATAGTGCACGACACTATTCATCATTCATTTATCATCAGTGTAGTAGTAACAGTGCATTAGCATAGCCCATTAACTAATTACTATAACTGTAAACAATGACTATGTAAACACATGCAGAATGTAAACATTGAAAATGTAAACAATGCAAACAATGTAAACAATAACAAAGATCAGCAACAATACAAAAACTTTCGCAGAAATCAACTAAAAATAAAGCAGAAATTAATGAAATATCACAAAAAATGTGACGATATCTGCGATAGAATTAAATAAAATACATGACACCACAGTGTATAAACAAAAATGTTGTATGAAACTAAATTATAGACAAGAGTAGGCTAACAAATACAAACAAATCAAAACAAAACTAAAGAATGCGAAATAATAACGAAAACAATATTAACACATGTCATCACAACTAACAGAAATAGCAACAAAAGTCGCTTAGCAAATTCCAGTATCGGAAATTTGCACACCCTACAGAACACTCTCAATAGAAAACCTCTGCTATGTGGTATGATCTATAGGAGTCGCCACCCAGCCAGACCCGCGAAATATAAACATATAGTTATACAAATAACATATAAACATATAACATATAACAATAGAATGAGATGATACACAAAAGACTCAGCAGAAGTATAAGGGCACAGTTTACGAACAAACAGGCCACTTAACTTATAGGCTTCCAATCGTAGAACCGCAGAAAAAACAGATGTCCATCAACGTCCTAAAGAGCGAAGCTCCAACGATGATGCATCTGCACTGCTCAACTGCCACGACGATGATACTAGAGCTTCTGATATACAGGTAGCGTTGTTACGGCACTTGTCCTTCTTAAATATAACAGCCACCAGTTTCACTCGGTACTTGGCCTTCTTAACACAAGAACTTGTAAGAATCGGCACTTGACCTTCTCAAAAAAAAAAACGACAGCACTGGAACCTTGACAGCAGCAACTTGCTTGACTTGCGTTAAAGACAACAGCAGTCTGTGTTATCCGGCAATATGCAACAACGCCGGGTACTGTCAAATTTCTGTTTCAGTCAAAAAATTGCAATTTTGACATTTACCGGGCAACGCCGAGTACTTTGAAAATTTTGAAGATGTTGACTGTCTTGAAGTATGTTGATTTCTTGAAGGATGCTGATGAATTCTTGTTGAAAATGAAGTGGGTACGGGACCCCGTGTATGCTGGTACCAGATCAAACCAGCTTATGGCCACCAAATGATGCGTGCACCATACGATGAGAGATGGTGTATGGTGTCTGTGGTCTGGTTGTGTAGGATGCAGATGTGTACTAAAACAGTGAGCATTAGCAAAACAGGGCAGTCCACACAAAGACGTCACGTAAATGCACGACGTGTAAAGTCAAAGATGCTTGCAACAGCTAGTGACATTTTTCTTGTATCATTTATTGTGGACGCCACAGTGACAAAACGTATACGCGAATATGTAGGTACATCATACAGTCATTATCACAGCAACATAGTCAGTACAGCAATGGACGGTAGACAGCATCATAATAAAGATGATTCACAGGCATGTCAATACATTATAAGGCTGTAATGTAGTCGGGAAAATTCTCCATCCCTTTCTATCTTAGCCAGGAGATAACCAGATGTATGAGATCAGTTCACTCTCCTTAATCTGACTTCAGCAAGACAGGCACGTCTTCTGAAGTATTAATAATGTCCTCAAAAAATCCTCTAGATAAAAGGTTTCAAACCTAGTTCATGTAGCGAAGTAGCAAGTAATAGTCCTTGGAACATGCATCAACCCGATGCGGTACAACGTAGCAATATGTGAGCTGAGAAAACATCTCGTGATGACGACTTTCAAAGACAGGCTACGAATCAAATGTCACTCACGAACAGAAATCGATAAAGTTAATGTAAATGTAATTTACCTTGCCTTCAGGAAATAACCACAGAAATAATACGCCTTCCGGCGTGTGGAAATACACTAGAGGTATCATCTCGAATAAACGAAATATCCATAAGAGGACTTCACATTCCTGAAGAACAAGAAAAGCACAGACGCTCACAAAGACGTCTTGCTCGCTATTCAAAATCTTCGCTCACTGCCTGCTGGGCGGAAATCGTTCGACAAAGACCCAAGACTTAGACATACGCAGTCCAGCGCGAATCGACCACAGCTCAGATAACTTAAGACACAAGGACCTTTACTATGAACCAGCTTAAGAATGATTACCTTATAAGGATAACCCAACAGGTTGCCAACCGCTTTCTGAGAAAAGCGGCCTAGCAAGACCATACATGGACACGATTCAAGAACGCATAACAAACTTAACTGCCATCGACACCAACACGAGAAGACAACTGCTTACCATGAAAAGTGATTATACATTCCACCTGATTATTTCCCTTTCATTACAAAATATATATTGTACATAAAACGATGTTGCGAGAATTTCACACGCAACACTTACCCAGGATTTGAACACTGGACCTCCGTGCGACAACCCCGCCTAGCCATGCAAGCGAATCACACTATCCGCCCTGCCATCTACGCAGCATCAAAAAATGATGTTTCAATGGCAGGTCAACAGTGCGAACCACAATACATGACACCAGAAGTCCACCATAGGCAGTTCAGCCTATTAATGACGCAATCACTTCTGTTGTATTTCTATCAAGCAGTATAGGCCAAATCCAACAAGACAAGGACCTTAATACTGTGTCCAGTAAATGATAGTAGACTAGAACAGTGAGAACAGGATAGTGGGTAGGTTAGGTATTGTATAAACATTTATTACACATAATTGAGGGAAACCCGAGGCCTGTAAACAGTAAATTAATATGAAACAAATATAAAGGTATGTTATCAGGCACTCTCACTGTTCTAGTCGCACGGAAGGTCCAGTGTTCAAATCCTGGGTAAGCCACTCATGTCTGTTGTTTTTCTGTTGTCTGGTGTTCTACTTCTTTATTTCCTGCGAGTGCCTGATAACGACGTTTTCTCCCCTCCTCTGCTTGTTGTGTGAGCCTCTCTTCGCCCAATCTGAGTTGGCGCCGTAAATAGCATCGCCACTTAGTGCGATCGGCAGCTTCATCCTCCCATGTTGCTGGATCCATGTCCAGTGCCCTCATATCTCTCTTGCACACATCTTTGAACCTCAGCTGTGGTCGCCCAACTGTTCTCCTGCCATCTGCTAATTGTCCGTAGAAGATATCTTTTGGGATGCGACCATCTTCCATGCGACGAACATGGCCAAGCCAGCGAAGTCTGCGCTGTCTAAGCAGTGTATACATACTTTGAAGGCCAGTACGTGAGAACACCTCGACATTTGTCACTTTATCTTTCCACGAGATGCCGAGGATGCGGCGTAGACACCGTAAATGGAAGGTATTGAGCCTTCTTTCTTGCTTAGCATAGGTCGTCCAGGTCTCGCTACCATATAGAAGTGTGCTGGTGACGCAGGCATTATATACCGCAGCTTTGGTCTTCATTGTGAGTTTGGAGTTTCCCCAAACAAACGATGTGAGGCGGGCAAAGGTAGCTGCAGCTTTGCCAATGCGGCTGTCGATTTCTGTATCCAGTGAGAGTTTGTCATTGATGGTAGACCCTAGGTATGTGAAGTGATGCACAACTGCCAGTTCATAGTTATCGATAGTGATAAATGGTGCAGCACCCGCATCTTGACTCATCACATTCGTTTTCTTTAGACTTATTGTGAGGCCAAAGTCCTTGCATGCTTTAGTGAAGCGATTCATCAAGTTCTGAAGCTCCTGTTGGCTTTGAGTGACGACTGCAGCACCATCAGCGAACAACAAGTCTCTTATAGTGACCCTTCTGATTTTTGTTTTTGCCTTCAGCCTTGAAAGATTAAACAGACGGCCATCTGACCTAGTGTGAAGGCATATTCCTTCAGTTGCATCTCTGAAAGCATGTTTCAAGAGTAGGGCAAAGAAGATCCCGAAGAGGGTCGGAGCCAGAACACAGCCTTGTTTAACGCCACTTCGTATGTCAAAAGGCTGTGACGTGCTTCCAGCATATTGGTCTGTTCCCTTCATGTCGTCATGGAACGACTTTATCATTTCCAGCATTTTAGGAGGGCAGCCTATTTTCAGGAGGATTTCGAAGAGTCCATCCCTACTGACCAGGTCAAATGCTTTTGTGAGGTCTATAAAGGCGATATATAAAGGCCTTTTCTGCTCTCTTGATTTTTCCTGAAGCTGGCGGACAGAGAAGATCATGTCTGTTGTTGATCTACCAGCTCGGAATCCACACTGTGACTCTGGATATATGCGCTCAGCTAACTTGTGGAGTCGCATCAAGATGACTTTGGCAAAAACCTTACCAACAATACTAAGAAGAGAGATGCCTCTGTAGTTATTGCAATCACTTCTGTCTCCTTTATTTTTATATAGTGTTACAATCTTGGCATCTCGCATGTCTTGAGGAATAGTTGTCTCTTCCCAGCACTGGCACAGCATCCTATGCAGGTGATGTAATAGCGTGCTCTTACAGCATTTGATTTTTTTTTTTTTTTTTTTTTTTTTTTAACCAGCGGCACTTGGGCTTTCAGCCCTTCGGCCCAATGACATATCATTGCGAGGCTGGGGAACCTGAGGACTTTCCTTCCAACCCGGTCAGGAGCTTCGCTCCTTCCCATCCACAGAGGGTTTATCACAGGAGCCGTTCAGGCTATTCAGTCAAATTTCCGGCCGTAAACATTTCTTCAAACGCCGACGCCCGGGTTTGAACCATGAACACCTGGTCGCCAGTACAACGCCGAAGCCATTACACCAGCGCGGCTTCCACAGCATTTGATTAAATCAGGAGGAATCCCATCACTGCCTGGTGCTTTGCCAGAGGCCAAGCTATCAATGGCCTTGCTGAGTTCCTCTAATGTTGGTTCGGCATCCAGCTCCTCCATAGTTGGCAGACATTTGACAGCATCAAGGGCTGCAGGCGTAACGGTATTTTCTCTAGCGTAAAGCTCAGAGTAGTGCTCGACCCACCTCTCCATCTGCTTACCCTTATCGGTTACCTTCTCTCCGCTGATGGTTTTTAGCGGTGCCGTCTTACTTTTTTGGGGGCCAAGTGCTTTCTTTATACCGTCATACATTTGTTTAATGTTGCCTGTTTGCGCTGCGATCTGGATGCTCTCACTGAGCTGGAGCCAATAGTCATTTGCACAGCGTCGAGCAGTTTGTTGAACTTTGCTTCTCGTAGCCCTCAGGATCTGTAGGGTTCTAGCACTCGGTGAACGTTTGTATTCATTCATAGCACTGCGCTTAGCTTCAATGACAGGTGCCATCATATCTGATGAAGCATCAAACCAGTCATTTGACTTTGCCGTTTTCTTACCAAAGGTGGCAAGTGCAGTACTTTGAATGGTGTTCCGTAGATGCTCCCAGTTCTCTGTAATAGTATTACCATGCTGAGGGCTACTGAGCACTTTCTTGAAGGTCGCAGTAAATTGAGTGATCATGACAGGGTCTGACATCTTGCTGGTATCAATGCGTGGTTTCCCTTCATGTCTGACACAGTAGAGTTTTCTTGGTTGTGCTCTGATTTTGCAGCAAACCAAGGAGTGATCTGTATCACAGTCTGCACTATGGTACGAGCGTGTGGAGAGCACAGACCTGAGAAGTGGCCTTCTGACGAGAATCAGGTCCAGTTGGTGCCAGTGCTTGGATCGTGGGTGTCTCCATGACACCTTATGCTGGGGTTTTGTCTCAAAGTAGGTGTTGGTCACGCAGAGGTCATGGTGGACACACAACTCTAAGAGCCGTTGCCCATTTTCATTCATCTTGCCAATACCAAACCTGCCCAGACATGAAGGCCATGAAACATTATCGGCACCCACTCTAGCGTTAAAGTCACCAAGGAGAACAAGCTGTTCTTGCCTAGGTATGCTTTTGATGACTGCTGCTAGATTCTCGTAGAACTCATCTTTAGCTTCTGAGGCAGAGTACAGAGTAGGAGCATACACACTGACAAAGGTGATGGGACCTGTGCTAGTTTGCAGGCGAAGCGTTAACAGGCGTTCTGATCCATTCTCGCCTGGTTCAACCATTTTAGTTAGCGATTTTTTGACCGCAAAACCTACTCCGTGTTCTCTAGCTTTATCAAGATCTTTCCCTTGCCAATAAAATGTGTAGTCCTTCTCGCTCACCGTTCCAGAGCCAGCCAGGCGCGTTTCCTGAAGTGCAACTATATCCACCTGAAGTCGTTTAAGCTCATCATTAATTATGGCTGTCTTCCTTACATCGTTTACGTCCTGTAGATTTTCGGATAGTCCAGTCAACATAGTTCGGACATTCCAGCATCCCAATCTGAGAGTTTGCTTATTCTTATTATTCTGATAATTGCTTGGTGCAAAATTTTCTGTCCACCGTTCGGGTTTGACCCTAATCCCCATGCACCCAATGGGGAAAGCAGACAGTAGCGGGACAACACCTTATTGACTGGGGGCTGCCCAGCTTGAAGCGGGCGGTAGCTGTCCAGTGAGATCCTAGAACCTCTCCCACTGTCGGAAGTAGCCCCTGGCGCCATGCCCTACGCCAATTGGGCAAATGCTTATAACCGGTAACTGCTACTTCCCGTGTTTTGCCGACACCTATACGGTGAAGCTGGAGTGTCCTCTCCAGGGCGCGAGCTTGGGCACAGTTATATGGAGATCAAGCTGTTGCCCATGCAGCATGTTCTCCCTCTCCACACAGCTGGTAGATCCAAAGGAACGGCAGTAACCGATACAGTTTGGCACCAGCCACGTCGCAGGAGTTGCCAGAATAATGTCGAATCGACATTAGACTGCCTTAGGGACTCCGACTCCGGATTTATCCTCAGGGTTTACTCCCGAAGCCAATTCCATAAATGGATATTCCCGCAAGGCAGCGGTGGTTTGAATTCAGAGTTCCTTCTCTTAGATAAGTTACCAACCAAGGATCACGAGCCCTATCTGCCCGAAGCTGCTGGTTTTAAGGCGCCAGTCGCTCGCCTTTGCCCCTTCTCCCGTCAGTGAAAACAGTCCCGCCGGGCTCAAACTGAGCCACACGTTAAGGCCGGGAGCTGGACTTGGTTGTCAGAGGCTGCTTGAGGCGCGTGCCATTGAAGTATTTTATCTGTAGTGAGAGCTTACCCTCACTACAACTCCCGGCTGTAACAGTATTAAGGTTCTTGTCTTGTTGGATTCGGCCTATACTGCTTGATAGAAATACAACAGAAGTGATTGCGTCATTAATAGGCTGAACTGCCCATGGTGGACTTCTGGTGTCATGTATTGTGGTTCGCACTGTTGACCTGCCATTGAAACATCATTTTTTGATGATGCGTAGATGGCAGGGCGGATAGTGTGATTCGCTTGCATGGCTAAGCGGGGTTGTCGCACGGAAGGTCCAGTGTTCAAATCCTGGGTAAGCCACTCATGTCTGTTGTTTTTATGTTGTCTGGTGTTCTACTTCTTTATTTCCTGCGAGTGCCTGATAACATACCTTTATATTTGTTTCATATTAATTTACTGTTTACAGGCCTCGGGTTTCCTTCAATTATGTGTAATAACTGCTTTGGCTGCGCACGTCAATTCTAGAATCTGCCTACATCTTTTGTGAAGAATTAAGCAATGATTAATCCTAGCTCGCTCAAGCCCCCACCTCTGATGTACTCAGTGGAATTCTTATTATCTGGTATAGCTCTGTTTAGAATGTGTGTAGTAAAGTGACTGAGACAAACATGCAATACCATTACAGGAAGTCCCAGGTCATTCCGCAGCAGATTTCCAAAATGTCACGAGTTCTTATTATATGCCACTGTAATCTGATTACGTTTCAAATTATGTCTAATTCACTGTATGAATGGTTTAGATTTTGTTGTTTGTATGATTTTTTAAAAATGATTATTAATTTTTTAATTTATTTTAATTTATTTATATTTTTCCTCCTACTTTTTTTTTAAACATACTTAAATTTGATTATGACTGGATGTTACAAATGTATGTTATTATTTTACCTTGTATGCTTAAATAATGCTGAAAATGTATGTGCTATTGAAAGGATACGGTATTTAAGATGACAGAAAGAAGAAGGGCAGAATAAAAGACGGGCCTGCGTGCCCAATTCTGAACCTTTTGAAAATAAAGTTCTTTCGTTCGGTCGTTCGTTCGTAAATTGAAAAAAAATTAAATCGAAGTTAAATTTGTAAATTTACAAATAACAAAATTTAATAATCACTTAAGTTTTTTAACAGTATGAAAATAATTTGAATAGTAATGGATCAAGAAAAAGTTATCATCACGGTCGTGATAGGATGTCAATGTTACAAGAAGTTCAAGTGACAGCATATGTTTTGAACGTAGCTGCTAATGACGGTTTTGCTCCTTTTGATGGGTTGGTTCTTTTTACACTGCTCACACTCGTCGCTGGTCAAGGTTGTCGGTGTACCATGTTTCCCAGAAATGTCAGGGAGAGTCTACAAAAGTTGGTCCTTCGTCTTAAAGCGTAGGCCACTTGTCCCTTCTTGTTCCAGAGATAGTAATTTCTGCTGATACCACCAATATCTATTGTAAAAGAAATATAAACGAATCGCTATCCTGAGTATTGCGTTTTCCGACACATTGTTATGTGCCACTTTCGTATTCCACCATCCCATTTAACTCATAATTTACCTTCGATGAGAATTAAATTTAATCCCTCGTGATAAAACTTTCTGTACATTTAAATTGAATAGCTTTTATAGTTACTTTACATTGAAATGAAAAGGTTAATATTACAGATAGAATATGTTTACATTTACATTTCCACTGATTGAAAAGTGTTCACAATATAAATTGAATATATTTTCGTTTATGTTTACACTGATTTGAAAATGTTTGAAACTTCCATTAATTTTAAAATGAATATGGTAACATCGACATTTACACTGGTTTGAAACTGTAAGTATTATAATTAAAATGTACATCATTTCTTTCATCTTTTCCTCTCTGCTCCATATGGAACTAAGGATTACCTCCTGCTTTAGTTCTCTTTAAGAAACTAGCAATAAAGTTGTCATCAGCCCGTGCAGTTGTGGTTCATGAATCATCATTCAATACGCTAAGGTTGCCAGCCTCAAATGACTTGGACATCCACGAGCGATTTTCACATATTAAAATGCACATGGTAATATACATATATTTGTTAGTTCACATTTTAGTAATGAGAAATATAGAATGTAAAATGACAACTTACGCCACTCCTGGCTCACAGACTTTTTGCTCAGATGAAGTTAAGGCACTAACCGATACCTTTTTACACGGGTACTTGGGGTCGTTAATTTTGACTTTAATTCCCTTTCTGACACAGTACGTTTCAGGTTCCTCAGATATTCCGCGTTTCTTTATTTAAAATGTTAGAGAATTGTAAGTCCTGATAAATACTCAAATAAAAGGTGTCCGGTCTGATAAATGGACATGCTGAATTCTAACTACTGGCAAGTTTGGTGTCTTTGGCAAGCGTGATTCTCACTGTGTCCTAACACTGAAACGCGTCAGGTTATATTTAATGTCCTCCCCCGCTCTGTTTGTTATAGAGGCTAAGAAAAAGCTCCAATCATTTGAAACATGCGTGTTGAGGGAAATTCAAAATATTTCCGACATGGGAAAATTTTGAACGTAATGTAGAGATCATCTCTTACATATATGGTATGAAAACATCCGATTTCCGGGCAGGCGATCTCACTGACATATCGGTAATCTCACACAACAATGTGTGTAAGATGTAAAAAATTATTACTTTTCTTTAAAGTAATCTCTTTGTAACAAGGTATAACGGAAACGATTATGTCATGCTTGACTGTCCAGAATGTGTCGCACAGACGATTAATCTCTTATCTGTCGCGCACCCTAGCCCAATTTTAGCAAAGCCGTGCCGCACCCTGCAAACGCGTTGTGTTATCACCACCAAGGGGTGTCAAATGTTTGAACAAACAGAATCTCTGCTACATAGCAAACAGACAAAATAAGGGTGCGACTCGAAAAAATCGCAATAAAATCAGTACAAAAATGTAACTGATACTGCCGTAATGAAAGAGAGATCGGAAAGAGGACACACAAAAATACATCTTGTGACAATCTGTGAAGATCACTATTTGTTTTTCTGCATGTGCGTTGTACCCAGTAAGAGTTTCTGCTGCCTGTTTCATGGCTTCTGCTTCAGCACTGAAGTTATTGCAGTGTTTGCCAGTGGCCATCGCCATAGAGTGACTTGTGTTCCTTAATTTAATGAGGATGCCAGCTCTATCATTTTCAATTAAAATTGTTGTTGTAGAACCATCAGTACATGCATGTGTCAATAGCGTTGTTGGAAGTTTTTGGTCAATGATTGGTTGCTGTATGCTTTCTTCGTGTTTATGTGGGAATTCCTTTACTTTCAATGCCTGGAATATCAGATGTTAGACCAGGTAAGCATATTTTTTGCCACAGTGAGATAACTGTGCTTGGTGGTATTTTCTTTGCGACTGAGTTTGCTAGCGTGATATCCTTGTTAAACTTTTTTTTATTTTTGGCCTGGGCAACACAATTAGTTCACTTGAGTCTGCTTCTGCCTTGCCTGTTTACTCTCCTGCACATGGGGTGTCCTTCTGCCACAGTGACTGATAATTTTTTTTACCATTCCGTTCCATATGTTATTACTTTTTTAATGTCCTGGTTTCCTCGTCATTTGTATTCTTCTTTTCTTTCATTCTTCACCTTCGCAAACCCCACCCGAGGTTTGTTTACGTTCTGGCTGGCCTTCAGTAATACATTCCTTCAACGGTCAGTTAACGTAATGTTATCTAAACGCACCTGTGGTACGTTTGACCAGAGAAACATTTCTGTTACGCTTAGAGTGTTTGAACGAGCGAAAGGGTTTCTGTGAAAGAAACGGCTCGTTAGCAGGGACCAATCTTCTGAGGTCGGTAAACGAGTTTGATCTTCAATTCAGGAGAGATTTGTTGTGGCCCCTGACCATAATATTATGCATCGCCGATCTGGGGAACTTTCGCATGGGGTCTGTTGTCTTTGATGTAGTCTCCAGAGAAACCTCTGTCTTACTCTTTATTACTCATTACGCCGATACATCTGTAGAATCAGGCTATGCAGGTGTCCCGGGTAGCGTTGTTTGTAAACTATAAGACTTGAGAATTTTAATACGTCAAACACACTCGTAAACGTTTCCTGCCCGAGATAGACCCTTATGGAAATAAGGCAAACATTAACACAGAACTAAATGTTTTTGCCTATTTCTTGGCATTTTCTCGGGGTGAGTTGACATATCTTATTAATATATAAATATTCATGTTAGCTTTTTTATATATCTGATAGGAATGTGACGTGAATTCATTTCTGAGGACTTCTCCTAGTAATTTTATTCAGTGATAATGTAGCTCAATACCTTCCATTTGCGGTGTCTACGCCGCATCCTCGGCATCTCGTGGAAAGATAAAGTGACAAATGTCGACGTGTTGTCACGTGCTGGCCTTCAAAGTATGTATACGCTTCTTAGACAGCGCAGACTTCGCTGGCTTGGCCATGTTCGCCGCATGGAAGATGGTCGCATCCCAAAAGATATCTTCTACGGACAATTAGCAGATGGCAAGAGAACAGTTGGGCGACCACAGCTGAGGTTCAAAGATGTGTGCAAGAGACATATGAGGGCACTGGACATGGATCCAGCAACATGGGAGGATGAAGCTGCCGATCGCACTAAGTGGCGATGCTATTTACGGCGCCACCTCAGACTGGGCGAAGAGAGGTTCACACAAGAAGCAGAGGTGAGGAGAAAACGTCGAAAGGAGCACCAGGAAAATAAGCAGCTGAGGGCTGTCACCTCAGGGGCGCATTCCCATAGTCAGTTATGACTGAAGGGGCTATTATTATTATTATTATTATTATTATTATTAGCGCTGTCTACGGCCTTAGTTAAGTGGTGCTTAAACAGAAGGTTTATAATGGGTTAAATGATAGACTTACAATAACAGACACTCACTAGGCGTAGAATCAGTCCACAGATGCTTATCATGGGTTAAGAATAGGCTAATTAACTGTCATTTCTGTAAGATAATGTCAGAGGTGTGGATTATTCACTTAAAACTGAATAGTGAGATACAGGCACTTAAACACTGAATTATAGGAGAAGAGTTGCTTATTCCTTTATGATAGAAACTTCTAGTGGCAGGGTAGAATCATGATATGCTTATTTGTGTAGCTAGGCACTAGTCTATAACTTTCACACAAAGCAGTCACCAGCCATAGAAAACATTTTATCCTATGATTCAGTCACAACTGTATTATTATAGCTAGAACATTGCATTTTCTATGTATTCATTTGTGGAATGTTAATTTTTCCCCAAAGGGACATACGACTTATTTTTGTAATGTCAAATGCTGTAATCTGTTTATGTAAATTCACTTAATGTTGTAAGATGAATAGAATTCATTCAACTGTACTACAAGGTTAGGTTTCCTGTATGTTTAGTTGGAAGAAGAGGAGTAGTTTTTGCTGTCAGGACATTTACTGACAGGTACCTGGGTGTACAAAATATATTAAGCCTATGCGGGCACATGCTGATAATTGACAGAGTGGAAGGAGCGGAGCATAACTATGTTATATAACATTAGTGGGATTTTGTTGTTGCTTAATGTAAAAATTGTCTCTTTTGGGTCTCAGTTTCAGGGATACCGAATCGCTAGAGCAAGATTCCAGTCAGGCGAAGAACGTCCCATTCTCTTCGTTCTAGAGGGTTTCTGAGTAACACCTAGCATTCACGAGTTGTCAACCCCAAATACCTGAACCAAAAACCCTTTGTCAACGCCAAGTTAAGCTCACGCAGTGCAACGAGCCAACGCTAAATCTGAAATCATCTATTGCAGTAGTAGTTTCCTACTCGCCTATTGGATTACCAGTCAGAGCAATGCGGCTTTCAGCATATCGATCAGCCCAGCATGTCTATAGTAGAATTTCAATCACCAGCCTTTGTGTGCCTAAACGGGGCACTCAGTCAAGCCACAGTCAAGCAAGCCCAAACTGGATTTAATGCCAAGCAAGCAATAGCGCCGGATAAGAGCGCCTGGGACGCTTTGTCCCCAAATAGCTTCGTCTGGTGTAATCCTGGGTTATGTAAAACCTCGCACTTAGGAGCGGCCAGCCAAAGATAGACAGAGTTCCAGCCCCTCACGCAATTAGAGGTCACCAAAGTTAGCACCAACAAGGAAAGATTTACAGGTCAATTCCATCACCCATGGAGTATATATTTACGTAAAGACACTTTCTGGAGCTGGCACATTTGGTCCCACGAAAGCGGACAGGCTGTCGCTCAGTTTGTTTATTTGGTCAGCAGGAGATAAACAGCGTCTTCCAGCCCACCTCGCGCAATTAGGGGATACCAATGATAGCACCTACAGGAAAGTTTTACAGATCAATTCCATCCCCCATGGAGTATATATTTACGTAAAGACACTTTCTGGAGCTGGCACATTTGGTCCCACGAAAGCGGACGGACTGACACGCAGTTTATTCATTTCTCTGTGTTCTACAGTTTTATGACTGGTGGTGTGTGTGTTTGTGGGTGTGTATTTGCATATTTGTGGTTATTGATGATTATTGATGACTATTGATGATTATTTTGGTTATTGATGATTATTGATGACTATTGATGATTATTGAGATTATTGATGTAATTTTATGTTGTTGGTGATGAAATGCATTATTTTCATACATGCTTCTTCATTTAATAAATTTTACTCATTTATTAATGCGCTGTTCACGACCCTTCCATCCATAATTTACATTTTTCAGCTCTTTGCTATACTCTCTGTGTATGATTAAGAGAAAAGATTGAGAGCAGGAGGTGCTTAGACAGTATAAGTGAGTTGAGGGTTTGGAGAGAGTGATAACTTTAATAAATCTTCTCCAGGTTTGTCTCAAGTCCATCTCCTATTACACTTTATGTGTAATCTATAACTCTGTCAGTCCACTATCCCTTGTCGATTTCACTACTATTGTCCAACTCGACAAATACTCTACACTCTAACTCAACCACGACACCTTCGAGTCTCTTAAATATTTTAGCTTGTTGTAAGATTCTTTTGTCTCGTCTATACCCTATTGATTGTTGCCCTAAACAGTTTTCCATATGGTTGATTTTCTTGGAATTTAGGGTCCCGGTTATGATATGCGCTGTTTGGTTTTGGTGTTCGTTTACTTTATCAAAATGTGACTTAGCTGACATACAAGTATAAACAAAGTTAAGATAATTAGTTAAACTCACCGTACTGACATGCCGGACCAAACCATCCTTTCTGACACCGAACACCATCTCTACATGTACCATTACCAACGTTACACTTGTTATCTGTACATCGACATTTGTATTGACATGATAATCCGAACCATCCTGAGTCACAAGCTGTAACATAAAACAATATATCAAATTATCTTTCTGCTCCAGTGAGCGCTGTTTCTAAGCTTCACATTATGTTACTCAACCTCTCTTGCATATTTAGATTAGTTCTTCGTCTTCAATTGCCCATAATATTCAAGCCCAGTATCGATTATCTACAAGCAGTTCTGTCTTGTACTATTTGGTCAAGATCTTTTCCATATTTTCTTTTATGACAGCGAGGTGTGACGATAACATAATATGAAAGGAAGATTCCCAGTGTCGATAATGGTAATCTTAGACGTGGCATAACATGCTATATTTTGGTACCGGGATGTTCTGTTCGTAAGGAACGAAAAAGACGCGTTGAAAAAACAAAATGAATAGAGTAAATAACAAGAGATTGCACCAGCGTTTGAGTTTATTACATATAAAATTAATTAATTGGCTTAATATCCGCGCTCATGTCACATGATCCCACTTTGCCAACTTAAAGTAGAAGACAGTGGTTTTCGGATTGACATTGCACGTGCTTTACTAACTATGCTGAATGATAAGTATGCCGCACATTTCACCATAAAGAAAACTCGATTATCCTTATCGCGGAGTACTACCCCATGTGCTATTCAGAGATAGGTCCAGGTGTGCGGGGAAAAAAAAGGGAATATATATATATATATATATATATATATATATATATATATATATATATATATATATATATATATATATGTAAAGTGCAATCTTTACTATCTTGCAATATAATACATTTATATACTTATTATGTTCGCAAATATTTTGTAAACAAAGTATTTCCTTTTTTAAGTGCTTAAGGAGAAGTCATTTTTGAGTTACTTCCCTTGAAAGGAGTTCCGTCATCTTCGATCGGACTCCGCGGACGAATCTAGGCCTACTGCGATTTATTCTTTGCCTGGGTAGGAATAGATTGTTCTTGCTTCAGTATATCTATGGCCTGAATTTATACGTAGTGTTTGTATGAGTAGGACGAGTCTGTCTTATATATGTATATCTTTACATTTCTAAGTCGAACTATGTTGGTTGTCGCTAGAAAAGATCAAAGGCTATGCAGCGGAAGTATCGCTAGCAGGGGGTGTGATTCATGGCTGTCATCCTGTCGGGATGTCGAATTTTGTTGTAGCCGGCTTATCGCCGAAAAAAGTGATCTATAAGTAGATGGGGAAAAGTGATAGTCATTTAGACATGTTGTATGTACTTTACCCCAGTGTTTATTCTCTTTGGCCAAGGAATGGCAAAGTTATATTTCGCATAAAAAGGTAAAACCACAATTTATTATGAACTTGGGCTTCGCCATCGTTGTCGATAAGCGGATGCACAGTGGTACTTTTGAAAAGAATATTTATTCAAAGGAAGATGACATTCCTATGTATCAGCACTAGATTATATGATACTATTCAATTACCTCTATGATAGAAGCTATGAAGAAATGAGGACATTTAACGAATGACCAATTTTGGTCTGTATCCAATAGTGAGTGAAGCTGACGAGAGAAGAACAGCCATGTTGAAATCCATATACTTTGTATTTATCGAGTGAGAAAAAGGGATGCCTGTACTATCGCTCGATGAACCAAGAGATCACTGCTACATGTGAGAACCCATGTCTGGGATTCCTATATCTTTATGAAAAATATATATATTGAACTTTACGTGAAGGGATATTCGCTAGACGAGGTTAAGTCTAGGAGCCTTCCTATATATTGGTTATGGACTGTGTTGCGTGATAAATTCTCGCAACATCGTTTTTTACAATATCTATTTTATAACGCAAGGGCAACAACTGCTTGAAATTTATAGTCACTTTTCTCGGTAAGCATTTGTCTTCTCGCGTTGGTATCGAATGCAGTTAAGTTTTGAGCTGTGGTCATTTTGCGCTGGACTGCGCATGACTTGTCTTGCTTTTTGGTCGATCGGTTTCCGCCCACCACTAGTGGGGTGAGCGATTTGGAATGGCGAAAGAGATGCCTCGTTGAAGAGGGGATCTCCGCTATTTTTTGTTCTGTCAGGGATGTGTAGTCCTCTTATGGATATTTCGTTTATTCGGGATAATACCTCTAGTGTATTTGCACATGCCGGGAGGCGTGATATTTCTGTATTTCTTGAAAGCAAGGTAAATTGACTTTTTCATTAACTCTATCGATTTTGGGTCGTGAGCGATTTCGATTCATAGCCTGTCTTCGAAAGTCGTCGTCACGAGATGTTTTTTCCCAGCTCACATGTCGCTGCATTGTACTGCATCGGTTGATGCATGTACCAAGGACCATTACTTGCTACTTTGTTAAATGAACTAGGTTTGGAAAACCTTTATTATCTAGAGGATATTTTTGAGGACATTATTTATACTTCGGCAGACGTGTCTGTCTTGCTGAAGTCAGACTAAGGAGAGTGAACTGATCTCATACATCTGGTTATCTCCTGGCTGTTATAGAAAAGGATGGAGTTTTCCACCTGACTACATTTACAGCACTATGAAATATAACATGCATCTGACTCATCATTGTAATGCTGTCTACCGTCTATTGCTGTATTGAATGTTGCTGTGATAATGACTGTTTGATGTGCCTACATATTCGCGTAACCATTTTGTCACTGTGGCGTCCACAATAAATAATGAAGAAAAACGTCAACGGCTGTTACAAGAATCATTGACTTTATACGTCGTGAGTTTACTGACGTCCTATGTGGATTGCCCTGTTATTTTTGTATGAACATTGTTTTGACTGAACACATCTGCACACTACACAAAACCAGACATGCGGATACCATCCATCATCATATGGCATCACGCATCATTTGGTGGCCATAAGCTGGTTTGATTCTGGTACTAGCAAACACGGGGTCCCTTACCCACTTCATTTTCAACAAGAATTCATCAGCATCCTTCAAGAAATTAACATTCTTCAATACAGTCAACATCTTCAAAATTTTCAAAGTACTCGGCGTTGCCCGGTAAAAGTCAAAATTTCAACTTTTTGACGGAAACAAGAATTTGACAGTACCCGGCGTTGTTACATGTTGCCGGATAACTCGGACTGCTGTTATCTTTTACGCAAGTCAAGCAAGTTGCTGCTGTCAAGGTTCCAGTGCTGTCGTTTTTTGAGAAGGTCAAGTGCCGGTTGAAACGGGTTGTTTTCTGAAGAAGGCCAAGTACCGATTTCCATCAACTTACTTTTGGATTAGAAGGTCAAGTGCCGAAACAACTCAACACACAGTATTTCAGAAGCTCTTGTACCATCGTGTTAGCAGTGGAAGCAGTTCAGATGTGCCATCATCGTTGGAGCTTCGCTCTTTAGGACGTTGATTGACATCCGTTTTTCTGCTGTTCTACGATTGGAAGCCTATAAGTTAAGTGGCCTGTTTGTATGTAAACTGTGCCCTTATACTTCTGCTGAGTCTTCTGTGTATCATCTCATTCTATATGTTATATGTTTATATGTTATTTGTATATTTATATGTTTATATTTCAGCGGGTTCTCGGTTGGGTGGTGTCTCCGTTAGATTATGCCACGTCATAGAGGTCGTCTATTGTGAGCGTTTTCTGTAGGGTTTGCAAATTTCCGATACTGGAATTTGCTAAGCGACTTCTGTTGCTATTTATGTTAGCTGTGATGACATGTTTTAATATTGTTTTCGTTATTATTTCGCATTCTTTAGTTTTGTTTTGATTTGTTTGTATTTGTTAGCCTACTCTTGTCTATAATTTAGTTTCATACAACATTTTTGTTTATACACTGTGGTGTCATGTATTTTGTTTAATTCTATCGCAGATATCGTCACATTTTTTGTGATATTTCATTAATTTCTGCTTTATTTTTAGTTGATTTCTGCGAACGTTTTTGTATTGTTGCTGATCTTTGTTATTGTTTACATTGTTATTGTTTACATTGTTTGTATTGTTTACATTTTCAATGTTTACATTCTGCATGTGTTTACATAGTCATTGTTTACAGTTATAGTAATTAGTTAATGGGCTATGCTAATGCACTGTTACTACTATACTGATGATAAATGAATGATGAATAGTGTCGTGCACTATTGAATGAGAAGTGCACTTATGATCAAGAATTGAGTGCTGATATTTCATATACAAGTTCTTTGATTGGAGACTTGTTTCCCACAGAGACTGGGATAATATAAGGTGATGTGAATATACAAGTGCTTAATTAAGACTTGTTACACTTAGGTTTGAAATAAATTAGTTAATTATTTCAGGTTTTGGACTCATATGTTAGACAACATGTCTACATTTGAGCACTTTATTGAGCAGGGTAAATTGCTTGGGAAGACTGGTGATAAGTTAGAAGAATTTGCAACTGCTCGATATGATAAAGCAATGGAAGCTGAACAAAAGAAACTGCATATGGAAGCTGAACAAAAGAAACTGCAGATGCAGGTGGATGAAAAGAGATTCCAAATGGAAATGGAAAAACAAAAAAGGGAATCAGAAGCTGAGGAAAGAAAACTCCAGCTACAGCTAGAGGCTGAGAATAAAAGACTTGAAAAAGAAGCTGAAAATAAAAGACTTGAAAAAGAGGCTGAAAATAAAAGACTTGAAAAAGAAGCTGAAAATGAAAGACTTCAAAAAGAGGCTCAGGCTGAGGAAAGAAGATTACAGAGAGAGTCTGATGAGAGGAAAGCAAAAATGGAACATGAAGAAAAGGTCTTAGCTTTAGAGTTGGAAAAATTGAAATTGACGAGCATGAGTAATGGTAATGATTCAAACAAGGGTTCATCTTCTGGTAAGGCTAATAATGATACTTTTAAGATTAAGTTACCAACATTTAGTCCTTCCAGTGATGACATAATGTTCTATCTGGACAGATTTGAACAAGCATGTACAGCTCATAACATAGACAAAGCAAAATATGTTTATCAGTTATCAGGGATACTGACAGGTAAAGCTCTAAGTATATTAAATATGGTGGATGAACCTGACAAGAACAATTATGAGGTTGTCAGGGCCGCTTTGTTAAAGAAATATCAGCTTAACGAAGACGGCTATCGTCTACAATTTAAAAACATGTTACCTGAAAATGGAGTTGAATTCTCCGAGTTTATTGCAAGAATACGCATTACTTTCTCACGATGGGTTGAACTATCTAAGACGGAAAAAACTTATGAAGGACTTATGGACTTAATACTTAGAGACAAAGTCATGTCGTCTGTCAATGAGTCTTTCCTTGCTTTCCTTCATGAACGTAAACCTAAAACAATAAAAGAAATGGAAGATTTCTGTTGCCAATACGTAACTGCGCACCCACACATAACCATGGGTAACTCTAAGGTGAAAGAAGGTTTACCAGTTGCTTCGGCAGCTCCGTATGGTCAAAACTTTGCTCGTAGATTCCAACAAAATTTTGATAGAAAGAGTAGCGGTAATTTCTGTCAAAATCATGGAAATCAATTTCATGGTGATTCTTCTTCGAAGAATTGGAGACAACCTGATAGTACTCGTTACTATCACCCTAATAATTATAAGCATTTCAAAAGAGGATATGGTAATAGAGGTTATTCCTGCCGAAGACCTCAGAACCAAACAAATAGATGTTCGCATCAATGTGAACATGATAGTAATCGTGGAAACTGGAATTCGAACCAGGATAACAATTACAATAGAGACAATAATAACTGCAGAGATAATAATAACTCTGATAACTTCAGAGGTAATAATAGTCGGGGTAGATCTCAACACAAAAAAAAGAGATATCAGCAGGCTAATGCTGTACAACAGGAAACTGAGGGAGCCTGTAATCATGTTGTTGATAGTAAAAACTTTGACGCTGTCACTGGTTCTGCTTTTGACTTTGAGAGAGCAAACAAATGCCCCCAATGCAGTACTTTATTCGAACCGGGTACCATAACTACTTTGAGTTGTGGTCACCCACTTCCCGCTCTTCCTGCTGCTGTTGCGCATGACGGGAGGGGTTCTTTAATTCTACATAAGGGTCTTGTTAATGATACTCCGGTCTCACTACTTTTCGATTCCGGATGCACCACTATTGGTGTTAGACAATCGCTTGTAGATCCATCTTGTGCTACAGGAAGGGTTATTAAATGTGTCACATTTGGCGGCACTCTAGAAAAATATCCTACTGCTGTAATTCGCATTGCCACTCCTTTCTTTACTGGAGATGTGCATGCTTGTCTCTTACCTAATCCTATTGCGGACCTTATTATTGGTCGTATTCACGGAGTTAGGGAGTGTACCCCACAGCAGATTGCTGCTTGGGAAGATAATAACATGCAAGCTACAAATGCAGTAGTTACAAGAGCACAAGCTCTACAAACACCCGAAACTTCACTGAATAGTGATAATGAAGTTGATAGCCAAGATAGTCACTTAGTAATCACTCGTGACTCTTTCATAAAATTGCAAGAAGAAGATCCTTCTTTAAAAAAATTCTTCGTTCTTGCGAAGAAAGGTGATCCGAATCAGGATACAAATAGAAAATCTTGGATTGCAATGAGAAACGGCGTACTTGTACGTATGGTACAAGATTCGACTACGTCGGCACATTCGCAAATTCTTGTTCCCAAGAGCATGAGAGTCCAAATATTACAACATGCTCATGACTCGCAATGTGCTGGACATATGGGTTTTGCCCGTACGAAGTCGAGAGTCCTTGCGGCTTTCTTTTGGCCTTTTGTCAATAAGGACATTCGTATTTACTGCCGATCATGCAAGGTATGTCAGGAGGTCAAATCTAGAGGACCACGACATGCTGCGCCTATCCAGGCTGCTGACATTCCTATTCGGCCGTTTCAGAAAATGGCCATAGATATTATTGGCCCTTTTAAGGTCAAGTCGGCCAGAGGACATCAGTTTATCCTTACATGTGTCGATATGTGCACACGTTGGCCAGAGGCTATTCCTCTTAAGAGCATATCTACTACAGATATCGCAGATGCTCTTTGGTTGATATTTTCTCGCTTGGGGTTCCCCAGAGAAATATTGTCAGACCATGGCACTCAACTCATATCTGACACTATGTCACAGGTAATGTCTACCTTACATATTGAACGATCTCTCAGTAGTATCTACCATCCTATGTCTAATGGGTTAGTTGAGCGTCTGAATAGAACGCTCAAGACTTTGCTTGGTAAGATAACTGAAGATCATCCTCAAGATTGGGACAGGGTTTTACCCGCGGCTCTCTTTGCCTATAGAGAAGTCCCTAATGAACACACAGGATTTTCTCCCTTCGAACTTGTCTTTGGCGCGCGTCCACGCGGCCCTATGTCTTTATTACACGATCTCATCACTGCCGATGATATTAGCGATGAAACTCAATCCTCATATGAGTATGTCATTGCTCTTAGACAAAAGATCATTGAGGCATGTAAGCTAGCAACTGCTTCATCAGAAATTGCTAAAGAGAAGGCAAGGCAGTTTGCTAACAAGAATAGATGTCTACGACAACTTTGTCCAGGTGACAAAGCATTCGTCCTACTCCCCAGTAGGGAAAATAGACTTCTTATTGCATGGAAAGGTCCGTATGCAATAGTCTCTCGGATTTCCGATGTTGACTATGTGGTCGATATTGATGGAAAGCATAAAACTTTCCACATAAACATGCTTTCGGAATTTCACGAACGTCCGGACTATTTGCTGCCTATTTTCCAGGCAACGGATGATGCTCCTGCACCTCACGGTCATTATTCATCCCTGTCTGTCATTCAGGATGAGGAAGCTACCTTCTCTGATGTCAACCTTCCCCTTCCAGTGGTTCCATTACATTCCACGGAATCTTGGAAAAACGTTTCTGTTTCTCCTAATCTTTCTGGTGACGAACATCGACAAGTCTCGTCGATGTTACAAACATTTCAGGATGTTCTCACTGACATTCCTGGACACACAGATGTCATAGAACATGACATAATTCTTACCGACAATAATCCAATTAGGGTTAGGCCGTATCCTATTCCTATACACTTTCAGTCGCAAGTGGAAAAGGAATTGGATGAAATGATTCAATTAAATATAATTGAACCATCGACTTCACCATATTCTTCTTCCATGGTTATTGTCCGGAAGAAGGATAAGAACATACGAATTTGCGTTGATTATCGCAAATTGAATCAGGTCACAAAGTTCGACGCTGAACCGATGCCTTTGTTAGAAGATCTACTGATTAGACTTTCTAATTCTAGATTCTTCACTAAACTTGACTTGTCTAAAGGTTATTGGCAAGTGCCTTTAGCAGAGCATGCCAAACCTCTTACTGCTTTTTCTACACCTAGGGGTCTATTTCAATGGAATGTTATGCCTTTTGGTCTCATGAACGCCCCTGCCACTTTCGTTCGCATGATGCGTCGAATTCTGTCACATCGTTCGGATGTCATCGCATACTTAGATGACATCTGTCTCTTCAGTGATACCTGGGAAGATCACTATTTAGGGTTATATGACTTACTGTCCACTCTACGTGAGAATAATTTGACAGCAAAACCTTCTAAAGCTTTTGTTGGTTTTGGTGAAATCTCTTTCCTGGGTCATCGTGTTGGTCATGGTCTCTTGAAGACAGAAGACCACAATACTTCCAAAATACTGAACATCTCTGTTCCTAAAACGAAGAAACAAGTTAGGAGTCTCTTAGGTTTAATTCAATTTTATGGGAGATTTATTCCAAATTTATCTTCGATCATGGCACCTCTCTCAACATTGTTGAAGAAAGGTTCGCCTAATCTGGTCCGTTGGTCTGAAGAATGCCAATCTTCACTAGACCAAATCAAGAATATATTTTCTTCTCCTCCCATCTTAAGATTACCTACTCTTGATAGGACTTTTGTTCTTCGGAGTGATGCTTCATCCACTGGGATTGGAGCAGCACTGATGCAAGAATATGCAAATACTCTGCATCCTGTTATGTACATTTCTAGAAAACTAAATGCGGCAGAGAGGAACTACTCGGTTTTAGACCGTGAGTTGTTAGCGATGGTTTGGTCAATTCTAAAGCTACAAAGATTCCTCCTGGGCGCACATTTCATTCTAGAGACTGATCAGAAAGCTCTTACAGCTATTCAGACTAAGAATTTGAAGAGTTCGAGATCCACTCGATATGCTATAGCTCTTCAACCTTTTCACTTCACGGTACGAGCTATCCGTGGTGCGGATAATGTGATGGCTGACATTTTGTCTAGATGCCCACATGACTCCAACTAATACTTCTGTCCTATATTTCCATATATTACAGAGTCATAACACACCTATATTTCTACAATAGATTAGCACATCTGTACTTACTTTATATGTACACACTATCGTGCTTTGTTGTCATCTTCTTCTGTTCGTTTTTTAAGATGATAGAGGAGGACTGAGTAGTTAATATAAGGGCCGTTAGTTTACTAAACAGCCACAATTATTAATAATGTATTGTACCTTATGAAGCATATTAGTTATTAATTAGCATTATATTGCTTGTACTTTCTCAGAATGTCATTGTTGAGCTGAGGACTTACCTTACTAGTATCAAGCATGACGAGTTCTAGATTGTGTACTTACCCTCGGAATACCAGAGCATATGTCCTGGATCGTCATGTAGTTTAACTTTACTATGTACTTATGTCATTACATGTCAAAGAATGTACTATTTAAATTTTCCTATCAGATTTGTACATCCATTTTTAAAGACAATATTAGAGTATGCTGTTTAATGATGATTATAGTAACTTGCATACGTATATTGTGTTTACATGCTAACGTGATGTGTGTTGGTGACACCTCCCCGATGTGAATATTTTTTGAGACATATTTATTTTTCTGTTGAGGTATATCCTCACCAGACACTCTATAATTAGCCTATTGTTTGGCAATTTAATTAATTATCAGCGCATAATTCGTGCGTTTTGAGCCGCTTATCGCATGCTCTTTGATATTGAAAAAAAAAATATGTTCCACATTTTTTTTTTATCGGGAGGAGGCGGTGATATGTTGCGTGATAAATTCTCGCAACATCGTTTTATTTCAATATCTATTTTATAACGCAAGGGCAACAACTGCTTGAAATTTATAGTCACTTTTCTCGGTAAGCATTTGTCTTCTCGCGTTGGTATCGAATGCAGTTAAGTTTTGAGCTGTGGTCATTTTGCGCTGGACTGCGCATGACTTGTCTTGCTTTTTGGTCGATCGGTTTCCGCCCACCACTAGTGGAGTGAGCGATTTGGAATGGCGAAAGAGATGCCTCGTTGAAGAGGGGATCTCCGCTATTTTTTGTTCTGTCAGGGATGTGTAGTCCTCTTATGGATATTTCGTTTATTCGAGATAATACCTCTAGTGTTTCCCACATGTCGGGAGGCGTGATATTTCTGTGTATTTCATGAAAGCAAGGTAAATTGACTTTTTCATTAACTCTATCGATTTTGGGTCGTGAGCGATTTCGATTCATAGCCTGTCTTCGAAAGTCGTCGTCACGAGATGTTTTTTCCCAGCTCACATGTCGCTGCATTGTACTGCATCGGTTGATGCATGTACCAAGGACCATTACTTGCTACTTTGTTAAATGAACTAGGTTTGGAAAACCTTTATTATCTAGAGGATATTTTTGAGGACATTATTTATACTTCGGCAGACGTGTCTGTCTTGCTGAAGTCAAACTAAGGAGAGTGAACTGATCTCATACATCTGGTTATCTCCTGGCTGTTATAGAAAAGGATGGAGTTTTTCACCTGACTACATTTACAGCACTATGAAATATAACATGCATCTGACTCATCATTGTAATGCTGTCTACCGTCTATTGCTGTATTGAATGTTGCTGTGATAATGACTGTTTGATGTGCCTACATATTCGCGTAACCATTTTGTCACTGTGGCGTCCACAATAAATAATGAAGAAAAACGTCAACGGCTGTTTCAAGAATCATTGACTTTATACGTCGTGAGTTTACTGACGTCCTATGTGGATTGCCCTGTTATTTTTGTATGAACATTGTTTTGACTGAACACATCTGCACACTACACAAAACCAGACATGCGGATACCATCCATCATCATATGGCATCACGCATCAGACTGACGTGCCCAGTCAGTAAAGCCAGATGATTTTCATGATGGAACTCTGAATGCTTATTTACGAATGCTCCATTATGATATTTGCCAAGCATGAATGCTAACTTAAGATGATATTCCCGTGACCAACATTATGCTGTCTATGTCGACATTTGTTCCTGTAACCATACACGTACTGTCCAAGTGTGCGTCTCATTAAATGTTATAAAAAGACCACCGTAGTTCCAGTACTTCTTGAATTCGAACAGTGTGAGTATGAGTGATGTACTACCAACCTGTCAACTCTATCGAATCATTCTACCATTCGCGTTCTGACACTCAGATACACACTCATTGTCTACACTCACATTCTTGTCAGAGCCTCATCACGTTCCAGGACAAGATGACCTGTATGACCGAAACTGTGCTGGGTTTAATGAGTTGACAATCGTTACACTTTACCACACCAGTCCCAACATCTACATTTATCAACTGGTGGACATTCACGGCATTTAACAAATAATGTGATTTAACAACTGGTGGGCCAGCTTCCTGGGTCAACCTGCACAGTGACCATATTGAGAAGTAAACTACTGAGACCAGACCGTTCCTTGTGGTCTGTTACGACACACAAATACATCAGCAGTACAACTCTACAGTGATGTCAGCGTGACCTGTCCTGTCGAGAGTATGCAGTAACTAGGTCAGCGTTTGTTGACATTTGGTTCGTTGGACATTTGCCATGCAACTGACAGTGTTACACAGCAAGCTTGGTTGAAACATAGAACATTACACATCAGGACTGGAGAATATTTGACAGTGTTTGCGAAAGGAAGTGTTATTGAACTGAGAAGTCCTACATCGATTGTTATCATTCACATCAACGATGGAGCTTCTATTTCTGTGTTGAATTTAAAATAATTAGACCAGAAGTATTTGTTTAATAAAGTACCACAGTACTGTACTATTAGGCAGTGTAACTGAGCCTTCTTTACAACACATTCTTTCTGCAACACTCTATTTACATCATATTGCCATACTATTTATGCATTTATGTATTTATGTTTAAATATTTATATGTGATATTTGTTTGTATCCAGCGGGTTGTTGTTTCGGTTGGGCGGAGTCTCCCTTAGATCATACCACGTGATAGAGGTCGTCTATTGTGAGCGTTTTTCTATAGGGTGAGCAAATTTCCGATACTGAAATTTGCTAAACGACTTCTGTTGCTATTTTTTTGGTTAGTTGTGACGAGATGGTCAGTGTTGTTTTCGGAATTTTCTTCACATACTTTAGTTTTGTTTTGATTTGTTTGTAATTTGTTGGTCTACCCTATTCTATCTTTCAGTTCTATTCTCAATTTATATTTATATACTGTGGCGTTATTTGTATTTGTTATCCTCTTGCGGTTTATCTTTTATTGTTTTCCCATTTGATTTATTTCATTTCCGCAAATGTTTTCATGTTCTTCTGTATAACTGTTTTGTTTTGTGCCTGATCGACATACACTATCTAAAATATAGTTGATCATATAAATTGATGTACAAGAATCAACTGATAATTAATTGCTATTACTAAAGGTACACAGTTGATGATATAAAACACTATTTCTGGTGCACTGCACTTATATTATAGAGTGAACCAGCAACTTATAGCTGTTATTATATAAGGATTTATACAAGACCTTTGTAAGGCTTGTTTCCCACAGTGATTGGGATAGTTAATTACTATTTTCCACAGGTTACAAAGTTATCATACAAGGTCTTTGATTAAGACTAAGAAAGTGAATTTATTTACTTTTGCAAATTACTGATCTTATTAGACAAGATGTCTACATTAGATTATTTTATCACACAAGGCAAAGCTCTTGATAAGACTGGTCAGCAATTAGAAGAATGGGCAGTTGCTCAATATGACAAAGCATTAGCTGCAGAGGAGAGAAAAGCATTGATTGAAGAAAAGAAATTAGCAGCTGAGGAAAAACAATTACAAAGAGAGCATGAACAAAAGAAATTGCAGATACAGACTGATGAAAAAAGATTCCAAATGGAAATGGAAAAAGAGAAAAGAAAAGATGAAGCTGCTGCAGAAGAGAAAAAATTACAAGCTGCTGCAGAAGAAAAAAAATTACAAAGAGAAGCTGAAGCTCAAGAGAAAAAAGCAATAAGAGAACATGAACACAAAAAAGAACTTTTAGCATTTGAGTTAGAAAAGTTAAAGTTAACAAACATAAGTAATGTTAATCAAGCATCTGGTGGTAATGGTAAACCCTTTACTTACAAGGTCAAGGTACCAGCGTTCAACCCTTCCAGTGATGACATAACATTCTGGCTTAATAGATTTGAACGCTCGTGTCGAGCTCATAATGTAGATAAATCACAATATGCTAACCAGTTATCAGAAAATCTGAAAGGTGATTCTCTGACTAGTTTAAGTTTGGTTGAAGAGGCTGACAAAGATAACTATGATGTTATTAGGGCAGCCTTATTAAAGAAGTATCAGTTGTCTGAAGAGGGTTATCGGAAGTTGTTTAAGACAATGGTGCCTGAGGCAGGTGTAGAATTCTCAGAATTCATTGCAAGGACACGTCTTACATTTGATCGTTGGATTGAGCTATCCAAAACAGAAAAGACTTATGAAGCCCTTATGGACTTGATACTCAGAGACAAGATTATGTCAAGTATAAATAAACCTTTCCTGGAATTCTTACATGAGCGTAAACCTAAGTCTCTAAAAGAAATGGAACAGTATTGTACCCAATACGTCACTGCACATCCGGACGTAGCTATTAGCAACAGTAAGGTTAAAGAAGGTATGCCAGTTGCTTCTGCAACACCATACAACCCTAATAACTCTCACAAATTCCAAGGACCTCAAAATAGGTTTAATAAAAAAGGTAACTATTACAGTTATCAGAACCAAGGTAACCAATCATTTCAGGGTCCTTCTTCGAATACCTGGAGAAGAGCTGACAGCCCTCGATTCAGGGGTGGTCATAATTACAGGAACTTTCGCAAAGGAAGTCATTCTAGAAACTATCCAAGTTTTCCTTCATGGAGACAACAAGATCATAATTACAGAGATACTCATTATAATGAATATGATGATAGTAACCAAAGGAGCTATGATTCAAACCCGAGTAGGGGTTATAATAGTGGAAACTGATAAGTACAGAGGCAATAATAACAGAGGTAGAGCACAATTCAAAAAACATAAAGCTCATTACCAGGCGAACTCTGCACAGCAAGAGTCCCACGAAGCCTATAAACAAAATAAAGATAATGATGACTCTAATAATATGGCATGTGCCGCTTTTGATTTTGGGAGAGCATCTCAGTGCCCCCAATGCAAAACATTATTTGAGCCAACCACAGTGTCTACTTTAAGCTGTGGCCATCCTCTTCCCGCTCTTCCTGCGTCAATCGCGCATGATGGGAGAGGTTCTCTTGTCTTACACAAAGGTTTAGTAAATGACAATCCAGTCTCAGTACTTTTTGATTCTGGATGCACAACTATTGGGGTTAGGCAGTCACTCATAGATCCTTCTCATTCTACAGGCAAAGTAGTCAAATGCGTAACATTTGGCGGCACCATAGAGAAATACTCTACCGCTATCATTAGGATTGCTACTCCTTTCTTCACAGGAGATGTACACGCATGTCTTTTGCCGAATCCGATCGCTGATCTTATCATCGGTCGCATTCACGGAGTCAAAGAATGCACTCCGGAGCAAATTTCCGTTTGGGAAAATCAAAATATGCAATCAGCTAATGCGGTAGTCACTAGAGCTCAAGCTCTCAATATGCCTGAAACTTCATCTGTTGAAGATAATGAAGTGCATAACCAAGATGATCCCTTGGTAATTTCTCGTGACTCGTTTATAAAACAACAAGAAGAAGATCCGACTCTTAAGAAATTCTTCACTCTTGTAACGAAAGGTGATCCGAATAAAGATTCAAATTGTAAATCTTGGATTACAATGAAGAATGGCGTACTTGTACGTATGGTGCAAGACTCCACTAAGTCAAGTCATTCTCAGATTCTTGTACCCAAGAATTTGAGAGTTAAGATCTTACAACATGCACACGACTCTCAGTGTGCTGGTCACATGGGTTTTTCCCGTACAAAGTCAAGAGTTCTTGCGGCTTTCTTTTGGCCTTTTGTGAACAAGGACATACGGATCTATTGTCGATCCTGTAAAGTATGTCAAGAAGTCAAATCCAAAGGTCCTCGTCATGCTGCGCCTATTCAGGCTGCAGATATTCCTATTCGTCCATTCCAGAAAATGGCGATAGACATCATTGGTCCATTCAAGATCAAATCTGCTAGAGGACATCAGTTTATCTTAACGTGTGTAGACATGTGCACACGTTGGCCAGAGGCTATCCCTCTAAAGAGCATTACTACCGCTGACATTGCAGATGCTCTTTGGCTTATATTTTCTCGGCTGGGATTCCCCGGAGAAATATTATCAGATCATGGCACCCAACTGATATCGGATACCATGTCTCAAGTAATGTCTACTCTACAGATAGAGAGATCTTTGAGTAGCATCTATCATCCTATGTCCAATGGGATGGTCGAGCGACTAAATAGAACACTTAAGAACTTATTAGGGAAGATAACTGAGGATCATCCTCAAGATTGGGATAGGGTTTTACCCGCGGCCCTCTTCGCGTACAGAGAGGTCCCCAATGAACATACAGGGTTTTCTCCCTTTGAACTTGTCTTTGGCGCGCGACCGCGCGGCCCAATGTCTTTGCTGCATGATCCTATAACAGCTGACAATATTGACGATGACACAAAATCTTCTTACGAGTATGTCATCGCCCTGAGACAAAAGATTATCGAAGCATGCAAATTGGCAACGTCCTCTTCTGAATTTGCTAAGCAGAAGGCAAGACAATTTGCTAATAAGAAGAGAACTTTACGACAACTTTGTCCTGGTGACAAAGCATTTGTTTTGCTACCTTGTCGTGAAAACAGACTCCTTATTAGTTGGAAAGGTCCGTACGATATAATATCGAAAATTTCAGATGTTGACTACATCGTCGATATTAACGGGAAGCATAAAACCTTCCACATCAATATGCTTACGGAGTTCCATGAACGTCCTGACTATCTACAGCCTATTTTCCAGGCAACGGACGATTCTCATGTCAAACATGGTCATTACTCATCACTGTCTGTAATACAGGATGAGGAAACAAGTTTTTCGGATGTTAATCTCCCGCTTCCAATGATCCCACTTCATTCTAGTGAATCATGGAAAGACGTTACTGTTTCTCCTGATTTGTCTCTAGGAGAACAGCGACAAGTTTCGTCTATGTTACAAACATTTCAGGATGTCCTCACTGACATCCCTGGACAAACTCATGTCATTGAGCATGACATTGTTCTAACTGAACATACTCCAATTAGGGTTAGATCTTATCCTATCCCTATACATTTCCAAACACAGGTTGAAAAGGAGTTAGATGAAATGATAGATTTACAAATAATCGAACCATCCACTTCTGCATATTCTTCGCCGATGGTTATTGTTCGAAAAAAAGACAATAACATACGTCTTTGCGTTGACTATCGCAAATTGAATCAAGTTACGAAGTTCGATGCTGAACCTATGCCTTTACTAGAAGAGCTACTTACTCGTCTTTCTAAATCGCATTTTTTCACTAAACTTGATTTGTCTAAAGGATATTGGCAAGTTCCATTATCCGAACGCGCCAAACCTCTTACCGCTTTCTCTACTCCCAGAGGCCTTTTCCAATGGAATTTTATGCCTTTTGGCCTTATGAACGCACCAGCTACATTTGTACGCATGATGCGTCGAATCCTATCGTATCGGTCAGATGTCATTGCTTATCTAGACGACATCTGTCTTTTCAGCGATACTTGGGAAGATCACTATTCAGGGTTAGTTGAATTATTATCAACTCTGCGTGAGTATAACCTGACAGCAAAACCATCTAAAGCTTGCATTGGCTTTAGCGAAATTGCTTTCTTAGGCCATCGAGTAGGTCACGGTTTCTTGAAGACAGAAGACCATAATATCACTAAGATACTTAACATCTCTATCCCTAGGACTAAAAAGCAAGTGCGAAGTCTTTTAGGTCTCATACAATTTTATGGACGTTTCATTCCGAATCTGTCCTCTATCATGGCACCTCTCTCTACACTATTAAAGAAAGGGTCGCCTAACATGGTTCACTGGTCTCATGAATGCCAATCTTCACTAGAGAAGATCAAAACTATGTTTTCATCACCACCTATTTTAGTGTTACCTACAACAGATAAGACATTTGTTCTTCGTAGTGACGCTTCATCCACTGGGATTGGAGCGGCACTAATGCAAGAGTACTCTGGAACTCTGCATCCTGTAATGTATATATCCAGAAAACTTAATGCTGCAGAAAGGAATTACTCGGTTTTAGACCGTGAATTATTGGCAATGGTTTGGTCAATTCTCAAACTCCAAAGATTCCTTCTGGGCGCGCATTTCGTAGTGGAAACTGACCAAAAAGCTCTTACGGCTATCCAAAGTAAGAACTTGAAGAGCTCGAGATCAACTCGATACGCAATCGCTCTTCAACCTTTTCATTTCTCTGTACGAGCTATCCGTGGTTCAGAAAATGTGATGGCGGACATTCTGTCCAGATGCCCACATGATGCCACTTAACTGTTAAATATTGGATCTTTCTAATATGTATAACTTTACAACAGTTATTTTTTGTTCCTATACCAAGATACACATTTGTAATTTAATAATAGAATGATGGTATCTCTACTTAGCGGTTTATTGATGTTTATTCACCGCTGTTCTTTGATGATTGTTTCTTCATAAATCATAAATTTAAGATTATAGTATGAATTTTTGGTATGCATTGTATAATTACCAGAATTGTATTATACGTAGATCACACCTTCCTGGAAACATTTATTCGTAGAGAAACAATTTCTCTCAGATTTTGAGATATATTCTCACCGGTCATATTAGGAATTATAGTTATTCCTGATATTTTCATCTGCGCAGTATTCTTGCGTTGTGAGCCTATTGTACGTTGCTCCTAGATGTATTTAAAAAAAAATTTTATTTTTTTTTCCCGGGAGGTGTGGTAAGACTGTAAAGTGCAATCTTTACTATCTTGCAATATAATACATTTATATACTTATTATGTTCGCAAATATTTTGTAAACAAAGTATTTCCTTTTTTAAGTGCTTAAGGAGAAGTCATTTTTGAGTTACTTCCCTTGAAAGGAGTTCCGTCATCTTCGATCGGACTCCGCGGACGAATCTAGGCCTACTGCGATTTATTCTTTGCCTGGGTAGGAATAGATTGTTCTTGCTTCAGTATATCTATGGCCTGAATTTATACGTAGTGTTTGTATGAGTAGGACGAGTCTGTCTTATATATGTATATCTTTACATTTCTAAGTCGAACTATGTTGGTTGTCGCTAGAAAAGGTCAAAGGCTATGCAGCGGAAGTATCGCTAGCAGGGGGTGTGATTCATGGCTGTCATCCTGTCGGGATGTCGAATTTTGTTGTAGCCGGCTTATCGCCGAAAAAAGTGATCTATAAGTAGATGGGGAAAAGTGATAGTCATTTAGACATGTTGTATGTACTTTACCCCAGTGTTTATTCTCTTTGGCCAAGGAATGGCAAAGTTATATTTCGCATAAAAAGGTAAAACCACAATTTATTATGAACTTGGGCTTCGCCATCGTTGTCGATAAGCGGATGCACAGTGGTACTTTTGAAAAGAATATTTATTCAAAGGAAGATGACATTCCTATGTATCAGCACTAGATTATATGATACTATTCAATTACCTCTATGATAGAAGCTATGAAGAAATGAGGACATTTAACGAATGACCAATTTTGGTCTGTATCCAATAGTGAGTGAAGCTCACGAGAGAAGAACAGCCATGTTGAAATCCATATACTTTGTATTTATCGAGTGAGAAAAAGGGATGCCTGTACTATCGCTCGATGAACCAAGAGATCACTGCTACATGTGAGAACCCATGTCTGGGATTCCTATATCTTTATGAAAAATATATATATTGAACTTTACGTGAAGGGATATTCGCTAGACGAGGTTAAGTCTAGGAGCCTTCCTATATATTGGTTATGGACTGACGTGCCCAGTCAGTAAAGCCAGATGATTTTCATGATGGAACTCTGAATGCTTATTTACGAATGCTCCATTATGATATTTGCCAAGCATGAATGCTAACTTAAGATGATATTCCCGTGACCAACATTATGCTGTCTATGTCGACATTTGTTCCTGTAACCATACACGTACTGTCCAAGTGTGCGTCTCATTAAATGTTATAAAAAGACCACCGTAGTTCCAGTACTTCTTGAATTCGAACAGTGTGAGTATGAGTGATGTACTACCAACCTGTCAACTCTATCGAATCATTCTACCATTCGCGTTCTGACACTCAGATACACACTCATTGTCTACACTCACATTCTTGTCAGAGCCTCATCACGTTCCAGGACAAGATGACCTGTATGACCGAAACTGTGCTGGGTTTAATGAGTTGACAATCGTTACACTTTACCACACCAGTCCCAACATCTACATTTATCAACTGGTGGACATTCACGGCATTTAACAAATAATGTGATTTAACAATATATATATATATATATATATATATATATATATATATATATATATATATATATATATATATATATATATATACTACTCGTCAAAAGTCAAGGGCCACGCTATTATTTTCAATACACTTTTATATAAGCGCATAGAATGATTAAATGAAGGAAGTTTTTAGTAAAAATGGGTGCAATATCTTCCTCTGACAGTCCTCTATGCATGTTAAGCATACAAACAACTCACCGACAACCATGGTGATCACTTGCAATTTGGTTTGCTGACAATAAATTCACATTTTTAATCTGTTTTTTCAAACTTCCGTACAACCAAACAGGTGAAGTAATCGTGCTGATTGACATTCCACGTGCAATGGCGACTTTTCGTGAACAGAGTTCATTCTTAATTTGTTTTACAATCAGCAGACTTAGGGTAGTTTCATCACTTGCAAAAACCATGCCACCGAGGAGAAGTCTTGACATTTTACAAAGAATGAGGGATATAGCGTGGGTTGAAAGTGGTTTATCTGTCCGTGAGGTTGTTAGACGGCTTGCAGTGTCACACTCTACTATCCAAAGAATTTTGGAGAGATTTCAGGCCACAGGAAGTGTGGAGGACCGCCACCGGCCAGGTCGCCCTAGATGCACCAATAGACATGATGATCGGTACCTCTTGTTGTCAGCCCTGCGCCATCGAACAGTGACTTGTTCCACTCTAAGATGTCAGCTGAGACAAACTGTAAACGTTAATGTCAGTCAAAGCACCATTCGCAGACGTTTACATGAATTTGGACTGGCTGCTCGACGTCCTGCAGTAAGAATCCATCTTACTCCTGCTCATCGCAGAGCCCGTGTTGCTTGGTGTCGCGAGCACATCCGATGGACAAGGCAACAATGGAGTCAGGTTCTCTTCACTGATGAATCTCGCTTCACTGTGTCATTCAATGATGGCAGGATTCGAGTTTGGAGACGACCAGGAAAGCGATTTACTGATGACACAATTCGAGAGGTGGATCGTTATGGTAGGGGTTCTGTCATGGGCTGGGGAGGCTTCTACAGACACGGCAGGACCCCACTCTACATCATCCAAGGCAACTTGACCGGCCCAAGATACCAGAACGAAATCTTGAGACCAATTGTTCAGCCTGCTCTGGAGGCCATATGTGGTAATGACATCCTCCAAGATGATAACGCTCGACCCCATCGAGCTCGTGTGGTGAATGAGTTTATTCAGCAACGTGGGTCACCAGGATGGCGTGGCCAGCTCATTCACCTGACCTTTCTCCGATTGAGCACCTCTGTGATGTCCTTGGTCGAAGATTGTCAACAAATCACCCCCTGCCAATGGATGTTGCACAGCTGACTGTATTTCTGCTTCAGGAATGGCAAGCTGTTCCTCAGGATACTCTTCGGCCCTTTGTGGACTCGATGCGTCTACGCTGTCTTGAATGCCTTGCTGCAAACGGTGGTCATACCCGATTTTGAAATGTCTATTTGTCCAATATCTATTGTGACACTTTTGAAAAGGTGGGTGACACACTTCACAGCTTCATTGTGTTTGAATGTGTGTTTCCATTTCTTTACGAGACATGTCAATTTGGTATTCAATAAATGCCGATTTGACTGATACCATTTACGTTTATATCAGATTTGTTTTATGGTTTCAACCAAGGTTTTTCTAAGTGGCCCTTGACTTTTGACGAGTAGTATATATATATATATATATATATATATATATATATATATATATATATATATATATATATATATATATATATATATATATATATATATATATATATATAAATATATATATATATATATATATATATATATATATATATATATATATATATATATATATAGCTCAGCCCTGTAGTTTGTTGAGAGTTCTCCAATAGCAATTGACTGTTCCATTGTTGGAACGTTTGGCATTAGTATTTAGATCCCTGCTCCTCCTTTCCTTACTTCTTCTTCTGAAGATCTGTCAATGAAGACATGAATCCACTGTAAACTGGGGTATTGGTTGTTGAGATGATCCGGCGTTTTCATTTTCAGAATAGTGGGAGTCTCTGCTGTTCTGTTCTCAATGCCTGGGATTGTAAGATGTACAGCGTACGTGGGTGTGGTGTTTGTGATGTTGTAGTATGCTACGAGCTGCTCCCATTCCTCTGGAGACATACGGGTGCAGTTCACTCAAAATGACTAAATAAACTATATATGTCCTGTATTTCCTGTGTACCGTTAATTTGTAAAACTGATTCAATACCGTTTTATTTGTTAATATATATTTATTCTCTTACCATTTTTACAGTAACCCCCTTATTTATTTACTTAAACTGTTAGCTTTCTTAGTTTGATAGTCCATTAAATAGTGTAAAATCACTATTGGTTATATGTAGTTTTTAAACCACTTTGAAAGCCATTATTTCTGTTATTTAATATTATAATGTGAGGTTTCTGTATAATTTACAGCCACGTGGCTTTAAGTGGGTTGTTAGCGTGGCTGGATGCTGTTTTTGCAAGATGGCGTAACCATGAGAGCATGTGGTATGACCGGTTACCTGTGGCTGATTGTAGTGAGCGTATGTGGTCTGACGGGTAAGTGTTTTTATATACTAGTAACAAAAAGTAGGGGATATTTTAAGATGGTATGTATTATTTTACAAAAGAGTGGATTTCGTATTTTAATGGTTGTATGGACATATTGAGCACGCTCTTCTCCACTCTCATGTGCAAAATCATGTTGACCTGGTGACTCGTGATGAGTAAACCAATCCCAAGAACAGAGGTGGGGCCCATCCGTAAAGTTCACACATTATTCTTTTTTTTAAAAATGCGTGTATCTCGGGTTTGATGAACACTACTCACCATGGACAGGTATAAAAAGACTCTGCAACAGATAAAATTTCTTTTCTTCGTCACGGAACGTTTGACAGAACAGCAGAGATGGTTAGGCATAGGCATGTTGCAAACCGGAAGTCGGCAAGTGGATGTTGCTCGGAACCTCAATGTTTCACAGTCAGTTGTCAGCAGACTGTGGAACAGGTATCAAAATTTCCGCACAGTGGCTGATCTGCCTCGGACTGGCCGCCCAAGAGTCACTACACGCCGCCAAGATCCACTTCTTGTTACTCAGGCCCTCAGAACTCGGACTCTAAATGCTACTCAACTTCAGCAACACCTTCAACAGACCACTGGGATCCGGGTCTCAACTCAGACAGTACGAAACCGTTTGCACCAAGTGCAACTGGCCTCACGCAGACCGTTTGTAGCTTTGCCCATGTCACCACAACACAGGCGAGCAAGAGTGGATTGCTGCCAACGTTATCATCGGTGGACCAATCAACAGTGGGCATCAGTGATGTTTTTTGATGAATCCCTTTTCGTTTTGGATTTTCATGATCGTCGAATACGTGTCTGGCGACGGCGAGGTCAGCGTTACCAGCCTCCTGCAACTGTTGCACACAACCGTTATGGAGGTGGCAGTGTAATGGTGTGGGCAGGCATCTGTATGAATGACAGGACCGACCTTCACATATGCCAGGTCAATATCACAGGGCTCTACTACCGTGACAACAGCATCGAGCCTATCGTTGTGCCATTTGCTCAACGGCACGGACCAGATTTCATCTTCCAGGATGACAATGCACGTCCTCACCGTGCTCGCGTCGTCCAAGATCACCTTCAGATACAGCATATCCGAACGTTACCGTGGCCGCCGATGTTCCCCGACCTGTCTCCTATTGAGCATTTGTGGAACCTCCTAAATAGCCGCGTCCAACAACGTCCAGCCGCTCCACAGACTCTTCAGCAGTTAGCCCAGGCCCTTCAGCAGGAGTGGCAGAGAATTCCTCAAGACAACATCAGAAGGCTTATTTGCAGTATGAGACGTCATTGCAATGCATGTTTAGCGGCAAACGGGGACCCTACACGTTTTTAGACATATTGGAATATTTTTTGTGAAAATGAAGTACCTACCCCACCTTGGTTGCCAGTGCGACTAAAATCATGTGAGTAAAGCCATAACACTTCTTATACGGCAAATGTCTTGTTATGATGCTCAAGTTTACTTGTACGAAGGAATAAATGAACTAATTTGAAATATATTGTCTTTGGATAACTTCTAAATTCAATATCCCCTACTTTTTTTGACAGGTATATATTGTTTTTCAGAACGTCCACGAACACTTTCTGGGTGGTCAGTGGAATAAAGTTGTGTTCTATATTAGCGCTTTATGTTGCCTGATTCACTAAGTCTCTGGCTGAAAGAGTTGTAAGCAACCAATAATTATAAGCCATGTGAAACGATCCTGAATTTAATTTCCTTACTGCACTGGTCTTGGGTGCGAAGTAGCCACTTCGACACAACTTCGCCTCAACCACCCTAGCCCCTGTCACACTTCAATTCACATCATTACCAAGAGTAATCTTGAGCTAAAGGTAGATACATTTGAAGACCTTCAGATAATACTCTGAAGTTTGACCAATGTTGGAACACTGCAGAGCAAGGGAAGTAAACCCCGTGACGGTGCTGAATCTACTTATCACTTTTGATTCTTTTGCTATACTTGATATTTAGAACAAAACTCTTGTTCTGACTGCTCAAAAATTACTTCAAAATAATACCATAAATTTTCATGGTGCTGCTTATAATTTAAAAGCACTTCAAGATTAGTTTTGAGCAATTACAAGAGGAAGTGGTCTAATGGACACCATCGTAAGAAAAAATGATAAGTAGATAACTAGAGAGTTAAAGTCCTATAGAGAAGTTTTCAGTATAGGAAATTAAGGTTGTAAAACAGGCCACATGACTTCCTGAGAAAGGGACTATAACGAAGAGAGTGAGAACCATTTCGTTGTCTTCTGTATACAGCTTATTCGGGCATAGCTCAAGTTACACTCGCCTCGTTGTAGTCGTACAAGATTCTACGTCATGTGTGGAAGACGTAGACCCAAGTAAAGCTTTCTTCTCAACCTGTGTGAGGTTGTGATCCTGTGGCGTTCAGAAGACTACATCAGCAAGCTTTGATATTTCAAGAAAGTGAACGGTAGAGAGCAGAAATAGATAGTAGGAAATCATTATCTTTGCAGGTATGTAAAGTCTCGACAAAGTTAGAAGAACGCAATAGAAGTGAATTTTCACTTGCAACATGAAGGCCTCGTGTTTTGGGCCAGTGCCTTTTCATAAAGAGAAGAGAAATTCAAGTGACTAGATTAACAGTAGTAGCCGTTGTTCAAATCTACACACCCTAGAAGAGTACTACTATTAATAACCAAAGCTGCTGCAAAGAGAATATATACCTGTCACAAAAAGTAGGGGATATTGAATTGAGAAGTTATCCAAAGACAATATATTTCAAATTAGTTCATTTATTCCTTCGTACAAGTAAACTTGAGCATCATAACAAGACATTTGCGGTATAAGAAGTGTTATGGCTTTACTCACATGATTTTAGTCGCACTGGCAACCAAGGTGGGGTAGGTACTTCATTTTCACAAAAGTATTCCAATATGTCTAAAAACGTGTAGGGTCCCCGTTTGCCGCTAAACATGCATTGCAATGACGTCTCATTCTGCAAATAAGCCTTCTGATGTTGTCTTGAGGAATTCTCTGCCACTCCTGCTGAAGGGCCTGGGCTAACTGCTGAAGAGTCTGTGGAGCGGCTGGACGTTGTTGGACGCGGCTATTCAGGAGATCCCACAAATGCTCAATAGGAGACAGGTCGGGGGACATAGGCGGCCACGGTAACGTTCGGATATGCTGTATCTGAAGGGGATCTTGGACGACGCGAGCACGGTGAGGACGTGCATTGTCATCCTGGAAGATGAAATCTGGTCCGTGCCGTTGAGCAAATGGCACAACGATGGGCTCGATGATGTTGTCACGGTAGTAGAGCCCTGTGATATTGACCTGGCATATGTGAAGGTCAGTCCTGTCATTCATACAGATGCCTGCCCACACCATTACACTGCCACCTCCATAACGGTTGTGTGCAACAGTTGCAGGAGGCTGGTAACGCTCACCTCGCCGTCGCCAGACACGTATTCGACGATCATGAAAATCCAAAACGAAACGGGACTCACCAGAAAACATCATTGATGCCCACTGTTGATTGGTCCACCGATTAGGACGTTGGCACCAATCCATTCTTGCTCGCCTGTGTTGTGGTGACATGGGCAAAGCTACAAACGGTCTGCGTGAGGCCAGTTGCACTTGGTGCAAACGGTTTCGTACTGTCTGAGTTGAGACCCGGATCCCAGTGGTCTGTTGAAGGTGTTGCTGAAGTTGAGTAGCATTTAGAGTCCGAGTTCTGAGGCCTGAGTAACAAGAAGTTGGTCTTGGCGGCGTGTAGTGACTGTTGGGCGGCCAGTCCGAGGCAGATCAGCCACGATGCGGAAATTTTGATACCTGTTCCACAGTCTGCTGACAACTGACTGTGAAACATTGAGGTTCCGAGCAACATTCACTTGCCGACTTCCGGTTTGCAACATGCCTATGCCTAACCATCTCTGCTGTTCTGTCAAACGTTCCGTGACGAAGAAAAGAAATTTTATCTGTTGCAGAGTCTTTTTATACCTGTCCATGGTGAGTAGTGTTCATCAAACCCGAGATACACGCATTTTTAAAAAAAAGAATAATATGTGAACTTTACGGATGGGCCCCACCTCTGTTCTTGGGATTGGTTTACTCATCACGAGTCACCAGGTCAACATGATATTGCACGTGAGAGTGGAGAAGAGCGTGCTCGATATGTCCATACAACCATTAAAATACGAAATCCACTCTTTTGTAAAATAATACATACCATCTTAAAATATCCCCTACTTTTTTGGAGCAGTATATAATTCCAGAAAAATGGAACGAGTTGGGAATTTTGGAAGACGTTAAATCTTCCATGATCAACAAGAACAGCATGAATATACCAGATGTATAGTGTTTGGAAAATAAAAGTGGTTTGATGTGTGCGTGTAAGACGTTTTCCACAAATATGTAAATATGTTCCAATTGGTCAAATAAACCAAGAAAACTCGTTGGCCAGTGTTTGCCAGTAAAGATATATGTCTGCCATATTCAGTCGATGTTAGTTGTTCAAGAAAGATAATACCAGAAAGTATGTACGTCAGGAGTCTTTGAACCTGGGTCACTATATCATGAAACAATTACGCGTGTCACTGCCAGCGCGAGCAGCTCACTCTAGACAATCAATAATTATTGGCCAGCCAATCACATGAAGCAGAGCTGAAACTATTTGATGAATGGGATATTCAAGTAGAAAGACGTTCCAGATGGAAAAAAAACAAAAACAAATGCCAGATGAAACAGCCAAAGATGTAAGGCTCGATAAGAAATTGATGATAATAATAAAAGAAACTAATGATCGCCCCCATAATGAAATGGAAGAAAGATTTGTCCAACTCCATGACTTGGATTCAAAATTTAGATTTCTTGTTAATGTTACAGGATTATTGCTTGACTCAAATGAAAGCAGAAGCAATCATGGGCTAAATATCTTAAAGAAAAGTTTTCTCAACCTAGGACACTCGTAACACTGAAATCGACCGTTTTCATCTTTATCAAGAAATCCTGGAGTTTGATAATTGTAGAAGCCGCACAAATGTTTATATTTCAATAGCTGAGGAACTTCTCAAGTTTAGTGTTCAGAATGGAGATGAAAATGTTTTTCTAAACTTAAGAGATGATGTTCAGATATTGCTCAATATTGCAATTTCAATTTCCAGCTGTGTGCGATCTTTTATTTGTTAAAATTGATCTTATCATATTTGAGAGTATCAGTGAGGCAAGACAGACTTTCTGCTTTAGCCTTTACGAGCAATGAACGTGAGGAAGTGAAAAAAGAAATGTTGATGATATTACTGATCAATTTGCACCAGCTACAGTTTATAAAATCTATTTTTTAGTATGAATTTCCAAATAATTGTTAAATATCTAGTAAAATAAACAGCTAATTCGTTTCTTGTTTGCACAATCTTTTTCTAAATACCTGTAACTAATATACGCAGTGTTAGTTTGCAATTTCGAAAGTGAGATAGCATTGACAAATAGAGAAATAAGTACGTTGTTAGTTATCAAAATATATTTGCAACAAGACGAGCATAGTTTTTTAACAATAAAAGTGTAATTTGTTTTTACTATTTTGTACCTAGTGTTACATCGAGTTACCAGTTTGAGTACCACTATAAGAATTCAGTCAGAACTGTAAAGAATAGTTTTCAAGGGACGCCGTTTTTGTATTTGCTCTGGGCACGATCAGCCCTAGTTACACCCCTATTCCAAGCATATGTAAAGTGGGGCAACATTTTCTTTTCTATTATTCTATTTTTTTAAAACTGTGTCTGAAAATATGTTATACCTCAAGCTACAGATCTGAAGCATTTTTCATTAGTTATCGAATGTGCTGATATGATTTTTAATATTTATTTGCGTAATGTGGTCAAATAGTAAGAATACATTTGTTATCTCTTCATTGCTTATTAAGCTATATCAATCAATCAATCAATCAATCAATCAATCAACACCCTTTAGCTCCTCAAGGAGCACAGGCCTTCAACAAACACATGCCAAGTCTTCCTGTCCTGTGCCATCCGCTCAAGTTCTTTCCATGTTTTCCTCATCATTTTCACCTCTGTTTCCAGTCCTCTTCTCCATGTGTTTTTTGGTCTACCTCTGCTTCTTTTTCCCTGTGGATTCCAGAACAAGGACTGCCTTGTATTGCTATCAACAAGTTTCCTGAATGTGTGTCCTATCCATCGCCAGCGTCTTCTTCTCAACTCTTGTTCCAATGGCACTTGTCTGGTTCTTGTCATCAATTCCACATTTGTGACTTTGTCATACCATTTCAGTCCTTCTATTCTACGCAAGCCCCCGTTTATAAAAGTCTGTTGCTTTTTGGTTGTTGTTTTTGTTGTTCTCCGTGTCTCAGCGCCATACAATAGGACTGACTTGACATTTGAGTTAAAGTTTCTTATTTTCGTGTTGGACTTGATTTTTCTTGTTCTCCATATGTTTCCCAATGCAATGAAAGCTCCTCTTGCTTTTTGTATTCTTATTTTGATATCACTGTCTGTCCCTCCAACTTATATAGGGATTTGCTAATCACGGTTTCGCATAAGACACATCATCATAATCTATGTAGTGTTTCTCCGCGTTTATCTGGTCTTATAATGCTTCACCTCCTTGATAATTTCACGTATTGTTATCGTTGTTTAGGTTCGACGTCATTGCACTCCGGGCAAACCCATAGGTGTTCATTCTCCCTCAACAAATGTCGTAGTGTATGAATGCTAATTGTTCCTGTTGCTCGCTGGTTGTATGCACGCCAGATGCATTCTCTCATACGTTCATCCCTGCTGGTCTTACTTTTGATGCCCAATTTCATTTATCTTTCAAGTATAATTTACAGGAATACAGCTTTCTGTTGGGGTCTAATGTTTTTATAATTGTAATCATATATATTCATGTTATATGCGATGTATTAAACTCTTGTCACATCTCATTAATATATCCCCATTGATCATATTCAGTAGTCACGTCATGGATGTTCTTGAAAAATTAGTCCTCATTTACAGGATATAAATGTCACGTTAATGTCCATATGCCAATTATAAGGGCCTTCTTTATGTAATTTGTTTAATGCAAGTATGTCACATTTTATATGGGAACTGCATGGTGACGCAACGTCATAGCTTCAAAAAATAATTCATTAGAGGTAGTCAAATCTATCAAATTTTAGAAATTCTACGATACTGACTTTTATTACAATTCTCCCCTTGGAAGCCAGCTGCACACCCAGAAGGACATCCTCCAGTGCTAACAAAACATGCCTCACCGCCAGCACAGTTACATGTACCCTCACACTCTCGTCCGTAATGTCTAGAGTCGCAGCTGGAATCTGTCAGGGAAATCATAGAGACAATATCTTACTATTATACTTAGGTTCTTATCTGTTTTATTACCACCATCATACCTTTTTAAAACTGCTTAATATAGTTTACCTCGCTGGAAACCTGAATGAAAGCACTAGTTGTTGTTTCTGTAGCACTTTGTGTTAGAGCATCTTCATCTTCGTACACTTTCAGATGTTATCTTGAATAAGTTTAAAGAAGTAGTCAGTCTGAGGTCCTTGGCATCTCCATAGAATTTGTCTAGTAGGGGTACTGGTGAGGGACATATGTGTTTTCTCTGTGCTTGACATGTCAAGCACTATCTTAGCAGATGTTCAGCAGTCATTGTATCGGTACCATATTTACACTCATTGGTGGTTCCTATCTTCAGCTTGTTGAATAGATGGTCTCATTTAATTGTGACCCGTGTGGAATCTGAAGATTACTACTTTTTTACGTCTGTTAAGCTGGTAGTGTACATCCCTCTTCTGGTGACCAGGATGCTCTGCTTCCCATTAGTTTCTTTATCTGCTTCTGATAAAACTCTCAGCACCTCCATAAGATATGAACAACTTCATAATAGTCGCATCGCACGACCTGTTTGAAAGTGCTTTAAATCTATCCATACTGTGTCTTCTTGGAGCCCAGAACCAACACAAGACTTTCATTTATATACAGCGTAATTGAAAATCCACTTGCTATTTTTAAATGTTGATATCCTCACTCCTGTATCTATTGACCATTCCTGAGAGAAATCTCCAATCAAGGAGCATTGGGTACCATTTGGCTAATATTTGTGTTTTTTAATTTCAGGAAAATAAATAACTTAAAATAGAATAAACGGCCAAGAAACTGATGTTACGAGAGAGAGAGATAGAGAGGTAGAGATAGAGATAGATAGAGAGAGAGAGAGAGAGAGAGAGAGATTTTGAGTAAAAGATAGAGTGATAGAGAAAGCAAAAATTGATGCCCGTTATGAGGTTGTGTATTGATCAGACTGAATCTCACGCTGAGCTATAATAGTAACATAGCTTTTTGTGTAATAAAATGAAAGTTTATTCTCATTCTTTTGATGTTTGTTTTACACAAATCAGTTTTGTACAACTGAAGAAAGACAACATCGAAAATAGGGAGTAACTGTCAATCACCCTGTTTGATCAGCTAGAGGTAACCAGTAGAAAATAGTGACGTGGAGGAAGTGATAATAACATCTTACTCGTTCAGCATCAGCAGCACGTTTACGACATTGAATCTCTTGTTCCAACCTCATTTTATTGAGAACAAATATATCAAAAAATATTTTAAACACAGGCTTGTAATGCACTAAAACCCAAAAATAATTTTTCAAGAAGTTTATAGCTTGCAGTCAAAACATGTAACATCACATTGACAAAAAGCGTTGGGCGCTGTTTCTGCATGAAATTAACTTCTGCTTTATACTTCGTTAGACACGTATGGATAAAATATACGTGTTAAGTCATATTTTAATTAAGGGGAGTTAAGAGTGAAAGACTTGAATGTACGGGTCGGATTTTTGTACACGCTAGTAAACACGCTCTGCGTGATGAGATAATTTTTTAGTTGGGGGTGGTATGCTCAGTAATGTTTAAACTGTTACCTGACTAGCTGTTAGTTTGTTTAAAAATATGATAAAGAAAACTGTTCGAAAGTTCCTAGTGGGATTTTTGGGGTAGGTTCGGTTTGAGCTGAGCGGTAGTCTCTCGCGGCTAGCCCGCGCATGTGTTTTGGCTGAGCTGTACTGAGATACGGTAATCTCGAGACAGTACGTTTCTGGCAGAGCTTCCGAATGGACGTTATCCATTTCGCTAGTGTGTACCAGAGATTTTTGTTAAAGGGAATATTTGATAATTGCTATTCAAAGCCTTGGATATAACGGCTTGCTATTTATTGTGTATTGAAGTGAAGATTGAGAGATATTGTATCTGCTATTCAAAGCCTTGGATATAACGGCTTGCTATGTACTGTTTATTCAAGTGAAGATTGAGAGATATTGTGCCTGCTATTCAAAGCCTTGTATATAACGGCTTGCTTTGTACTGTTTATTCAAGTGAAGATTGAGAGATATTGTATCTGCTATTCAAAGCCTTGGATATTATGGCCTACTAATGTACTGTTTATTCAAGTGAAGATTGAGAGATATTGTATCTGCTATTCAAAGCCTTGGATATTATGGCTTACTAATGTACTATTTAGTCAAGTGAAGATTGAGAGATATTGTATCTGCTATTCAAAGCCTTAGATATTTTGGCTTACTAATGTACTGTTTATTCAAGTGAAGATTGAGAGATATTGTATCTGCTCTTCAAAGCCTTGGATATAACGGCTTGCTATGTACTGTTTATTGAAGTGAATGTTCTATGGATATCTTATACCTGATGCTGTATGAGTATATTGTGAACTGTTGATACTCCATGATTTGTTATGAAATGTCGTCCCATGATGTTCATGTGAGTTTGTCGTATTAAACTGTATAACGTTACCAGGAGTTCTAACATTCCCTGACTCCTATATTTTGCTGTTTTGTGTGATTTCAGTCTGTCTAGATGGAAGAACCCTTAACATTCGCGTATGCAGAGATACATATCTACACACTTGTCGGCCATCCGTAAGCCCGACCACAAGCTGATTGCCTTTCTCAGCGTAACCTCAACATTATCTTCTTCCACCACTCACGGATAAATAACAATATGATAAGCGCTTAAGCGCCCCACGCTCTTTATCAATTTGGCAAATTTGCGATCATGTAAATGTCATTTATCACACAGAACCGAAACCTGTGTCCCTTCATTTCAACAGCCCAGACCATTCCGGTCCCTATGACATTAATTTAACCGATTTAAGCTCCTGCTTTTCCGATGACTGTAGTCTATTTTCTCTAGAGAATCGTCTCATTTTCGAAATGGGTTGCCTTTCTCCTAATGGTCTCAATGTCCAACATCATTTTTCGTTGAATCTGTTATTCATTGGCTTTCCTCGATTTCAGATTTCTTTATTTAATCCGTCGTTTTTTTTCACGATCTATCCTTTATGAAGTTTTGTATTTCTATTAGCATATTTTTATGACGTCACTATTATTCATCGCTGTTGGACGCCATTGGGACCAGTGTTCATTACTTGCCCGATTCTTTCAGCTGAGAGTTTTATAGTAGTGTTAAAGAAGATTATAATGTATTTTACATGTTGACCACACTTAGTTTTGTTATCAGTTTAATCTACGCGGTAACAATTCTATCTGGGGCCAACATGATGTATTTTGCACCATTTTATTTGTAAGTGAACGCGATATAGGGTTTAAGTCACTAAGTGATTATGACGTAATAGGTTCTGCACTAATTTATGCAGACCGTTAGCTCGATGTCGTGAATTATTCTAATCCCCATATATAAATTAAAACGTAAATGCAAAGCCTAACAAATAAATTTAATAAAAGGAAAGAAGAATGGTAAAGAACAGTGCTGTCACAATGCCTGTACTCGAAATCCCCCTTGTTTTCTACTTCGTCGGCAAATTGTAACGCTTTCACGTTGATAGTAAAAGCCTACTGTATTATTACCCGCTTTCTTCAATGAAACGTGTACTGTATTTCTTGGAAAAACCTTGAGATACGCAAGCTGATCAATGACCTAAATTTAATATTTCATTCATTCCATTTTATACACGGCGTAACTAAAAGACAGATGGACTAAAGGATAGAGAGAAGGGAGAGGCAGAAAGCAGGAACACGTGCAACACTAAACACGCGTCGCGCGATACACAATTGCTGCCATCACGCGTGTAAGGCCACATGCACTAACTTTATTTCAAATCGACAGTGATAAAATTCACTACCCTTCCCAGAGTTAGGTTTTAAAATCCTGAAAAACGCTTATTAGGAATTATGACATTATACCGGTTTACGTTTGAAAACATTACAGTACCCAGACAGCACATCTTCGAAACAGGAGGTAGAAGAAATTGCATATTTTGAACGCAGCATATTAGCTCTATTAAATATATATATTTGGGTTCCTTAGGGTTTGCTGACAAAGAATATGTAAAACGTTACGCAAATAGTCTAGGAATTACCAAGTTATGGCCAAAATAAAATAGTGGGGGTGCCTGACAGCATGAAATCATTTCTGCTCATAAAATTTTTTTTATAACGTGTTTGAAAAAACATTACGTTACGGAAATAGCCTACCATGTTAACTCCTATGTGATTGGAGCGCAACAAATGAAAGACTAAACACGATTGGTCGGACTATAAATACTATCTTGTGTTGTCAGGGGAAACGTGAGAAAGGGGTACTTTTTTGAAAAGATGTGTAGACATGGTTGGATTGGTTAGAGCTGCGAATATACACAATTCAGAGCGTCTGTTCATTGCCACATCTTGTAATAAACCTACTAAGAAGCAGTGCGTTGAGCACCAGTGTATATTTTTTATAAAATAAAGCCTGGGACATCGGCAGATCGGAGTTGTGCTATATTCATTGCCAGTCAACGAAACTGTTTATTATTATTTCCATGAATTGTGGTAAGCTTGAAATATTCAATATCTTTTAATGAAAATTGAATGTAAATTGATAAATTATGTCTGTATATATATGTGTGGTTCAGTAGCGAACATGATGTAAAGCCTATAGTGCTCCAGCCTGAACAGAAGGTGTCGGAGGAAAGTAAAACTGCATGGAATGGCCAAACAGTACACTGACACCTAGATTATTAACTAGAAAGAAATAATGCTGGAATTGCAGAGGCGTAGTAACCATTAGGGAGGGAAATACTGGTATAAAGTATTTCAGATGAAGCTGACAGTTGGCCTAACGCTCTGAACTCAATGTTTGTGATGTATTGTGCTCAGTGTAGAAATGGAGTATAAATTAGTTCTGACGTAGAAGGTACAACCTTCTTGTTTCAGGGACCGTGGTCTTAAAGTTATTGAGCAGCACCTGGTCAGAGCTTTGCTGAAGCCAGAGGTGGACAGCATACTCCTTGGTCCATATAGCAACCAGTGGGGTGGCTCCAGAACTCATTAAATAATCGAGCAGAGGAGTCTTTTACTGCAGTCATCACGCAAGATAAGAGAGTGTGGCCATGGAGCTCAACATTATGTACCCCATCTTAAAATGACATTATAAACTAAAATTAAGAGGGGAATTTAATTGTTTTAATACCAGGAACTGAGAACATCTCCAATACTAGTTCCAATAGAAACAAACTATTGAAGTCATGATGACAAATACCAACAGAGCTTGAACAAAACAAAACCAGTATTACCTCATATTACTACTACACAACTGACACACATAGGATACCATTAATAATATATGTCACTACAATAATCATATTAATAAATTCTGTACATATAACTTGTAATTAAAATTGATTGTGATTCCTGGTTCCCTTTGTATTTGAATCAGGACACATATACATTCATGACAGCACTGAATACATATTGTTATTTGAAAAGTTATCAGTGACTCCTTTAAGATATCCTCTTAGAGTGTTATATGTATGTGAGTGTCACAGTGTTGTCAAGTGTGGTGGAATAAATTAAATTGTTTATCTGTCTGTTGTTGTTATGACTTACACTTCATCATACACATACCCTAGACATATAACGTAGTCATCACACTATTCCAGAATAATTCTGACTGAGGTATACATATGTGGCAGTAAGTAAGGTTATCTATAATACACTACTCTTATTAGATATAGATACCTTCACAGCTGATCTCAGTCAGTACACTAAGTCCCCTATAAATATTTATAACATCCCACTTTACCACATATATTGGGGTCTCGCCCTCGGGATTTTGAATCTTTCCCTATTACAAATATTGGGGGTAATTCACTTCAGGGAATAATAAGAATTAAAAGGTATCCTTGGGTGAAAATAAATAAGGTTGAGCTCACAGTGCCTGTGTTGTCTTGAGTTAATTAGTCATAGATAAAATTGTTTAGACATTTATCTGTTAGACAATGGCCGACCTGGCAAAATTTCGATCTGCTGCTGTACAGACTGCGAAAGAGTTAGGAATGGACGGGCAAATTATGATTTCTTATGTCACTGCTGAATGTGACAAATATATTGAACGGGAAGAAAGAAGATTAGAAAAAGAGGCCGAAAGAAAATTAGAGGCTGAGACTAAGAGGTTGCAGATTGAGGCTGAGGCTAAGAAATTGGAAGCAGAAGAAAGAAGATTGACTGCAGAAAGAGAAGACAAGAGATTAGCTGCAGAGAGGGAAGCAGAAAAGGAGGAGAAGAGATTACAAAGGGAACATGAGTTACGACTAAGGGAGTTTGAGTTTCAAGGCCATGCTCCTGAAAATGGTGCCAGTCCCTTTGCCTCGGATGCCACTGCTAGCCAAGGAGCCTCAACCTCAGCTATGAATTTTCATTTAGATCATTTTGTTGAGAAAGACGATGATATAGAGAGCTATATAAATAGGTATGAACTATTAGCTACCACGTATGGGTTAGAGAGAGAAAGGTGGAGCTTAAAGTTATCTCAGGGACTTCGTGGGGCAGCTTATGAAGTTTTTGCAAAAATGAGCAGAAGTGATCAGGAAAATTATGACATGCTAAAGCAGGCTCTTTTGTTAAGATATGAAAAGAATGCAGAATTTTATAGGAAAAAATTTAGGAATGCTAAACTACTGTCAGGTGAAACCTATCACCAGTTCTCTGCACGAATAGAGACATACTTGGAGAAATGGACTTCTCTGGGGAAAACCCAAGATCTTAAGGAAATGGTCCTTATAGAGCAATTAAGAGAGTCCATGGCTCCAGACCTGAGAAAGTTTCTCATGGAACAAGGTGCAGAGAGGCTGGGTGAGTTGCTAAATGTTGCTGAAAGGTATCAAGCAGCTCAAGCAGAGGTAACAGGTAATAAAAAGAAACAAGTGGATAACTTTAGGGCACCACAGAACTTTAATAAATTTGATCCTAGGGATCAAAACAAAGGTAAGCACCAGTTTGATAGGCCACGGTATGAAAATAAAAATAAAACCCCACAATTCGATGAAAGGAAATATGATGAAAGAAAATCTTTCAACCAAGGAAAAAGGTGGTGTAAAAATTGTAAGATGAACAATCATGACACTGACCATTGTAGAAGGAAACCTCCTCATTGTGCTGCTATGACATCGGGGAAAAAGGAAAAGAAGGTCAAACCTGAAGAACTACAGGAACCATACCACCCCCCAGTGTGTGAAGATGTCATCTGTAATGGTGTCACTATAAGGTGTTTATATGATACCGGTTTAGATTACGATTCCGTTGTGAGTTCTCACCTGGTGCAGGCCGATCAATACACCACAGAAACAGTGGAGATTCAAACTGCAACCAAGGATGTAGCTACCATGACACTTCCCGTCGCCCGAATAAAAGTGAAAACGCGATATGTGGAAGGAATCATAAAAGCAGCAGTGATAAATGAGCCAATCTACCCTCTGATATTGGGGTGTAGATATGTCTTCTTGGGGAATCCCAAGAGACCTGTGATATTGGCAACAGTGCAGACCAGATCACAGTCTAAAAAGGAGGAGGATAATCCAATAAATACTCACCCAGATGAGATGAGGAAGGCACAGGCTGAGGACAAAACACTCAAGCCATGTTTCAAGAAGTTGCCCAAATCTCATACACCTCCAGGCAAGGGAGAGTTTTATATGAAGAACAAACTGATATATAGGAAGGCTGGATCTGAATCCAATGGTCACGGACAGCTGGTCCTTCCCACTTCATATAGGACTAAAGTGTTGGAACTAGGGCATGCGATTCCCTTCAGTGGTCATATGGGAATCAGCGCAACAGGACAGCGAATAGCTTGTCACTATTTCTGGCCAGGAATAACTGAAGATATCAAACGATATGTAAAATCCTGTCCAGAGTGCCAACGAGTAGCACCTAAACATTGGACTGCACCAGCAACTCTGGGGGAAATGCCCATAGTGGGAACACCCTTTGAGAGAGTTGCCGTGGATCTTGTGGGACCTCTCACCCGAACCAAGAGAAGGAACAGCTACATTCTGACTCTGGTGGACACTTGTTCTATGTGGGGAGAGGCAGTAGCCCTGTCATCGATTGATTCTAAACATGTGGCAGAGGCATTGCTCACAATTTTCACAAGGTTAGGCTTTCCCAATCAAATCTTGACTGATAATGGCTCTCAGTTCAAGGGGAAACTAACTGAAGAAGTTTTCAGGATCTTCCAGGCCAAACACTTCCATTGTAGTGTGTACCATCCCCAAGGGAACGGCCAAGTGGAAAGATTTAACGGCACGTTGATGTCGATCCTGAGAAAGTTGGCACACGAAAAACCAGATACATGGGACCAGTACCTGCACGCCGCCCTCTTTGCTTATCGGGAGGTACCCCATAGTTCAACCGGTATGGCCCCGGCAACATTATTGTTTGGAAGGCCAATAAAAGGTCCACTCGAAGCTTTGTTAAGAACGTGGACTGATGAAAAGGCAGAGGAAAACATTACATCTTCATACCAATATGTGAATGAGCTGACCACTCGTTTAAAAACTGGCTGGAAACTTGCCAATGAAAATTTGAAACAAGCCAGGAAGAAACATGCTGCCTATTATAACAGGAAGGCGAAAGACAGAGATTTGGCTGTGGGAGAGAAGGTACTGCTTCTTTTCCCCGGGAGTCAGAATAAGTTACAAATTGGATGGCAAGGTCCATATACAGTTCTAGAGAAGGTGTCTAGAACAAATTATAAGATAGATAAGAAGGGGAAAGAAAAAATCTATCATGTGAATCTCCTGAAGAAATATTTGGAAAGAGAACATCAGGAAGAGACACACTTGTTGACCTTGTCCATCGCCATGGAGATGAAAAAGGAACCACTTTCATCATTTGAATATCCATTACACCCCTGTGAGACAGCAGCACAGGTGAAAATCAGTACACATTTAACGAAAACTCAGAAAGAGAGAGTGCAACAGGTTCTAAATAATCATGCAGAGGTGTTAACAGACCGACCAGGGCATACAAACCTATTGGAATATGATATGAAACTGATAGACCCCACACCTGTCTGTATGAAACCATATTCGATTCCGTTTGCTAAGGAGAAAGCTTTGAAGGAAGAGATAGACTATCTGTTGAAGGAAGGAATTATTTCACACAGTGAATCTTCGTATAGTTCCGGTGTTGTACTCTTAAGGAAGCCCTCTGGAGAACATAGACTCTGTATAGATTACAGGAGACTGAATGCTATTACAGAAGGACAGGTGGATCCATTGCCGGATACAAATCAGCTGTTTGCCAGACTAAATAAAGCTAAATATTTCTCAAAAGTGGATCTGAGTAAAGGATACTATCAGATTCCAGTAAAGCCTGAGGTTAGACCATACCTAGCTTTTAGTACCTCAGAAGGACACTATGAGTTTAATAGATTGCCATTTGGATTGAAGAATGCGCCTAGTGTCTTCTCTAGAATGATGAGAAAATTATTGGACCCTCTGAATAATCCATGTATAACAAATTTCATGGATGATATCCTTATAGCAACAGAAACATTTGAGGAACACCCTGACTCTCTGAAGATGCTGTTTGATCGACTTAGGGAAGCAAATTTAACAGCCCGACCAACCAAATGTTGCGTTGGATGTAAAGAATTGGAATTTTTGGGACACACAGTTTATCAGGGAAACATGACCCCTGACCCAAAGAATTTAGAGAAACTAAAGAAAGCCCCGAGACCACAAACCAAGAAGGACGTGAGATCCTTTGTCTCATTATGTGGTTTCTACCAGAAGTATATCAAAAACTTTAATTCCATATGTGCACCGTTAACTGATTTGACACGTAAAGGACATCCAGATCGCATTACATGGACACCACAATGTGAAATGGCTTACCAAGAATTGAAGGAAAAGCTCACAAGTAAACCTATTTTGAAATTACCTGACTTAAGTCAAGAATTCATAGTAAGGACGGATGCCAGTAATATTGGGTTAGGTGCAACTCTACTACAGAAATCAGATGCATTGGATGGGGAATTAAGCCCAGTGGCATATGCTAGCAGAAAATTGAATAAAGCTGAAATCAACTACTCAACTAGCGAAAAAGAATGTCTTGCAGTAATATGGGCAATAAAGAAATTCAATATTTATCTGTATGGGAAGGCATTTAAGTTGCAAACGGATCACAAACCTTTATCGTTTCTAGCCCAGGCTAGGCATGAGAACTCTAGGTTACTCCGATGGTCCTTGCTTTTGGCTCCCTATAATTTTAGCATTGAGTATATATCTGGAAAAACAAATTTGGGAGCGGATTTTTTAAGCCGCCATCCGTGTGATGAGAATCACCGTAAACCCCAGAAATAATAATAAATTTCTCTATGTGTATATAGAATAAAGGACTGACATATAATGTCTGTTTTAAGAGGGGAGATGTCGTGAATTATTCTAATCCCCATATATAAATTAAAACGTAAATGCAAAGCCTAACAAATAAATTTAATAAAAGGAAAGAAGAATGGTAAAGAACAGTGCTGTCACAATGACTGTACTCGAAATCCCCCTTGTTTTCTACTTCGTCGGCAAATTGTAACGCTTTCACGTTGATAGTAAAAGCCTACTGTATTATTACCCGCTTTCTTCAATGAAACGTGTACTGTATTTCTTGGAAAAACCTTGAGATACGCAAGCTGATCAATGACCTAAATTTAATATTTCATTCATTCCATTTTATACACGGCGTAACTAAAAGACAGATGGACTAAAGGATAGAGAGAAGGGAGAGGCAGAAAGCAGGAACACGTGCAACACTAAACACGCGTCGCGCGATACACAATTGCTGCCATCACGCGTGTAAGGCCACATGCACTAACTTTATTTCAAATCGACAGTGATAAAATTCACTACCCTTCCCAGAGTTAGGTTTTAAAATCCTGAAAAACGCTTATTAGGAATTATGACATTATACCGGTTTACGTTTGAAAACATTACAGTACCCAGACAGCACATCTTCGAAACAGGAGGTAGAAGAAATTGCATATTTTGAACGCAGCATATTAGCTCTATTAAATATATATATTTGGGTTCCTTAGGGTTTGCTGACAAAGAATATGTAAAACGTTACGCAAATAGTCTAGGAATTACCAAGTTATGGCCAAAATAAAATAGTGGGGGTGCCTGACAGCATGAAATCATTTCTGCTCATAAAATTTTTTTTATAACGTGTTTAAAAAAACATTACGTACGGAAATAGCCTACCATGTTAACTCCTATGTGATTGGAGCGCAACAAATGAAAGACTAAACACGATTGGTCGGACTATAAATACTATCTTGTGTTGTCAGGGGAAACGTGAGAAAGGGGTACTTTTTTGAAAAGATGTGTAGACATGGTTTCATTGGTTAGAGCTGCGAATATACACAATTCAGAGCGTCTGTTCATTGCCACATCTTGTAATAAACCTACTAAGAAGCAGTGCGTTGAGCACCAGTGTATATTTTTTATAAAATAAAGCCTGGGACATCGGCAGATCGGAGTTGTGCTATATTCATTGCCAGTCAACGAAACTGTTTATTATTATTTCCATGAATTGTGGTAAGCTTGAAATATTCAATATCTTTTAATGAAAATTGAATGTAAATTGATAAATTATGTCTATATATATATGTGTGGTTCAGTAGCGAACATGATGTAAAGCCTATAGTGCTCCAGCCTGAACAGAAGGTGTCGGAGGAAAGTAAAACTGCATGGAATGGCCAAACAGTACACTGACACCTAGATTATTAACTAGAAAGAAATAATGCTGGAATTGCAGAGGCGTAGTAACCATAAGGGAGGGAAATACTGGTATAAAGTATTTCAGATGAAGCTGACAGTTGGCCTAACGCTCTGAACTCAATGTTTGTGATGTATTGTGCTCAGTGTAGAAATGGAGTATAAATTAGTTCTGACGTAGAAGGTACAACCTTCTTGTTTCAGGGACCGTGGTCTTAAAGTTATTGAGCAGCACCTGGTCAGAGCTTTGCTGAAGCCAGAGGTGGACAGCATACTCCTTGGTCCATATAGCAACCAGTGGGGTGGCTCCAGAACTCATTTAAATAATCGAGCAGAGGAGTCTTTTACTGCAGTCATCACGCAAGATAAGAGAGTGTGGCCATGGAGCTCAAAGTTATGTACCCCATCTTAAAATGACATTATAAACTAAAATTAAGAGGGGAATTTAATTGTTTTAATACCAGGAACTGAGAACATCTCCAATACTAGTTCCAATAGAAACAAACTATTGAAGTCATGATGACAAATACCAACAGAGCTTGAACAAAACAAAACCAGTATTACCTCATATTAATACTACACAACTGACACACATAGGATACCATTAATAATATATGTCACTACAATAATCATATTAATAAATTCTGTACATATAACTTGTAATTAAAATTGATTGTGATTCCTGGTTCCCTTTGTATTTGAATCAGGACACATATACATTCATGACAGCACTGAATACATATTGTTATTTGAAAAGTTATCAGTGACTCCTTTAAGATATCCTCTTAGAGTGTTATATGTATGTGAGTGTCACAGTGTTGTCAAGTGTGGTGGAATAAATTAAATTGTTTATCTGTCTGTTGTTATGACTTACACTTCATCATACACATACCCTAGACATATAACGTAGTCATCACACTATTCCAGAATAATTCTGACTGAGGTATACATATGTGGCAGTAAGTAAGGTTATCTATAATACACTACTCTTATTAGATATAGATACCTTCACAGCTGATCTCAGTCAGTACACTAAGTCCCCTATAAATATTTATATACATCCCACTTTACCACACTCGAAGCCTTCTGTTAGAATTATTCGTCCATTTGTCAGACGTGTTTTATGAGCTCCCGTGTTTTCGGTAGAGGATTCAAGTATTTTGTCAAGTGGCATATATTTTGGAGGCCACCTCTTTAGTTATGATGACTCCTGACTAATGGAGAAGTTCCGTGACCAGTAGAAAATAAGTCTACATTAATTTTTATGCATCTTCATTCTGGTCCAGATTACTTAGATGATAACCATGCTAGGCATCTCTAGTACAGCGGCCAGACTTGAATAGATTAATTGAACTGACTGAGACGCTCTATGCCTTGCTGATGATTATTAATGCATGTACTCCTATGAAATGATATCGTGTCGTCTGAATAAATAGGTCATGTTATGTGGACCCATCCACGAAACATCTTATCAAGTTTATATGCAATTGAATGCACTGCCTTGACACCCATGTCATTTACCTCCGTATTAGCACGATTAAACCAACTTATCTCAAACTCAAAACCCAAATGTAACAGAGAGAAAATGGTGGCCAGTGTGGGATTCTTATTGTCAAGGATTTTATCATTTGAAGTTGAAGGAACATTTGGCCGTGAAATTGTTTCAAGAAAATTGTTTGATCTTTACCCTTGGCAGAAATTTGCATAAATTCCAGTTATACTGCGCATGCGTACTGGACGTCATGCCAACGCAAATTTTCCTACAAGATGTCAGCTGCTCAAGTCTTGCATGAAACCTAATATCAGATGTCGGCTTTCAATTTTACCGTGGCCTTCTATCATTTGGTCGGGACTGCCATTTACTGTACCTGAAGGTTCTACAAGTTTCAAGCCACCAGTCTGCCTCCTAGCGAAGCCTTCCATGGTGCATACTGGCGTCGGCGAGAGTTGTTCAGCTGTTTAAGCTAAGTAACCTGTCTGTGCATATATCTTCTGTCAGGTTACTCTTGGCAGACCCCTACGTAATTTTATGATTTCTATATCTTTTTGTATACATATTCATGTCTGTTTTCTTTTCGTGGGTGGTTGGGAGGTCGATCTGACAAACGAGGTTCATCTCGAAGCTAATTCGGGCTTATGTCAAATGTTTCTGTAGGGACATTTTGGACATTTCAAACTGTGGTAATTCCGGCTTGAGCAAAACTCACCGAAGTACTGACCACCGTTTGTCTTATCTGATAATTCATATTAGTTGTGACGTTTTGTCCATCTATCTTGTATATGCATTCAGTTTTAGTTTCCTTTTTTTTAGTTGTGTCATCGTTTGTTCGTAATTTGTAGGTCTAAACTTGCTCTCGCTTAGCTTTTTTTTTTACAAATCAGCTGGTTCTATTTCTGTCAGGTACTGTCTATGTCTATTTTTAGATTTGTTTGTGGTAGATTGACCTAATTTACTGTTTTCGTCTTTGTTTCACTATTATAATTTTATTTGTTTACTCCCATCGTTTCTCTGTGTGTCATTTGATCTTGTGGTGTGATATTGTTTTGTATATTACTTTCTTTACTTTCACTATTTCTTTTTTCTTTTATTCTAATGTATTAATAATAAATTTGCATTGTAAATTATTGCGATAATAATAATAGCCACAATTTTAGTGCTTACAAAGAATTGTAAAGCAACTTGCCATTTATATAATTGACTAAGTAAGACACTATTAATTAACATGGCTACCTTAGAATCTTATATGAGGATTGGAAAAGAGTTTAGTTATAAAGGTGAAGCGTTGAAAGAATTTGCCATGACTGGGTTAGCTAAGGCAAAACAAGAGGAAGATGAAACAAAAGCTGAAAAAAGCGTGAATTAGCAGACCAAGAAGCCAAGGAAGATGAAAAAAACTAAAGCAAACCAAGAGGAAGAAACATAACGCCTCCAAGAGATAGAATTAGAAGAGAGAAAACGTATTGCAGAAGAGAAAAAATGCAACACGATAGAGAGATGGAAGAAAAAAAAGCTTCCACATTAGCAAATGAAAAGGAAATGATGCTTATTCGTTTGGAGGAATTAAGGTTAAGGGGTCAAATTGAAAATAATAGCAACAATAGTAATTCAAATACTGCTACTTCTTCAGTTAACCATAAGGGTAATGATAGATTTAAATTACCAATATTTAACCTAGCTTTTGATGACGTTTCATGCTTCCTTTCACGCTATGAAAATGTATGTGAAGCACATAAACTAGACAAGTCACTATGGGTTGCTAAACTTATGGAATTCTTATGTGGAGAGCCTATGACTGCCATAAATACAATGGACGAGTCTATTAAAAACAACTATGATGAGGCTAGGGTGGTATTATTAAAACGTTTTTAACTTGATGAAGAGGGATATCGGATGAAATTTAAAACTATGATTCCTGAAACTGGGAAAGACTTCTTATAATTTGCCGTTGCCATACAACTTACGTTTAATAGATGGGTTCAACTCTCAGGAATTGGGGAAATATTATGATAAACTTATGGATCTATTGCTAAGGGATACGGTGTTATCCTCGGTAAGCAGGCCATTTTGGTCTTTCTTGCAGGAACGCCAGCTATCAAATCTATCTTCTATGGAAGAAATTGCAAAACAATATTGTACTGCACATCCGGGTGCATGTATTAGCAATAGCCAAATAAAATATTCTCTCCCAGTTGCCTCAGCTACCACTTGGAACAATAATGTAAAAGCCAGATCTCAGAGCCTAGATAGAAATTTCATGCCTAGGAGATCGTATAATGAAAACTATTATAATAGAAATGGAAACTTTAACAAAACTGATAACTTTACTAGAGGTAGGCAACAATTTCGTAATCAGTCACCTCAATACAGAAATAACAACAATTTCGAACAAGGTTCCTATTGGAGAAAACAAAATAATTTTTCCCTCAACAGAATAATTGGAGTAATACTAATTCCTATAATCAACATTACAAAAATAAGAATAATAGTCAAAACTTTAGAAATCAAGGTAATTCTTTTGATCGTCAAAGGCAACGTTCTCGTTCGAGTGGCCCAATGCAGTCTGAACAGAATGCAGGGGCGGCACTACTAGTGGTACACCTATAGTTGATCATATATGGGAAACGTGACCTTTGCAACCTTTTTCCATGTCGGAAATATTTTAAACGTATAACACCCGACCTGTTTGAATATGATTGGAGCGTTTATTTAACTCCATAACAAACGAAGGCGGGGGAAGGCAGGGAATGTAATCTGATCATTCTTTCAAGCTATGTCACTTGAGAAACCCCTTGTCAGAAGATACCAGGCATTGCCAGTGTTAGAATTCAGGATTCCCGTTTATCAGCTTGGACCTTTTATTAGAGAATTTAGGACGGACTTACAAAATAGCCCAGGAAATCTCTATCAGTTTTAACAAGGAAACCAGGACTTTAGAAACTGAAAGAAGAAGTCATATAGGGAACGTATTAAATTAATGACACTCTAGACACGTGTAAGAGGCCTAACCCAGTGCCTTAACTTATTCTTCTGAGCAAAACGTCTGAGAGCCAAAATTGGCGTAAGATGTTTATTTTTTCATTCTGCATGTGTCAATTACTAACATGTGAACTAATATGTATATATTACCATGTGAATATTTATATTTGAAAATCGCTATTGGATGTCCAGTCATTTGATGCTGATAACCTTAGCGTACAGATTGATGATTCAAGAACCACCACTGCACGGGGTGGTGATTGCTTTATTGCTAGTTTCTTGAGGAGAACTAAAAGCAGAAATTAGTCCCAAGTTCCATATCGAGCAGGTATGGAAAGATGAAAATAATTGATGTACATTCTAGTAATAATACTTACAGTTTCAAACAAGTGTAGATGTAAATTAGAACATATTCACTTTTAAAATTAATGGAAGTTTCCAACTTTTCAATCAGTGTAAATATAAATGAAAATCTATTCAGTTTATATTGTGAACACTTTTCAAACAGTGGAGATGTAAATTTAAAACATATTATATCTGTATGTTTAACTTTTCTATTTAAATGAAAAGAAAGTTTTATCCTGAGGGATTAAATGTAATTCTCATGGAGGGTAAACTCTGAGTTAAATTGCATAGTGGTATGGGAAGATAGGAACCCATAACAATGGGTTGGAAACGCAATACTCAGCAGAGCATTCGTTTCTATTCTTCTATCATAGTTATTGGTGGTACCAGCAGAAAGTACTATCTCTTGGACTAAGTAAAGGTAGAAATGGACTAACGTTATGCGAGACGCCAGCATTAGACAGACGCAGGACCAGCTTGGCCGTTACTCCTTGACGTTCTGGGAACCAGCGCCGCCTTAACCTTGACCAGTGACAAGCGGGAGCAGTGAAAAAGAACTAACCCAGTGGGAAAAGAAACTACCATTGGCAGCTAAGTGAAAAATATCAGCCGAAAGAAGTGACCTCCTTTATTCAGTTAATCAGGGGTGGGGGCTTGAATGAGCTGAAAATAATAAGTGCTTACATCCTTTACAAAAGCGTCGGCAGAATTACAAAGTTAATATACTCAGCCAAAGCAGTATTGTTCTCGCTTATTCTGAATATCTTGTGAAGTCTCCCTTTGTAATAGAAGTGTCATCACCCTTCTATCTACACCTCTGCCAAGAGTAATCTTGTGGGAAGGTAGATACATTTGAAGACCATATTAGATACCATTGAGTTTTGGCCACTTTTGGACCACTACTACAAAGAAGGGGAGGCAGTACCATCACAAGCAGAGAGGGAAAGATGAAAGAAATGATGTTCATTCTAATTATAATATTTACAGTTTCACACCAGTTTAAATGTCTATGTTAACATATTCACTTTAAAATTAATGAAAGTTTTCACGCTTATCAGCCAGTACGGATGTAAATGAAAACATATTTAATCTATATTGTGAACATTTTTCAACCAGTGTAGTTGTAAATGTAAACATTTTCTGTCTATTCTAAGAACCTCTTCATTTGAATGCAAAGAAAGTTTTCTCTAGAGGGATTAAGCTTAATTCTCATCGAGGGTATAGTCTAATGTAGATGGGATGGTAGAATAGGAAGATTGGGACACATAAGTATGTGTCGCTAAACTCAATACTCAGAGGGTATTCGTCTCTCTCCTTTTACCATAATAGTTGGTGGCACCAGTTGCGTGCACTAATTTCTGGAACAAAGTGAGGGTAGAAGTGGACTGACATCCAGCTAGACACCATCATCAGAGAGTCTTAGATATGCGGGACCACTTCTGCAGTTACTCCCTGATCTTACGTGGAACGTGCTGCGCCTTTAATCTCGACCAGAGACGTGAGAGCTCCAGTACCCTATCTGCACAGAACCCAAAAACCCAACGGGAGCAGAAACTACCATGTGCAGCTAAGTCAAACCTAAAAGCTGCGAAGGGACCTCTTTCATAAAACACTACCATCGCACGCTGCTGAGTATTTTCTGTTAAAGATTATTCAATTTTTTAAACTCTTAAAACTTAGTTGATTATTAAATCTGTTATTTGTAAATATACAAATTTAATCATTTTAAATATACTGCATGTGTGTCTCAGTCAATTTACTAAATACACTCTAAACAGAGCCATACCAGAAAAATAAAAATTCCACTGAGTAAATGAGGGTAGGGACTTGAACGAGCTGATATTAATATTTGCTCTATTCTTCATAAAAGGCGGTGGATCGGATATAAGTTAACCATTGCCCTGCCCAATGCAGCTTTGTTCTTGACTTCTGAAAAATCTTATGAAAACTCCCTTGAGATAGAAGCATCATTATCCGTCTATGTACAACTCAGCCAAGAGTAATCGTGTGCGAAAGTAGACACCCTTGAAGACGCATATTAGATACTCTTGAGTTTTGGCCACTGTTGGACCACTACTGCAAAGCATGGGAGGCAATTCCGTGAGTCTATATTTCTTGTCCTTCTTGCCTGTATGTAACTGTGGCTGACGAATGGTGAAAGCCGAAACGTCCCTTGTTTGATGTATGCTGTTAATTTGTAAAACTGATTCAATACCGTTTTATTTGTATATATATATATATATATATATATATATATATATATATATATATATATATATATATATATATATACATATGTTATCCAGATGGTTCCTCCTACAAATTGTTTGATGCATGAGGGGAGTTTTACTCCAACTATGAAGCTAAAATCATTGCGCTGGAAACAGCCGCATACTATCTGAAGACTGTATTTGATGCTTTTCACCCAAAGACTAAAAACGTCATCATTGTTACTGACTCAGCATCTGCCCTTCAAGCTTTGGAAGGCAGTGGACAATGTAGAACTGAATTAGCCAAACTAATCCTGGATGCTGATCAGCTTATTACTTCCTATGGCATTAGAATATTAATGCTGTGGATCCCTGGCCACTCAAATACACCAGGTAATGACAGAGCAAACAGATTAGCAAAGAAGGGAACAAGACAAGAACAACTACTCACAGCAACAACTCTCCAAACAGCCAAATCACTCATAAGAACAACAAACAAAGAAACCTTGCTGAACAGATGGGCCATATGAAACACCTGGAGAGAGGTTTATACATATATGGCTGGTCTTTAACCTAATGACAACATCTGCCATTTTAGAAGGAGGGATTAGAACACCATTTATCGGCTCAGATCACAACAAATACCACTCAACAGTCACCTGAACGGAATCCAACCACAACACTCTCCAGAGTGATAGCTATGTAACTACCCTACGAAACTGTTGACCACCACCTCCTTGAATACCCAACACTCGATGATGTTAGGAAAATACTCCTTCCTCCTAGGCCAGATAGGTGGAACACCTTGTACGGAAAAACAATACAACTTACGAAAACATGCAGATATAACTACATGGCATTGGACCGAAGGTCGAGAGCCCAAGCTCCGCTGGATCAATAACAACAACAACAACAACAACAACAAGAACAAAAGTCATGTCTGGTGGCTGTTGCCAGTAGCGTATCCTGGTAATGCGAGCTAGGCGTGCTGCTACTCAAAATGAATATGTACGCCTACTATTTAACTTCTTCCCCTCTTAATTTAAAAACCATCTATATTCAATTACGCAACGATAGTTATTAGGGGTATATGTCAATTATCTCCGAAAAACTAATTAACTTAATTTGAAACTCACTGTCACTGTAATAATCTGCATTCCCGGCAACTAACACAAATTAATCATAAAAAACACTGGACGGACACAGCCGATTTTTACAACTCGAGAGCTGCTAGGCCACCGCACGCATGTTCGCATTGTATTGACGTATCTGCCCATGAACCCGGTTCACACAAACCAGTCTTTAGACGTGAATCCGAACGGTCCAGCACGCATTGTGACGGAATTACCCGAGAAACTTCGGGCGATTGCTTCAACCAATAACAACTGCACTATAAAATGCTCCTGTGAAACTGAAACTAGATGTACTCGTAGATTCTATGCGGGAAAATCCGTTATCCTGATGCGTGCGGTCCGAAAGCAGAACTTAGAGGAGAAATATTTTATAGAATAATAAATTAAATTTTTATTTTCCTTCGCGCATAGGTGTGCGCAGCACGCACAGCACACATAGAGAATACGCCACTGGCTGTTGCACGTCTCATGCATTAAAGAAGAGGTAATTACAAGGGTTGTCAAGCGTCTGAAAGAACATCTGATGTTCGTGTCGAGCCTCGACTGCTGACAACTTGAACCACAAACGTATGCCATAAACCTGTACCACAAACCCGAGTTTCACATGAAACGTCTGAAAATTGTCGGAAAACTGATTTAAGATGCCATTTCTTTCAGGTGAATTAGGTCTCTAACTTAGAGCACTTGAAGTGGGATCCTGGAAATTCAGGCGCAAAGTGATGTCTCCTGGGTTCCTCTTTACTAATCGTAGATCGTAGAATTCATATCCAGTTATCTGTCGTGTCCTAATGTTCCGATTTGCCGGTTGTCTATGGTTTCTTGTTGCAGCAGTTGGAAGTCAGTGAAGTAGTATTACCACAACGCTGTAGAATATAAGCAACGTTGTCCGCCTACACAACCATAATGCTACTTGGAGAAGAAGTTCATCCAAGACAATATATCTTAGTATTTCTTTCACAAAAAGACAATGCTCTTCATTTTATAGTGTTCTACCTGTTTTTTCTCTATTTTACGCCTATCATTTATTTCTTCTTTAAGCTCTATTTTCCATGACTGTTTGAACGCATGACTTAGGTTTCATGTTGTTATTATGCACGATCTATCCTGGGTAGACATAACGTTAACAAACCCAGGTGAGAGCAGACACATAAATCTGCCTTACTTATGTTTCAACAAACCGTGGCGGATCTCTCTCGCGTCCCAGGCTGAGCGCCCATAACCTTCGTATTGACAATCCGGAGATAACAACAAAATCACCTTAAGGCATGGCTTGATTATTATGTAACCTACAAGGGATGGACACTCGTGTTTGTCAACATTTATAACAAATTAAACTGAAGGGTTTGTTATGAATTACAGACATGAGTCATTTAAAAAAGCGATAGTGTCTAGGCCTTGGAGGAGTTTGAAATTACCTGTGTCATGCGGAATTTAGCGAGAGAAGGCGGAGAAGAGATGTACTAAAGTCAAGCAATTACATCTGCTTTTAACCAAAATATATTAAAGTAGCTTGCGTTTCATTGTTGGGCGAAAGATCTCATATAAGATAGCACAAGTTTAGACTCCAGCACTGTGTTCCATTGTGTCAAGACGAAACCTTCACACAAGTCAGAAGCGAAGAAAAGTAGAATTTAAAAAAAGAGGATTGGACAAAGTATTGAGGATCTTCTGGAATTAACCAGTAATAAATCTCGACTATAATATTGGAAACCACACAGTATTGGGAACCCATAACAGGATAATTGTGGGATTATAATTAAAGTAAAACTCGACTACTAGTAAGATGGTCTCAAAATATGTGGCCAGACATTATGCGGAAGTCTTTCTGTGTCAGACGTCTGTAAAAATATTACCCGATTATACTGGGTAAGTTGTAACATATGAAATTTTATCATTTGATATTTTAGTTTTGACGTGCTTAACTTGTTGGTGGTTTTAAAAGTTCATAAGAGGATGGCAACCTCAGTATATGAAAATGATAGAGTCATGAAACCACCACAGCAAGCGCTGGTGAATGCTTCATGCTGGTTCTCTTACATGGAACCAAAAGCTGATGTAACCCCAGGCTTGAAGTGAAGAATGGAGTGGATGATGATGACATCAAGGAGTACATATTTATTATTTTAACATTTTAATTAGTTTGATGTATATTTAAACCTGTGTAAAACATACATTTTCATCACGTTAACTGAGAGTAATGATGACTTTCCATCCAATTCACTGGGTTTCTGATTTATTCTCAGTATGGCGGAATTTAGTTGTGTCCTTTTACTCCCCTTTTTTCCCTATATACTGTCTCCATTTATTTCTTCGTTTTATGCATTCAAACATGTGCCCCGTAACGCCTCATTCATTGGCTGAACTCTCTTCATACTGCGATAGTTTTATTTCACGGCTAATTGACTATCCTTAAGGATTAATTGTAATCACTTAAGTTGCTGAACCAGATTGATTTCCTAAGTGTACGTGAAAATGATTGTTGACATTTTACGTATTCCTTTTCCGCCAGAACCAGCATGTCCATCTATGCGCATTGTTCAATAAAAACGCGTTCAGACACTTGGGAGGATAATACAAAAAAAAGGACCAGATGTTGCTGGGAGAAATGTATAGGTGCAGCGATATGTCGCAGCTTATCATTCTATGAAAAAGGAACGTGCGGGTGATAATTGCTTAACTCACGTCCAGATATTGTTTGTGTAATTATTACAGAGAAATCCGTCTGGGTAGATAGATTAATGAGGTGAGGTTACAGATCGTAATTGAAAGGTTACCTAAGAGTAACAGAAGAAATCGGGCCATACACGGGAGATTAGGGTATGCGTTTAAATTCTAAAATGATATTTTAAAACACGCGGGGAAAGTAAATAACTAACACCCCGACCCACTACATTCTTTCTCATGGATTGGATCATATGAGAGTCAGAAATAAACATTTATACTGATTGGACGTTTTGTCGGAAATGCCGTGTGGAAGCGTGGGCAGGAAAATTGCAATATAACCTAGCAAATTCGGAGGATAAAACACATTGCATTTCAGAATCGTCAAAGTAGACAGTTTATGCTGAAGCCAGGAAAGAATAGAGTTAGGATTGTGACCTTATAGGACCGAACAAAACACGTATCGGAACTCCTTCTGAACACTACAGCAAGGAAAATTTACATTTTAATGTGGAAACCATACTCCTACAGGACGTACTCACTAAGTGACAGAGGGATTATAACTAGAAATAATACCACTGACGCGTATTCGAGGCATCTTTATCAAGTTGCCAAGACTAATCAACTGATCAAAAAGTCCATCTTCCCATATTGGGGTGAGTTGTGACATATATCATATACTTTGAATTTGACTTGTTTGAACTTGCTGATAGTTATACAGAACCATATGAGGCTGGCAACCTCAGCATGTGCAAATGACATATCACAACCCACAACAGCAAAGCGTTTGTGATTGCTTCATGCGGGTTCTCACAGGGAACGAAAAGCAGAAGTAACCCCACACTCCAAGTGGCGCAAGGAGTGGATGATGATGACAACATATGTATGTATTTACTTTCATTTGTAATACATTGTATGTATACTTAAACATGTTCACACAGGCACAAGCCATTGCACTTGCCGCTTTTCAGTCGCAAGTTTTCACTTGAATTAACTAAAGGAATGTTGATTTTTCATCATATCCCCTGAGTTATACGATGTACCCTCTGGGAGATTAATAAAACCAGAGAAAGGATTCGGTTGACGAACAGCGGGACAGGTGCCTCATTAATATCAGGAAAGCAAAGACTTAGCAGAGGTTTTGCTCTTTTATGTCCTCTAAAGTTTGTGGTACGAATGGAAGAGACCATTTGAGGTGCTACTCTATGATAACAGTTGTTCTACTATTCTGTTGTTCAAAGCTTGTGATCGACACTGGTAACCTACGTTCCACGGCTTGTGAAGATACCTGTCTTGACCAGGAGAGATTACCTCTTTAACTGATCTGGAGACGTGCCCTTACGACGGAGACGAATAGACGGAAACAGCAGCACCAAGAATTCAGCGTTTTGGCAGCTAAGTTACATTTATAGCAGGCCAAATACAGAAGAACTTTGTTTTTCTTTTCAACATTAAGCTTTCTAAAGCCGACATCTTTTCAATGAAGACACCTGCATTTGATTAATCACCGACTCTTATTTATCTACGTTTGTTCAAAAGTAATTAATCATTAAATTTATTATTTGTTGTTTGCAAATTCATAGTTGATTTTAGTTATTACAGAGAGCAGTGCACAAGTATGAATCAGTATCTTTAATATATATATATATATATATATATATATATATATATATATATATATATATATATAGATAGATCCCATTTGAAGAATTTTACTGTTAACTCAGTTGGGGGGTTGTACGAGCTAAATTAAATTATGTAATAACTGTTCACAAAAGGCGACGAGCAGATAAAAGTTAACATTGCTAAGACACATTGAGCATTGTTCGTGTCTTCTGGAGTATCTGGTGAAGACTCTCTCAAGGTAGTAGCATCATAATCCTTCTATCTGCATCTCTGCCAAGAGTAATCTTGTGCTAAGGTAGATACCTTTGAAGACCCACATTATATACTCTAGGTTTTGGCCATTGTTGGACCATCGCTGCAGAATAAGGGGAGACAACCCGTGACACTCTTCTTCTTCTTCTTTGATCCTTAGCCGCCGACCGTCAAAGCAGTCAGTGGCCATTACGCCTGGTGGCGTCTTGTAAGGCAACAACAAATTGATTCCACTTTGCTCGGTCGGCGGCCATCCTTCGTACAGTGCCCCAACTCTGGTTTATTCTTTGCATCTCAGCCTCCACAGTCTTCCGCCAAGTTGTTTTTGGTCGGCCTCTCTTTCGTTTTCCTTCAGGGGTCCAAAGCATAGCTGTTCTTGTGATGGCATCGGAGTCTCTTCTGAGGACATGGCCAACCCAGCTCCAGCGTCTGCCAGCTATGATAGTGTGCATGTCCTCTTGCTTGCTTCGAGTAAGCAGATCTTGGTTGGTGATGGTATTCGGCTAAAAGATTCGGTGAATTTTTCTTAGGCATGTTGTGTGAAAAGAGGACAATTTCGACATTTCCTTTTCTGTAACTCTCCAGCATTCTGCACCATAGAGAAGCACAGAAAGCACACAGCTCTGATATAATCTTAATTTTGTGCTTGTGCTGTATTGAGAGGACTTCCAGATGTTGTTTAGGCTAAAAAAGGCTGTTCTTGCCTTATTCATTCTGATGTTAATGTCTTTGCCTGCCCCGCCGTCTGGTATTACTATGCATCCTAGGTATGTGAAGGTGTCTGTCTGTACCAGTTGCTGATTCCTTACTGATATGGGCTCAGGGTTGCTCACATTGAGCGTCATGACCTCCGACTTCTTTAAATTGATGTTCAAGCCCACCTGCTGGCTAAACTTATTACGTCTATCCGTGTTTTCCTGGATGTGTTGATGTGAATGTGCTAGTAGTGCAATGTCATCTGCATATTCCAGATCTTCCAATGTAGAAAATGTAGTCCATCTTATTCCTCTTGGACTGCCCTCTGTTGTCTGGCGCATCACCCAGTCTATGACTGTTAAAAATAGAGTGGTTGATAAGGGGCATCCTTGTCGTACTCTTGTCTTCACCTCAAAGGTTAGTGACACTCAGGGAGGGTAAAATTACTGAGAAAAAAAGGCATTGGAAGTGACAGCACGAAGGTGCATGACTATTGTCGCGAAACTAATACTCAGCAGAGACATATGTTTCTTCTAACGCTTGTGGTACAGGTTGGTGACACTAGTTCGTGGTACAAGTTGGAGATACCAGTGTGTGATGCCAGCTTGATACGAGTCTGTAGATCAAGGGCTTGTAGTCTATGCTAGATGCCTGCCTTTGACGGTTTATGAAGATTCTTGCACTGACGTTCCGAACGGTTACCACTGCAACTACTCCTGAGACGTGCCCTCACCACAAAAGTCTACAACTGACGGAGTGGTCATCAAACTAGTCCAGCATCTGACCAGTTAGGTGATTTTAACCCGGCCATAGCAAAAGACATTCTGCTCGAAAATTCAAAATTCCAACTGCACTTTAATTTTCTGTGAGGAAAAAACCCGTATCTCAGTTTATAAATTCATGTATCTATTTACTTGTGTTAAACTATAATGTATTATTAAATTTATTATATTTATATACAAATTGATAGGTGATTTAATTATTAAAGAGAGAAGTGCACCTGTACGAATCAAGTGTGTTAAATATATATGCAACATAGCTACTTAGGTAATATTTTATTGAATAATTCAGTTGGGCGCTCAGAAACGAGCTGATATATATTTATTTTCATAGAAGGGGCGAGCAGATGCAAAGTTCACGACTGCTTTTATAAATTCAGCAATGTGCTTGATTTCTACAAAATCCTATGAAGATTACCCAAACCAGAAGCACCATCCTTCTATTTACCACTCTGACAAGATTAATCTTTAAAGATCTTCATTGTATAAACTAAATTTTGGCCATTGTTGTGCCATCACTGCAGAGCAGGGGAGGCATTCCCGTGATAATTTCAAAAGCCAAATCAATTGCAAATGAGTGTCTGATTTTGGTAGCAATTTAACCTCTATCCCTCTCATGTAGAACATTAATACAAGACAACATAAGATGTGATTTTTAAACTCCATAACTATATAATGTATTTATACTTCGGTTGGTAATTATCCTTTTTACAAACTCACTACTTCACAGATCTCTCGCTGGTAATATCTTCAAAGCTTTTATTTTGTTGTAATTGTTTATCACACAAAGTCCATTTGTCGGACGTATTACATCAATGTCGGTGTCTTAATCGTTAACAAGATTGTCTTCCATATAGAAACACTGAGACAACATGGTTAGTTGTAATTATTTGCAACCCGTGTCCTCGTATCAAATGTTAGTTCTATACTTTCGGCGACAAAATGTCTGGGTTTTCACACTATGCCATTTTGTGCAAAGGTAATCCCAGCTTATCTTGTGACATCATTGTCTGCTGCCAGCCTATCTTGCGATATGGCAAACTTAACTCGTCTCGCTACTTAAGACACCTTACTGTTAGGCCGGAAAATATTACATGACGTAAAGAAACAAGTTTGCTCTGCACAAAGATAAGTCAATGTTGTTTCAAAGCAGGTCAAGAACTCAGTTAATAGTAATAGTAAGGGAGTGACGAAGTAGGACAAAATATGATAAGAACATCTTGGGCCATGAAAGCGTAAACAATGAATGCTGGCTGAATTAGCAGGTAAAGGGAGTGGTAGATGATACTGCCCAAGAGGAGAGAAGACCAAAACAAAACAAAAAACGAGAAAACGAATATTTCAGACAAGCGATATTCAGCCATCTTCGTCTTCCTGCCAATCTCTCTTTCTGAGGAATTCTGGATTTATTACCTGAAAAAGTATCACAGCTGCTGCTCTTCAGGTAGCCAATTCATCTCTGATGCTTACCTGTGATAGCTGAAAGGTATTTAAAGTGGTTGATCTGCTCCAGAATCTATTCTTCTAGCATAACAGGATGCTTTTTTTCGTTCTCGAGATCAGCATAGTTTTTTTGTTTTGTTTCATTATAGTGATTATATTTACTCGATTATTTTTTCTTCGCCAATTCAGTTTATTTAATGTCCTCTACATGAAAAGCAGACCTTCCATCCTCAATACTTAGGGAATTTTGCTACCTCTGTGTCACCTACTTTACTTAGTTGTCACTTCTACTCAAACGCAGCGTTAAATCTGTAACCTGTAATACCTACCTCCGTATATTTCCACTTCACACAGCGTTAGAATTTTTTCACTGTTATTGGCTTGGATATTTACAAGAGAGATTGGTGACGTTACTCTTAGCGAGGTCACTGTGTAGGTCTTGTAATCATCTGGTGACGTATCCGTAAACTTAAACAGTTGGTTGCCTGCAGCGTCAAAACTTTGAATGAAGAATCTTTTAAGTCGGGGCAGATTATCTGAAAATGTAAACAAGATTTAACACCATTAACATGAAAGATAAATCATATACGATAGAGTGCTATCTCCTTATCGAAGGTAGGCTGTAATGGATCTACAACCGGATATGTTGTTTTATAGCTACCTTCCTACTAACAGAACAGGTATTTTTTTTTTACCTTTATAATTTATCTTTAGCACTTCTTTGATTATAGTTTTCAGAAGACTACTGTAGTTATTTATGAGCGCAACATGTTTTATTTGCATAATTTTGATTTCTTTGAGTATCTGGACTTCTTGTTCCCAGGAATGGTATGTTGTTTTCTGCTTCTATTAGATGTGTGTCTAGATAATTAAAGATAATAAAATATGAAAAACACAATAACAACAAGAACATTCCTACACATACAGTTGTTGTTACTGGGGTGTATATTATGACTTGGTTTAGTTTGGTTTTAAGGACTATCTTCGTTGTACACGGACAAATCCATCAGTGCTCCAATCTCCTCCCTTAGATCACACAAGAAAGATCTCAGCACAGTGCACGAACTCCGTAGCACCGGTGAGAATCCCAATATGTATATATACGAATCACACATTCTATAAATATATTTGGTGGGTAGGTTTCTATTTTATTTGTTATTTTGCCAGGGCAGCGGCCGTATGTCTTACTCTTTACGATTTCCAACTGCCGTTGACGTTTTAACGTTCGCAACGTGCACACAGGACCTCCTATTGCTTCGCCCTTATCCGATAAGGCATCCTATCTCACTACCAGTCGGGAGTATGACATGATAGTAGTATAGTAGGGCGGAAACGGTAAGTATTCAGGCGTTGGCACATAACTTTTATATAGCAAAATACGCCGATCGATGCAGGCGCTGGCGCGGCAGGCGCTTGGCACATGACTTTTTATATAGCGATATATTTTAACCGGGGTGACTTCCTCTGACGATCAGACGCGTGACTTGTTATATAGCAATAAATCTGTTCGATAATGGCGGGCGTGTTGTTTATACAAAATACTTAGACAATATATATAAAAAAAATAAAAAATCGATAATGACGGATAATATAAAAAATCAATAATGGCGGGTTAGTAGGTTACTAAGGGTGTTTTTGAAGCGAGTGGAGCCTTTTTGTGCTGGCGAGGGTGACGACGCATGGGTGTAATGTGGTGTCGCTGGCGGGTGTAGGTTAGGGGACGACTTTCGTTTGATGTTGGGTGTGTTATTTAGACATATATACATACAATATATATAAAAAATATAAAAAAATCGATAATGACGGAAAATATAAAAAATCAATAATGGCGGGTTAGTAGGTTACTAAGAGGGTTTTTGAAGCGAGTGGAGTCTTTTTGTACGGCGGGTGACGATGTATGTTGGGGTGTAGCTGGCGGGGAGGGTTAGGGGGGTTTGTTTGTGTGTGTGTGACTCAGCAGTGTGTTGGTGTGTTTTAGAGTGAAGTGTTGTGTTGTATGTTGCTGTATTGGACTGGTAGTGTGTTGGTGTGTTTGTTTATACATATATACATACAATATATATAAAAAATATAAAAAATCGATAATGACGGAAAATACAAATAAAAATCGATAATGTTGGCTTAGGTTACTAATAAGGTTTTTAAAGCGAGTGGAGTCTTTTTGTACGGCGGGTGACGATGTATGTTGCGGTGTGGCTGGCGTGTGTAAGTTAGGGGTTTTTGTGTGCGTGTGTGACTCAGCAGTGTGTTGGTGTGTTTTGGGAGTGAAGTGTTAGAGACTTGCCTATACCAGGGACAGTATTGAGAGGTGGGAGTGAAGTGTTAGAGACATGACTAAAGCCAGCACATAGAGGTGGGAGGGAAGTGTTAGAGACGTGACTATATTAGATCTAGCATGAAGAGGTGGGAGTGAAGTGTTAGAGACCTGGCTATATTAGGGCTAGCAGCTAGAGGTGGGAGTGAAGTGTGGCGGGTGTGACGATGCATGGGTGTATTGTTGTGTAGCGGGCGGGTGTAGGTTACGCGGGATTTGTGTGTGATGTTGTATTGTGTCGTTGGTGTGTTTGTTTAAGGCGGATGTGCCAGCAGCGAGAGGTGGGAGTGAAGTGTTAGAGACTTGACAAGGGCCAGCATCGAGAGGTGGGAGTAACGTGTTAGAGTCTACACCAGGGACAGCATCTAGAGATGGGAGTGAAATGTTAGAGACTTTACCAGGTCTAGCATCGACAGGTGGGAGTGACGTGTTAGAGACGTCACTATGGCAGGTCTAGCAGCTAGAGGTGGGAGTGAAGTGTTAGAGACGTCACTATACTAGGACCAGCATCGAGAGGTAGGAGTGAAGTGTTAGAGACTTGACTAGGATCAGAATCGAGAGGTATGAGTGAAGTGTTAAAGACATAACCAGGTCCAGCATCTAGAGGTGGGAGTGAAGTGTTAGAGACTTGACTATATTAGGGCTAGCATGAAGAGGTGGGAGTGAAGTGATAGAGACGTCACTATACTAGGACCAGCATCGAGAGGTAGGAGTGAAGTGTTAGAGACTTGACTAGGATCTTCTTCTTCTTCTTCCTCGTTCGTTCTGAAAAGGACGTTGGTTGCGTTGTGTCTGTTTACGTCAGAGCTGTGATATCTGCACCTTTCGGTCGACACATCCGACTTCAGCACGGCAGTTTTTGGGACCGGGGTTTTGCCTTCCCTCTGCGATCTCTGCTCTCTCAGCCAGACTGCAGTGATGCAGACTGTTTCCAGGAACACCAAGTGGAGGTGGAGTAGGGTCTTAGTCAGCTCTGGTTCGCTGACTCTGATGCAAGCAGTCAAGCTATGGGTCGCTGACTGCATTCTCTAATGCTGCATCTTTGGGTCCCGACTAGGATCAGAATCGAGAGGTGTGAGTGATGTGTTAAAGACATAACCAGGTCCAGCATCTAGAAGTGGGAGTGAAGTGTTAGAGACGTGACTATATTAGGGCTAGCATGAAGAGGTGGGAGTGAAGTGTTAGAGGCTATACTAGGATAAGCAGCGAGAGGTGCGAGTTAAGTGCTAGAGACTTGCCTATATCAGGGCCAGCAGCTAGAGGTGGGAGTGAAGTGTTAGAGACTTATCGACACCAGATCAAACATCTAGAGGTGGGAGGGAAGTGTTAGAGACTATACTAGGGCCAGCGTGGAAGTGAAGTTTTAGAGACTTTACCAGGGCCAGCAGCGAAAAGTGGGAGGGAAGTGTTAGAGACTTGATAAGGACTAGCAGCAAGAGGTGGGAGTGAAGTGTTAGAGACGTGACTATATTAGGTCTAGCATGAAGAGGTGGGAGTAAAGTGATACAGACTTGACTATACTAGGTCAAACATCTAGAGGTGGGAGTGAAGTGTTAGAGATATAACTATACTAGGACCAGCAGCAAGAGGTGGGAGTGAAGTGTTAGAGACATGCCTATCCTAGGACCACCAGCGAGAGGTGGAATTGAAGTGTTAGAGACATGCTTATACTAGGACCACCAGCGAGAGGTGGGAGTGAAGTGTTAGAGACATGACTATACTAGGTCTAGCATCAAAAGGTGGGAGTGAAGTGTTAGAGACGTGCCTATATTAGGGCTAGCATGAAGAGGTGGGAGTGAAGTGATAGAGACTTGCCTATACTAGGTCTACCAGCTAGAGGTGTGAGTTAAGTGTTGGAGACTTGAGTACACCAGGTCCAGCATTGAGAGGTGGGTGTGCCATGTTAGAGACATGACTACACTAGAAAGAGCCTCTAGAGGTGGGAGTGAAGTGTTAGAGACTTTACAAGGACCAGCAACGAGAGGTGGGAGTGAAGTGTTAGAACCTTTACTAGGGCTAGCATCTAAAGGTGGGAGTGAAGTGTTTGTTGGGGGGTGTAGCTGACGTGTGTGTGTGTGTGTGTGCGGGTCTGTGGTTGTGTGTGCGTGCGTGTGTGTGTGCTAGCGTGCGTGGTTTTACGTCTGTGTGTATGTGTGCGTGCGCGCGTCTGTGTGTGTGTGGTTGTGTAAGTGTGTGCGTGTACGCGTGTGGTTGTGTGTGCGCGTGCGCGGGTGGTTTTGCTTTTGGTGTTGTCTAGTATTTGTGTGTGTAGGTATTCTAATTGTTGTGTGGTGTGGTGTGACTGATGGGTTTGGGTTTTGTGTGGTTGTGTGCGCGCGTCTGTGGTTGTGTGTGCTTGCGTGTGTGTTTATGAGCGGGTGTGTTCGTGTGTGTGTGCGTGCGCGTGTGTGCGTGTGTATGTGTGTGTGGGTCTGGTTGTGCGTGCGTCTGTGGTTGTGTGTGTGTGTGCGTCTGTGAGTGTGTGTACGCGTGTGTGTGTGTGTGAGCGGGAGCGGGTGGCATGGCTTTTGGTCTTGTCTGGTATTGTTGTGTGTAGGTATTGTAATTGTTGTGTGGTGTAGTGTAACTGGGGGGTTTGGTTTTTTGGGTGGTTGTGTTGTGTATGATTCGGCCTTATGTTGTGTTGTCTTTTTCTACAATATTTATACAATATATATTTTACAACAGATATTAATATGTATACACAAGATATTTATACGTGTTTGGTAACTTCGCTGGTAGATTAAGAAATCGGCCAGGAGTTGTCGGTGGTTGCTGTAGGGGGGGGACAAGGGTTGGTGTTAATAACTCTGGTTCCTCATTTTTCGCGCGCAGAACATTTCTGAAATGTCAAAAAAAATTCTTTCAAAAAGACAGAGATGTACACTGGGTATAACGTGAGGTGATATAAATGTGCCCGCGAGGTGATAGAAAGGTGCCTGCGAGATGATAGAAATGTGCCCGTGAGGTGATAGAATTTGCCCGTGAGGTCATAGAAATGTGCCTGTGAGGTCATAGAAATGTGCCCGTGAGGTGTTAGAAATGCGCCTGTGAGGTGATAGAAATGTGCCTGTGAGGTCATAAAAATGTGCCCGTGAGGTGATAGAAATGTGCCTGTGAGGTGATAGAAATGTACCCGTGAGGCGATAGAAAGGTGCGACTGAGGTGATAGAAATTTGCCCGCCGGTTTTGGTAGGAAACTTGAGGTATGACGCACCAAAGTATTTTCGCACGCGTAGTAAAGGCTGGCCTCAGTAAAAACTGACAGAGGCGACCTTCAACCCACTGTCCAACGGTTTAAGCTTATCATCACTTCTACGCATGTACACCCAATTGGTGGGAACAGTGGAAGGCATCTTCAACGAGGTATGATCGCTAGTGTCTGTCGTTATCACGCCACCTTTTCAGTAAAGTATGAACGTGAGTGCCTGGACGTTGGTCTTCCAAGTGTCTAATTTTATGAAGGAAAACTAGTTTTAATCTGGGTTTGAAATGCGGCCAGCCTTGTTGTACGCTAACAGAGAGTTGATTAGTTGAAAAAACTAATCGATCGTTGACGCGTTGTCGATGTGAAAATTTTTTTGTTCGCCGCGTCCAGACATGTCTGAAACATGTCTAGGTGATGGTCTATGGTATAGCAATATATTAGCTTGATAATGGCGGGTGTGTGTAGGTAGTGTGTGGGTTGTATTGTGGTGTGTTGTATTGTATTGTGTTATGTGTTGTTTATTTATACAACAGTTATTCGTACATATTACAATATATATATATATATTTTTTACAAACAGATATAACATCTAGAGGTGGGAGTGAAGTGTTAAAGACTTGCCTATACTAGGACCAGCATCGAGAGGTGGGAGTGAAGTGTTAGAGACATGACTATACCAGGTCCAGCAGCGAGAGGTGGGAGTGAAGTGTTAGAGTCTTACCTATTCCAGGTCCAGCCTCTAGAGGTGGGAGTGACGTGTTAGAGACGCATTTACTAGGGCCAGCATCTAGAGGTGGGACGGTAGGTTTAGAGACTTGCCTAGGTCCAGCAGCGAGAGGTGGGAGTGAAGTGTTATATAATAAAGGTCTAAAGGTGGGAGTGAAGTGTTTGGAGTGAAGTATTAAAGACATTACCAGGTCCAGCATCGAGAGGTGGGAGTGAAGTGTTAGAGACTACACTAAAAACAGCCTCGATAAGGGGGCGCGACGAGTTAGAGACTTTACTAGGACCAGCATCGAGAGGTGGGAGTGAAGTAATAGAGACTTGACTACGTCTAGCATCGAATAATAAATCTACTCACCCCAATGTCCAACTAGGGCTATGTAAGTAACCCGCACACACCCGGGTTCTTCACATAAAAAATACTATCAAAGGCCAGGCTGGACAACACCAAATAGACAGTTTTATTGAACACAAAAAGGCTCCGTAGAAATAAATGGTATATGCAGACTAGATTATGGCGGCAACTAGATACGCATTAGGGTTGCGGATTGCAATCGGAACAATATCGAGACCATTTTCAGCCATTTTAATAAAACTCAAAACACACGTGCTTTTTTAGCCCGCGTACTCAGACAAGAAAGCTCCTATGTCGACTCTCGTGACGTCGATATTTTTGAAAATGAGCGGCATTTCTGACAGGCAAACGCGAGCTTACCTCACTAGTTATGAAACCAGCTCGCTAGAGGGTGACGACAGGGCTAAATATAGCTATCTAGAAAAAACGTAATAAAAGGCTAACATGTAGAGTTTTGAGTATTGGTAGACGAAGAAACCTATCTGCAACGGGATTTACCTGTGTAAGACTAACCCTTCTACTTATTTCTGTTCACGTCATTGCAGACAAGCTCAAAACACAAGAGATCAATAGTAGAAATTTATAAAAGATGCATTCCCTCGTTCGTCTTTTCGAACCCCCGGGATTTAAGATTTCACTTTTTTTTACACGTGCGACATCTGGTGATAGGTTTTATATTGTCTCCCAATCGTAGCAAACTTGAGGCGACCATGGAAATTTAGTACATTAAATAAATGTAACTAAGTATTTGTTCCAGGTATCAAACGGGTATCTCCTTTTTTTTTGTCCTGCAAGTTTCAAACTTTAGTGAAACATTTTCTTCCAGTCAGCAAAGATGACCCCAAAATTTTCTCCCAGGCCTGCTCAAAGGTTCCAACCTGTAGGTAAATAGGTCAGCTGTCAAATACTTCTTTAAATATTTCTTACAGTTTGCCAAACTTTTCATTAAATTTTTTTTCATTCAATAATTTTTCCTGTTGTCAGTACTTGACAATGCAAGTATAGTATTCCACCATCAAATGTAATCGATGAATGAGTCATACTGTTTGTAGTCGGTTAGGGTGGGTGACGTCAGCGCTAAATATAGACTATCGGAAACAAGTTTATGTTCTTTTGATCATGTATTATTATTTTATTATACATAAACTTGTATAAATAAACAACACATAACACAATACAATACAACACACCACAATACAACCCACACACAACATACACACATCCGCCATTATCAAGCTAATATATTGCTATACCATTGACCATCACCTGGACATGTTTCATACATGTCTGGACGTGGCGCACAAAATATTTTTCACATCGACAACGCGTCAACGATCGATTAGTTTTTCAACTAACCAACTCTCTGTTGGCGTACAACAAGGCTGGCCGCATTTCAAACCCAGATTAAAACTAGTTTTCCTTCATATAAATAGACACTTGGAAGACCAACGTCCAGGCACTCACGTTCATACTTTACTGAAGAGGTGGCGTGATAACGACAGATACTACCGATCATACCTCGTTGAAGATGCCTTCCACTGTTCCCACCAATTGGGTGTACATGCGTAGAAGTGATGATATGCTTAAACCGTTGGATAGTGGGTTGAAGGTCGCCAATGTCAGTTTTTACCGAGGCGAGCCTTTACTACACGTGCGAAAATACTTTGGTGAGTCATATCTAAAGTTTCCTACCAAAACCGGCGGGTACATTTCTATCACCTCACGGACACCTTTCTATTGCCTCACAGGCACATTTCTATGACCTCACGGGCAATTTCTATCACCTTACGGGCACATTTCTATCATCTCACAGGCACCTTTCTATCACCGCACGGGCACATTTATATCACCTCACGTTTTACCCAGTGTACATCTCTGTCTGTGTGAAAGAATTTTTTTAACATTTCAGAAATGTTCTGCGCGCGAGAAATGTGGAACCAGAGTTATTAACACCAACCCTTGTCTCTCCTACAGCAACCTCCAACAACCACCTGGCCGATATCTCTAATCTACCAGCGAAGTTACCAAACACGGATAAATATCGTGTGTATACATATTAATATCTGTTGTAAAATATATATTGCATAAATATTGTATAAAAAGACAACACAACACAAGGGTGAATCATACACAACACAACCACCCAATAACCCAAACCCACCAGTTACACTACACCACACAACAATTACAATACCTACACACAACAATTTCAGGCAAGACAAAAAGCCATGTCACCAGCTCCCGCCCACACACACACACGCGCAAACACACTCACAGACGCACACACACACAACCACAGAGGCGCGCAAAACCAGTCCCACACACACACTAACACACGGACATACGCGCACGCACACACACACGAACACACCCGCGCACACACACACACGCACACACACAACCACAGACGCGCGCACACAACCACACAAAACCCAAACCCATCAGTCACACCACACCAATCTACAATTACAATACCTACACACACAGATACCAGACAAGACCAAAAGCAATACCACCCGCGCGAGCGCACACACAACCACACGCGCACACGCGCACACACACAATCACACACACAGATGCGCGCACGCACACATACACACAGACGTACATCCACGCACGCGAGCACCCACACACACACGCACGCACACACAACCACAGAAGCGCGCACTCACAACCACACACACACACGTCAGCTACACCCCCCAACAAACACTTCACTCCCACCTCTAGATGCTAGACCTAGTACAGGTTCTAACACTTCAAGCCCACCTCTTGTTGCTGGTCCTAGTAAAGTCTCTAACACTTCACTCCCACCTCTAGATACTGGGCCTAGTAAAGTCTCTAACTTTTCACTCCCACCTCTTAAAGCTCCTTCTAGTGTAGTCATGTCTCTAACACGGCACACCCACCTCTCAATGCTGGATCTGGTGTACTCAAGTCTCCAACACTTCACTCCCACCTCTAGCTGGTAGAGCTAGTATAGGCAAGTCTCTATCACTTCACTCCCACCTCTTCATGCTAGACCTAATATAGGCACGTCTCTAACACTTCACTCCCACCTTTTGATGCTAGACCTAGTATAGTCAAGTCTCTAACAATTCACTCCCACCTCTGGCTGGTGGTCCTAGTATAGGCATATCTCTAACACTTCACTCCCACCTCTCGCTGCTGGTCCTAGTATAGGCATGTCTCTAACACTTCACTCCCACCTCTAGATGTTAGACCTAGTATAGTCAAGTCTCTATCACTTCACTCCCACCTCTTCATGCTAGACCTAATATAGTCACGTTTCTAACACTTCACTCCAACCTCTCGCTGCTGGTCCTAATCAAGTCTCTAACACTTCCCTCCCACCTCTCTCTGCTGGCCCTGGTAAATTCTCTAACACTTCACTCCCACGCTGGCCCTTGTATAGTCTCTAACACTTCCCTCCCACCTCTAGATATTAGACCTGGTGTAGACAAGTCTCTAACACTTCACTCCCACCTCTATCTGCTGGCCCTGGTATAGGCAAGTCTCTAGCACTTCACTCGCACCTCTCGCTGCTGGTCCTAGTATAGTCTCTAACACTTCCCTCCCACCTCTTCATGCTAGCCCTAATATAGTCACGTCTCTAACACTTCACTCCCACCTCTAGATGCTGGACCTGGTCATGTCTCTAACACTTCACTCACACCTCTTGATGCTGATCCTAGTCAAGTCTCTAACACTTCACTTCTACGTCTCGATGCTGGTCCTAGTATAGTGACGTCTCTAACACTTCACTCCCACCTCTAGCTGCTAGACCTGCTATAGTGACGTCTCTAACACGTCACTCCCACCTCTCGATGCTAGACCTTGTATAAACAAACACACCAACACACTACCAGTCCAATACAACAACACACAACACAACACTTCACTTCAAAACACACCAACACACTGCTGAGTCACACACACACAAACAAACCCCCTTTAAAGCACGAATGTTACAGATGTTAAATACTGTTCTGTGGGTAAGGTCGAGTCGTGCCTGGACAGTTCAGTGTTGCGGTGTATTTAGGTCAGCAGCGTGAGGCGCTGCCAGGGTGTAGTGCAGACACTCACACATAAAACAGCATACATGTTGTTCAGGAGCGTATTACTCGTAGTAGGATGTGGTAGAGAGTAAAGGTGTGTGTGTAGGAAACAGCAGATCGTGAACACGAAGTCGTATAGGCTCTTATTCATCTACACACCAAACTCACTCCACCACAAGTAGAAGTCATAGACGTGGATAATGCAGATGACTTTTCTTCAACATTTATTACAGCAACAGTACGCTGACAGACGACACAGTCAATTGGACAAGGATCATGGACATTTTATGTGTGGTAATGATTATAAACATCTAGCATTATAAATCTTGCATAGCTCATGTGCAATCTATGTGTACCTATGCTAAGCAAGAAAGGAGGCTCAATACCTTCCATTTGCGGTGTCTACGTCGCATCCTCGGCATCTCGTGGAAAGATAAAGTGACAAATGTCGAGGTGTTGTCACGTGCTGGCCTTCAAAGTATGTATACGCTGCTTAGACAGCGCAGACTTCGCTGGCTTGGCCATGTTCGCCGCATGGAAGATGGTCACATCCCAAAAGATATCTTCTACGGACAATTAGCAGATGGCAAGAGAAAAGTTGGGCGACCACAGCTGAGGTTCAAAGATGTGTGCAAGAGAGATATGAGGGCACTGGAAATGGATCCAGCAACATAGGAGGATGAAGCTGCCGATCGCACTAAGTGGCGATGCTATTTACGGGACCACCTCAGATTGGGCGAAGAGAGGCTCACACAAGAAGCAGAGGTGAGGAGAAAACGTCGAAAGGAGCACCAGGAAAATAAGCAGCTGAGGGCTGCCACCTCAGGGGCGCATTCCCATAGTCAGTTATGACTGAAGGGGCTATTATTATTATTAGCTCGTGTGTAAGATGCTAGTAGAGCTGGCTTGACAAATTACGTTCGTTCATACTGTAGCTCAGGGCCCCTGACTAAACGCGTCAAGTAGTCCTTTAACAAATATACCGCTCGATAAAGGCGGTTCCAGTTGCTTAATATCAAAGTCTATGAACTTGTTTAATGAAAGTCAAGACTTCATCTGGCTTCACACGCCAGACACTACTTCTTCTGCTCAAAGATATCGGCCGTAATATCGGGCCTCTATAATAACGTGAACAACTGTGTATTCTTCCTAGGCAGGCATAATTATCCATGCCGAAACATACTGCTAACATGCGGTTTTCATAATAATCTCTCTCCACTGGGCTTCTGTAAAATAATTAGACGAATAGTCTTAGCTGGCTGCATCGAGCACACATAATGGACTCTGCATCTCAAAGAACTGTGAGCTGTACTCACAGGTTGACACAAAATGTTCTGCAATCTAGGCATAATAATAAAGTTTCTTTTACCTTTGACAGAATCCGAGAAATACACAGATAACAACTGTCGTCATTCTTGACGAACAGAATATCTCTGGGGAGAATCACTAACATCACAGTCACACTGAAGACTATCTTTCCCCCAGATAATGCAGAGAAGTACCACGGACATCTTAGTCCGGTCAGAACCCAGATCATTACTCCCTGACGGAAGTCTCTCCGTTCGCGCTAAAATAACTTGCGCATGCGTGAACAGAACAGATCTGAGAACAGCTAACCCCCGACTTAAGACAGGTCAACACAATGAATAAAACTAGGGGAAGAAAACCCCAAATCAACCTGTCCCAGGGAGTTAACATACAGTTCTCTACCTTAGATCATCAAAAAATATTAAATAGATTTACGTCTTATGAAACCGTCAAAAACAATAGCTACACCCCCTAGTCCACCCCGCCAGCTACACCCCAACATACATCGTCACCCGCCGTACACAAAGACTCCACTCGCTTCAAAAACCCTCTTAGTAACCTACTAACCCGCCATTATTGATTTTTTATATTTTTTTATATATATTGTATGTATATATGTCTAAATAACACAACCAACATCACTCAAAAATCGCCCACTAACCTACACCCGCCCGCTACACCACATTACACCCATGCGTTGTCACCCTCGCCAGCACAAAAAGGCTCCACTCGCTTCAAAAACCCCCCTTAGTAACATACTAACCCGCCATTATTGATTTTTTATATTATCCGTCAATATCGATTTTTTTATATTTTTTATATTTTTTTATATATATTGTCTAAGTATTTTGTATAAACAACACGCCCGCCATTATCGAACAAATTTATTGCTATATAACAAGTCACGCGTCTGATCGTCAGAGGTAGTCACCCCGGTTAAAATATATCGCTATATAAAAAGGCATGTGCCAAGCGCCTGCCGCGCCAGCGCCTGCATCGATCGGCGTATTTTGCTATATAAAAGTTATGTGCCAACGCCGGAATACTAACCGTTTCCGCCCTACTATACTACTCATGATTAGGACGTCTGGTTCTGAAAAATAAAAATTCATAAATTATATTCCCTTCTACTGGGAATCGAACCCGGTACCCCTAGAATTCGAGGCGGACGCCATACCTCTTAGCCACTCCGACCCCCAAATATTACGGTTCAAAACAAACATCATCATCAGCTCCTCAAGGATCGAAGCAAACCTACACCAGGTCTTTATGTCGCGTGCCATGAATTCAAGGTCTCTCCAGGTCTTCTTCAACACTTTAATGTCAGTCTTCAGTTTTCTTTCCCAAGGGTTCTTTTGTGTCAAACTCGGATAGCAGCCATTTTGTAATGAATTGTCGAACTTGAACTTGAATATTATCATCATCATCAGGTACCATGCCTAGTGGGTAGGAGATCATGTCGCTCCACAACCTTCTGTCACCAGTATAATTTATCAACTCTGCTGTTGACTTCTTTCCATGCCACGATGTCAAACTGTATAGTATTTGTTCTCTTTGTCTTCTGTGGTGGGTTTTGATGTTATATGGGGACTTAGTGTACTGAATGAGGTCAGTTGTGAAGGTCCCTGAGGATATCAGTTTTGGTGAGTTTACAGAGTACCTTGCTACTACCACCTACGACCTCAATCAGGCTTATTCTTGACTAGTATGTCTGATAGCAACGTCTAATGTCTAGGGTAATGAAAGTATGGTGTGTAGGCAATTTATTACACTAACACAACCACAAACACAAATATTACTTCCTATGATTAAATTGACTAACACTCTGTGTAAAGTGTAGTATTATACAATTTTTTCCAAAATTTATTTTGTCCTGACCTAGAATTTTCTAGCCAGGACTTTCAACTCAAAACAATCAATGATATTATATTTACAAATAATCAATTAACAACAGAAGCAATGGTTATACATATACTTTAAAATTCACTAATACTGATTTTAAATCTAGAGACTTTCTTCTATAGTTCTCGATGTCTGGTCGGGTATTTACATCATCCTCATGTCCCACCTATCAAGTTTATTGGTGTTGTTGTACAGTTTATAGGTGGAATATTTTGCTTTTTCACAATGTGGTTATTTAATTATACACTAGATTGATGAATCCACGCAAGCCAGGCCAGAATCACTTATCTGCCGGGGACGATAGATGAAACTCCAGCTCTCTCCACCTTGGCTCAGAGTTACAAAAGGCAGGCAGTTCTACAAACAGTTTTGACCACTTGGGAGACCTGGCACCAGCTCAGTACCAGACAAGAACCCCTGCAACCACATAATTAAGCTAGTCTCAGCATAATATATATGGCAGTATCTCTCCCTTAAAATGTTAAATAAAAGGTTAATAAGTTCAATCTTACCACAAAATTCAATGAAATACACAGAAACGTTGAATTAGCACAAACGTAGCTGAGCTGCTGGCTAGATTAGGGCATCCCACTAATATTAACATATATAGTTAATGGACGACAAACTTCTTAGCATCAACGATCTGCTTATGTGGACAGTATTTGACAAAATGGCAACTTGCCGGCAAACTTTTTCAATAACATTAACTATTTCGTCCAATGAGAGTACTTCCCCTCTACAGTTTAAAGTTTCAAACATAAATGTCCAATTTGGGTCCAGTTTCGGTCTAGTGTGTAGTGTATTTCTGTCTGTCGGTCGGTCCGAACTTGGGTTTTCCCAAAATTGCATTTGGTTTTGGACCAACTAAAAAAAAAAAACTACACAAATTTTGTCTCACTTACTTCTAAGATTTCTACTGCGAAGATATTTTTAGATTCTATCCACCTTGTCTCCCCCTTGTCCACATGTAATTTTTTTCTGCCTTCGTCTCAAGGACGCGTCCAATGTAACTTATAGTGGCTGCAAACTAACATGTGTTTGCGAGTCTGCATCGAACAAATCAGTCTTTTGTCAATAACTTCCAATTTATCTGTTCGTCCTTTTATTTGAAAGCATATTATTTGTCAGGAAAAGATAGGCTATCAAACTAGCTATTTTTTGTGATTCTAAACCTATTAATAAGAAATTCCATATTTTTTCTATAATATTCAACCTATTCATGTCTTTTTGCAGTATTTTCAAGTTTAATACGAGAGTCTCTCGTAAAATGTGGGAATTACGTCATTCTAAACAAGAGCTAAACCTGTTTACGAGACCAATTAACTACATGTTCTTACTTTTTACATCGTATTTCAAACCACTAGCTACAAGTTCGCGCGTATGCTAGTTTAGGTTCTAACGCGTGCAGACGGCATCATTTTTTTTCCTTCCCTCCGTTTCTTATCCCGTTTTCTTACACCGTCTGAACGAATAGGCCTTTCGTGTCTCCATGTTATAACTATTTTTTTTTTCAATGACACTAGAAAACGATGGTACGGACTACCAACATTAACGCGCCTGTGGCGTGGGCGAAAACGTAGCAGCGTATCTTAACTATATTTTATCCCTACATTTTATTTTAACTTTTATCTTTATAAATGGAAGATTTTATCGCTGTATCAAGGTATTTCACCACATCTTCCCTTATCTCCTTTTCCTCCAATCTTACCTGTTGTTACAATATATTCCAGCTTTCCTCTTCTCATAACATGCCAAAACAAAATTGGATTGGTTCTTTCTAACTTGTGAAATAATTTTCCTTTTTGCGTTGGCCTCTTTTAGGACATCCCCATTACTCTTTTTGGCTGTCTATGGTATTTTTAACATTCTTCTGTAAAACCACATCTCTGTGGCTTCTAGTGCCTTCCCCGCTTGTTTGCCAATTGTCCATGACTCACTCCCATATGTCAGGATTGGTTCTATATAACACCCAAGAACTCCTTTTCTTACCTCCTTTCACACAAAAATTGTTGCATAAAATACTCTTCATTTTATAAAATGCTGTTTTTGCCTGAGCTATTCTGCTCTTCACTTCTGAGATGCATCTACCATCCATTGTTATTAATGTTCCCAGGTATTTGAATTTAGTGACTTGTTTTAAAACTATTCCATTTACTTTGATAGTGCATTCTGGGGAAGTCCTTTTCTTTGAGACGACCATTACTTCTGTCTTTTTGCTATTAAGGCTGAGGCCTTTACTTTCACTTTCCATCACAACTGTATCCACCATTGTCTGCAGCTCCTTTTCACTTTGTACTATTAAGACTGTATCATCAACGTATCTCAAGTTGTTTATATTATGTCCGCCAAATGATATTCCTGGCATGTCCTCTAGAGATCTCCTTATATTTTCACTGTACAGATTGAACAGATCAGGTAACAGCACACATCCCTGCCTGACACCCTTTTTTACTTGCTGATACGTTCCTATTTGACTGCTAATTCTTACAGCTGCTGTTTGCTGCCAGTACATGTTCTTTATTAACCTCAAGTCTTTTCCATCAATGTTGATGCTTTCTAACATTTTGATAATTTCCTCATGTTTCACCTCGTCAAATGTCTTAGTGTAATCTATATAGCACAAATACAGATCTGTCTTCACCTCTATGGCTATTTCTATTATTGATGTTTTTATTACATATATATATATACACACACACACGCACGCACGCACGCACGCACGCACACACACACATACACACATACACACACACACACATATATATATATACACTGAAGCACATTAAAACCGCACCACCTGTATAATCCAGGAACAGAGTGTGAAATGTAAATATAAGTGTTTACAAGTTTACATATTTGGAATCTTTATTCATTTCCTATGAATCCACGCTGGTCATTAATTTGTACATTTCATTGTTATGAAATTCATTGCATTCTGCAAATTTTTGTAAAGAAGGATCTTCTTCTTGCAATTTGATAAATGAGTCACGTGTAATAGTCAAGTGACTATCTTGGTCATTTACTTCATCATTATTAGTTAATGAAGTTTGAGGTGGATCCAGAGCATGTGCTCTTGTGACCACCGCATTGGTAGCTTCAATGTTTTGCTCTTCCCAAACAGCAATCTGCTGTGGGGTACATTCCCTAACTCCGTGAATACGACCAATAATAAGGTCCGCAATAGGGTTTGGAAGTAGACACGCGTGGACCTCTCCCGTGAAGAAAGGAGTAGCAATGTGTATTATAGCAGTAGGATACTTTTCCAACGTGCCACCAAATGTGACACATTTGATGACCTTTCCTGTAGCACAGGATGGATCTACAAGAGATTGCCTAACCCCGACAGTAGTACATCCAGAGTCAAACAACACTGAGACTGGATTACTATTTACAAGCCCCTTATGTAATATAAGAGAACCTCTCCCATCATGAGCAACATTAGCAGGAAGAGCGGGCAAAGGATGACCACAGCTTAAAGTAGTAACGGTCTTCGGGTCAAATAAAGTACTGCATTGGATACATTTATTTGCCCTACCAAAATCAAAAGATGAGCATCCGATGGCATTATGGTCTTTATTATCATTAACCTGTTTATCTACTCCCTGAGATTCTTGTTGAACAGAGTTTGTCTGTTGATATTTTTTTTCTCTTATGTTGCGATCTACCGCGACCATTATTGCCTCTGCAATTATCATTAAAGTCCCTACTGTAATTTTTATCCTGGTTTGAGTTCCAGTTTCCATAACTGTCATTACCATCTCTATACTGTTGAGAACCTCTATTATCCTGGTATTGAGGTCTCTGAGAAAAATATTTTCCTCTATACCGATTACCTTTGTGAAAATTTCTAAAGTTAACCGGAGTAGAATAACGTGTAGTATTAGGATGTCTCCAGTTCTGGGAAGAAGAATCACCATGGAATTGATTACTATGATTCTGGGCATAATTACGGTTACTCTTTTTATTGAAATTTTGCTGGCTACCCTGAAATTTACGCATAAAATTTGGGCCATAAGGTGCTGCCGAAGCAACCGGCAGACCTTCTTTTACTTTAGAGTTGCTAATGGTTATGTGAGGATGCGCAGTAACATACTGGCTACAGTATTCTTCCATTTCTTTTATGTTTTTAGGCTTACGCTCATGAAGAAAAGAAAGAAAAGCTTCATTAACAGAAGACATAACCTTGTCTCTAAGTAGTAAGTCCATAAGAGCTTCAAATGTACTCTCTGTTTTAGACAACTCAACCCATCGTAAAAAAGTAAGACGGATGCCTGAGATGAATTCAGAGAATTCAACTCCAGTTTCTGGTAACATGTTTTTAAATTTAAGACGATATCCGTCCTCGTTAAGTTGGTACTTCTTTAACAATGCCGCCCTGACAACCTCATAGTTGTTTTTGTCAGGCACATCCCCATACTGGCCACCAAAAATGATAAGGGTGGATTTAGGCTAAATGATAATGGTGCGCCACAATGCCAGGTACGTTAGCTCCGTATAAGATTGACGACCACTTGCCACCCCTATCGACACCTGGTATTAAAGTGCAAGATGTAGGTGTCTTCTCTGATTTTAGGATGTTGCTGTGTATGCGGTAGTAGAACAGTTCACAAGGTATAACACAGGCAACATGATGTATAGAGTCATAGAAATGGTAACTTTGTTGTATGATTTTTTCCATTTATTGCACGCCACAAAACAGTCAGGATATTTATATCATCAACATAGTTCAACGATTTCAGCATTCAAAATCATAGAGTTCTAGTTCGTGAAGCTGTATAAATAATATATATATAAATTCTGCAACAGTGTCAGCTGCAGATCATCACTGTTCATAGACAATAATAAATATTCCCTTCCTGATGCTAGCAGATCAGATGTATACAATCAGTCCGTTTACTGTCTGCACGTGAATAGCATACATGGATGTAGCAGGGGCGTTCATAAGACCAAAAGGCATGAAATTCCATTGGAATAAACCCCTAGGTGTAGAAAAAGCTGTAAAAGGTTTGGCACGTTCGGTTAGAGGAACTTGCCAATAACCTTTAGACAAATCTAGTTTGGTAAAGAATCTAGAATTAGAAAGTTTATTGAGTAGTTCTTCTAATGAAGGCATAGGTTCAGCGTCGAACTTCGTAACTTGGTTCAATTTGCGATAATCTACGCAAATGCGAATGTTATTATCCTTCTTTCGAACAATAACCATAGACGAAGAGTATGCTGAAGTGGATGGTTCAATGATTTCCAAACGTATCATTTCATCCAATTCTTTTTCGACTTGAGACTGGAAATGGATAGGTATAGGATAAGGTCTGACTCTGATAGGATTGTGATCAGTAAGCACAATGTCATGTTCAATGACATGTGTGTGTCCCGGGATGTCTGTAAGAACATCCTGAAATGTTTGCAACATCGAAGAAACTTGTCGATGTTCCTCAGCGGAAAGATTTGGAGAAACGGTCACGTTTTTCCAAGATTCCGTAGAATAAAGTGGGACCATAGAAAGAGGAAGATTGACATCAGAAAAAGTAGTTTCCTCATCCTGTATAACTGACAGAGATGAGTACTGACCATGAGGTACTTGAGAATTGTCCGTTGCCTGGAAAATAGGCTGCAAATAGTCTGGTCTTTCATGAAATTCCGTGAGCATATTTATTTGGAAAGTTTTATGCTTTCCATCAATATCGACAACATAGTCGACATCAGAAATTTTGGAGACTATTGCATATGGACCTTTCCATGCAATTAGAAGTCTGTTCTCCCTTGAAGGAAGTAGAACGAGAGCTTTGTCACCTGGACAAAGTTGTCGTAGACATCTATTCTTATTTGCAAACTGCCTTGCCTTTTCTTTAGCAAATTCGGAAGACGAAGTTGCTAGTTTGCATTCCTCGATGATCTTTTGCCTAAGAGCAATGACGTACTCATAAGAAGATTGAGTTTCATCGCTAATATTATCGGCAGTGATTAGATCGTGAAGTAAAGACATAGGGCCGCGCGGTTGCGCGCCAAAGACAAGTTCAAAAGGGGAAAACCCCGTATGTTCATTGGGGACCTCTCTATACGCAAAGAGAGCCGCGGGTAAGACCCTGTCCCAATCCTGAGGATGATCCTCAGTTATTTTACCAAGTAAAGTTTTCAGAGTCCTATTTAAACGTTCGACTAACCCATTAGACATTGGGTGATAGATACTGCTGAGAGACCTTTTAATGTGTAGCATAGACATTACCTGTGACATAGTGTCTGATATAAGTTGAGTGCCATGGTCTGACAATATTTCTCCGGGAAAACCCAAGCGAGAAAATATCAGCCAAAGAGCGTCTGCGATGTCAGCAGTTGAGATGCTCTTGAGAGGTATTGCCTCTGGCCAACGTGTGCACATATCGACACATGTAAGGATAAATTGATGTCCTCTAGCCGACTTAATTCTAAAAGGACCGATAATATCTATTGCCATTTTTTGAAAAGGGCGAATAGGAATGTCAGCAGCCTGGATAGGCGCAGCATGTCGTGGTCCTTTAGATTTGACCTCCTGACATACTTTGCAAGAGCGACAGTAAATTCGTATGTCCTTGCTCACAAATGGCCAAAAGAAAGCCGCAAGAACTCTCGACTTTGTACGGGAAAAACCCATATGTCCAGCACATTGCGAGTCATGAGCATGTTGCAATATTTGCAATCTCATGCTCTTGGGCACAAGAATTTGTGAATGAGTGGACGTAGTCGAGTCTTGTACCATACGTACAAGTACGCCGTTCTTCATAGAAATCCAAGATTTTCTATTTGTATTTTGATTAGGATCACCTTTTTTTGCTAGAATGAAGAATTTTTGTAAAGAAGGATCTTCTTCTTGCAATTTGATAAATGAGTCACGTGTAATAGTCAAGTGACTATCTTGGTCATTTACTTCATCATTATTAGTTAATGAAGTTTGAGGTGGATCCAGAGCATGTGCTCTTGTGACCACCGCATTGGTAGCTTCAATGTTTTGCTCTTCCCAAACAGCAATCTGCTGTGGGGTACATTCCCTAACTCCGTGAATACGACCAATAATAAGGTCCGCAATAGGGTTTGGAAGTAGACACGCGTGGACCTCTCCCGTGAAGAAAGGAGTAGCAATGTGTATTATAGCAGTAGGATACTTTTCCAACGTGCCACCAAATGTGACACATTTGATGACCTTTCCTGTAGCACAGGATGGATCTACAAGAGATTGCCTAACCCCGACAGTAGTACATCCAGAGTCAAACAACACTGAGACTGGATTACTATTTACAAGCCCCTTATGTAATATAAGAGAACCTCTCCCATCATGAGCAACATTAGCAGGAAGAGCGGGCAAAGGATGACCACAGCTTAAAGTAGTAACGGTCTTCGGGTCAAATAAAGTACTGCATTGGATACATTTATTTGCCCTACCAAAATCAAAAGATGAGCATCCGATAGCATTATGGTCTTTATTATCATTAACCTGTTTATCTACTCCCTGAGATTCTTGTTGAACAGAGTTTGTCTGTTGATATTTTTTTCTCTTATGTTGCGATCTACCGCGACCATTATTGCCTCTGCAATTATCATTAAAGTCCCTACTGTAATTTTTATCCTGGTCTGAGTTCCAGTTTCCATAACTGTCATTACCATCTCTATACTGTTGAGAACCTCTATTATCCTGGTATTGAGGTCTCTGAGAAAAATATTTTCCTCTATACCGATTACCTTTGATGAAAGATTTTGAAAGTACCTGGCAGTACTGACAGTTGTTGATATTTTGAAACTACCCGGCGCTGCTCGGCAGTATTGAAGTTTGTCTACATCTAGAAGGACAAGTACCGAGCGAATGGATTTCCTGATCTGTTAAGAAGAAGGACAAGTGCCGTAACAACTGTTCCGGTCTCAGAAGTCAATATGTAGAATTCAGAAGGTCAAGTTCAGAAGCTGTTTCCTGTCAGAAGCTCATTTCCCTCGTCATGGCTGTCTATGGGAGCAGATGTTAATCAACGTTGGATCTTTATCCTCAGAATGCTGACGACATCATTGAAGTCTGCGAGTTTATGTCCATTGTGGAACTTTGAGTATATCAAGTCCTGTCCTAGATTGGGAGCGGATGATGTCCACATCTTCTTCTATTGAATGTTTTATGTCAACGAAGATCAACACATGTATTACTTATTAATTACTGTTGCTTTATATAATGTAATAAAATAGTGCGGTATATTAATATGTTACACCGCTGTTTGCACAACACATTATATGATATCATAATAATATATTTAATTTCATATATTGGTATGAGAATAATTTGATTTTCATTATGATGTTGCCATCATTGTGGCGTGTGTTGGTGGCACCTTCCTGGAATATATAAGCGTATACTTAGATAAATTTTTTCTCTAAGGAGCTGAGATATGATCTCAGTGTCGCTCCATGCGTTGAGCTAATTTGTTAGGTATATATCCGCGCATCATACGTGCGTTAGGAGCCTAGATTTTTTTCCGGCTCCAGGATTTAAAAAAAAAAAAATGTTTCATTTTTTTTCCCGGGAGGGTGCGGTAATGTTACGCACGGATCATTATTATTTTTCGTTTGTATGATCATTTTTCGTATGTATGATCATTTTTTGACTGAAGTGTGTATTATATATATTTACGGTCAAAGGGACAGAACCCGAAATATTGATACTGCTATTTTTTAGGAGTTTACCTTCTCTTGTATAGAGACACGTTCGGTCTATAATTTCTTGAACGAAGCGTGACCATATCTCCTTATTTGGTAGTATCAGTCAACTGTTGTAGATGCCTGAAACCTTTCTTAACGCTTCTTTTCATGACCATAAAAGGCGCGACTGTGTAAGACTTTTATCTCGAATGTTCTTAGAATCGTCTTATTGTGAACGGCGACTCAGAGATTGTCGTTCTGCGCATGTCTCGACTTGGTTTTCGTTTGTTGTTCCGGCCAGCTCGGGGAGTTTAGAAATGGTCTAAGTCGCGAGCAGACGCGACCTGCGTCTTGTGATTTTCTGAGGGAAATACATTGTCTTTGTGAGTTAGTTAGCTAACTAGACTATTTCCCAGTATTATTCAAGCCTGCCTGGAGGCATATGTTCATGGTTGATTTTCCGAAATAAGGTAATTCCTCTTGTATCGAACTTTATGCTATCATCTAGAGGTTCGTCATTTTGTCGCCTTTTTGCTCGCCTGTGTGATTCAAAATGGAGAGGTACTTTGACTAGGATTAAGTCACCGGTATCTTTATACCTGAACTAGTTATATATATATGGGTCGCTCTAGACCAACAAGACTATTGTCTGTGTTCCAGGATTCGTTATATCAGAGATCACGTCCAAGTCAGATGGTTAGACTTAGGAAGGTTATAAAGGTCGAGCTGACCTGTAATCCATGTATGCTATTCACGTGCAGACAGTAAACGGACTGATTGTATACATCTGATCTGCTAGCATCAGGAAGGGAATATTTATTATTGTCTATGAACAGTGATGATCTGCAGCTGACACTGTTGCAGAATTTATATATATATTATTTATACAGCTTCACGAACTAGAACTCTATGATTTTGAATGCTGAACTCGTTGAACTATGTTGATGATATAAATATCCTGACTGTTTTGTGGCGTGCAATAAATGGAAAAAATCATACAACGAAGTTACCATTTCTATGACTCTATACATCATGTTGCCTGTGTTATACCTTGTGAACTGTTCTACTACCGCATACACAGCAACATCCTAAAATCAGAGAAGACACCTACATCTTGCACTTTAATACCAGGTGTCGATAGGGGTGGCAAGTGGTCGTCAATCTTATACGGAGCTAACGTACCTGGCATTGTGGCGCACCATTATCATTTAGCCTAAATCCACCCTTATCATTTTTTGCAGGCTGAGGTTGAAAATAAGAGACTTGAAAAAGAAGCTGAAAATAAGAGACTTGAAAAAGAAGCTGAAAATAAGAGACTTGAAAAAGAAGCTGAAAATAAGAGACTTGAAAAAGAAGCTGAAAATAAGAGACTTGAAAAAGAAGCTGAAATTAAGAGACTTGAAATAGAGGCTGAAAATAAAAGATTAGAAAAACAGGCTGAGGCTGAAGAAAGAAAGTTACAGGCTGAGGCTGAAGAAAGAAGGTTACAAAGAGAAGCTGATGAGAGAAAAGCAAAAATGGAGCATGAAGAAAAACTCTTAGCTTTGGAGTTAGAAAAGTTGAAGTTATCTAGTAATGCTAATGATGCTAATAAGGTATCATCTGCTAATAAGTCTAATGCTGTTGATTTCAAGCTTAATTTACCAGCATTCAATGCTTCAATTGATGATATAACATTTTATCTAGATAGATTTGAAAGTGCATGTAAGGTGCATAATATAGATAAAACATTATATGTTTATCATCTGTCCAAGATACTTAGAGGTGATGCTTTGACTTTATTGGGTATGGTAGATGTGCCTGACAAAAACAACTATGAGGTTGTCAGGGCGGCATTGTTAAAGAAGTACCAACTTAACGAGGACGGATATCGTCTTAAATTTAAAAACATGTTACCAGAAACTGGAGTTGAATTCTCTGAATTCATCTCAGGCATCCGTCTTACTTTTTTACGATGGGTTGAGTTGTCTAAAACAGAGAGTACATTTGAAGCTCTTATGGACTTACTACTTAGAGACAAGGTTATGTCTTCTGTTAATGAAGCTTTTCTTTCTTTTCTTCATGAGCGTAAGCCTAAAAACATAAAAGAAATGGAAGAATACTGTAGCCAGTATGTTACTGCGCATCCTCACATAACCATTAGCAACTCTAAAGTAAAAGAAGGTCTGCCAGTTGCTTCGGCAGCACCTTATGGCCCAAATTTTATGCGTAAATTTCAGGGTAGCCAGCAAAATTTCAATAAAAAGAGTAACCGTAATTATGCCCAGAATCATAGTAATCAATTCCAGGGTGATTCTTCTTCCCAGAACTGGAGACATCCTAATACTACACGTTATTCTACTCCGGTTAACTTTAGAAATTTTCACAAAGGTAATCGGTATAGAGGAAAATATTTTTCTCAGAGACCTCAATACCAGGATAATAGAGGTTCTCAACAGTATAGAGATGGTAATGACAGTTATGGAAACTGGAACTCAAACCAGGATAAAAATTACAGTAGGGACTTTAATGATAATTGCAGAGGCAATAATGGTCGCGGTAGATCGCAACATAAGAGAAAAAAATATCAACAGACAAACTCTGTTCAACAAGAATCTCAGGGAGTAGATAAACAGGTTAATGATAATAAAGACCATAATGCTATCGGATGCTCATCTTTTGATTTTGGTAGGGCAAATAAATGTATCCAATGCAGTACTTTATTTGACCCGAAGACCGTTAGTACTTTAAGCTGTGGTCATCCTTTGCCCGCTCTTCCTGCTAATGTTGCTCATGATGGGAGAGGTTCTCTTATATTACATAAGGGGCTTGTAAATAGTAATCCAGTCTCAGTGTTGTTTGACTCTGGATGTACTACTGTCGGGGTTAGGCAATCTCTTGTAGATCCATCCTGTGCTACAGGAAAGGTCATCAAATGTGTCACATTTGGTGGCACGTTGGAAAAGTATCCTACTGCTATAATACACATTGCTACTCCTTTCTTCACGGGAGAGGTCCACGCGTGTCTACTTCCAAACCCTATTGCGGACCTTATTATTGGTCGTATTCACGGAGTTAGGGAATGTACCCCACAGCAGATTGCTGTTTGGGAAGAGCAAAACATTGAAGCTACCAATGCGGTGGTCACAAGAGCACATGCTCTGGATCCACCTCAAACTTCATTAACTAATAATGATGAAGTAAATGACCAAGATAGTCACTTGACTATTACACGTGACTCATTTATCAAATTGCAAGAAGAAGATCCTTCTTTACAAAAATTCTTCATTCTAGCAAAAAAAGGTGATCCTAATCAAAATACAAATAGAAAATCTTGGATTTCTATGAAGAACGGCGTACTTGTACGTATGGTACAAGACTCGACTACGTCCACTCATTCACAAATTCTTGTGCCTAAGAGCATGAGATTGCAAATATTGCAACATGCTCATGACTCGCAATGTGCTGGACATATGGGTTTTTCCCGTACAAAGTCGAGAGTTCTTGCGGCTTTCTTTTGGCCATTTGTGAGCAAGGACATACGAATGTACTGTCGCTCTTGCAAAGTATGTCAGGAGGTCAAATCTAAAGGACCACGACATGCTGCGCCTATCCAGGCTGCTGACATTCCTATTCGCCCTTTTCAAAAAATGGCAATAGATATTATCGGTCCTTTTAGAATTAAGTCGGCTAGAGGACATCAATTTATCCTTACATGTGTCGATATGTGCACACGTTGGCCAGAGGCAATACCTCTCAAGAGCATCTCAACTGCTGATATCGCAGACGCTCTTTGGCTGATATTTTCTCGCTTGGGTTTTCCCGGAGAAATATTGTCAGACCATGGCACTCAACTTATATCAGACACTATGTCACAGGTAATGTCTATGCTACACATTAAAAGGTCTCTCAGCAGTATCTATCACCCAATGTCTAATGGGTTGGTCGAACGTTTAAATAGGACTCTGAAAACTTTACTTGGTAAAATAACTGAGGATCATCCTCAGGATTGGGACAGGGTCTTACCCGCGGCTCTCTTTGCGTATAGAGAGGTCCCCAATGAACATACGGGGTTTTCCCCTTTTGAACTTGTCTTTGGCGCGCAACCGCGCGGCCCTATGTCTTTACTTCACGATCTAATCACTGCCGATAATATTAGCGATGAAACTCAATCTTCTTATGAGTACGTCATTGCTCTTAGGCAAAAGATCATCGAGGCATGCAAACTAGCAACTTCGTCTTCCGAATTTGCTAAAGAAAAGGCAAGGCAGTTTGCAAATAAGAATAGATGTCTACGACAACTTTGTCCAGGTGACAAAGCTCTCGTTCTACTTCCTTCAAGGGAGAACAGACTTCTAATTGCATGGAAAGGTCCATATGCAATAGTCTCCAAAATTTCTGATGTCGACTATGTTGTCGATATTGATGGAAAGCATAAAACTTTCCACATAAATATGCTCACGGAATTTCATGAAAGACCAGACTATTTGCAGCCTATTTTCCAGGCAACGGACAATTCTCAAGTACCTCATGGTCAGTACTCATCTCTGTCAGTTATACAGGATGAGGAAACTACTTTTTCTGATGTCAATCTTCCTCTTTCTATGGTCCCACTTTATTCTACGGAATCTTGGAAAAACGTGACCGTTTCTCCAAATCTTTCCGCTGAGGAACATCGACAAGTTTCTTCGATGTTGCAAACATTTCAGGATGTTCTTACAGACATCCCGGGACACACACATGTCATTGAACATGACATTGTGCTTACTGATCACAATCCTATCAGAGTCAGACCTTATCCAATACCTATCCATTTCCAGTCTCAAGTCGAAAAAGAATTGGATGAAATGATACGTTTGGAAATCATTGAACCATCCACTTCAGCATACTCTTCGTCTATGGTTATTGTTCGAAAGAAGGATAATAACATTCGCATTTGCGTAGATTATCGCAAATTGAACCAAGTTACGAAGTTCGACGCTGAACCTATGCCTTCATTAGAAGAACTACTCAATAAACTTTCTAATTCTAGATTCTTTACCAAACTAGATTTGTCTAAAGGTTATTGGCAAGTTCCGCTAACTGAACGTGCCAAACCTTTTACAGCTTTTTCTACACCTAGGGGTTTATTCCAATGGAATTTCATGCCTTTTGGTCTTATGAACGCCCCTGCTACATTCGTACGCATGATGCGGCGAATTCTCGCATATCGTACAGATGTCATAGCATACCTAGATGATATCTGTCTATTCAGTGATTCCTGGGAAGATCACTATTTGGGTTTATACGAATTACTGTCCACTCTTCGCGAGTATAACTTGACTGCAAAACCCTCTAAAGCCTTTATAGGATTTAGTGAGATTTCTTTCCTAGGTCATCGTGTTGGTCATGGTCTTTTAAAGACAGAGGACCACAATGTTTCAAAAATACTTAACATTTCGGTCCCTAAGACGAAGAAACAAGTAAGGAGTCTATTAGGTTTGATCCAATTCTACGGACGATTCATTCCGAATCTGTCCTCCATTATGGCACCGCTTTCTACTTTATTGAAGAAAGGGTCGCCTAATCTGATCCGCTGGTCTAAAGAATGTCAATCCTCATTGGACCAGGTTAAAGCCCTATTTTCATCTCCACCTATTCTTAGGTTACCTACTATTGAGAAGACTTTTGTTCTTCGAAGTGACGCCTCGTCAACTGGGATTGGGGCAGCACTAATGCAGGAGTATTCTGATACTCTGCATCCGGTGATGTATATCTCTAGGAAATTAAATGCTGCAGAAAAGAATTACTCGGTTTTAGACCGTGAGTTATTGGCTATGGTATGGTCTATTCTGAAGTTACAAAGATTTCTTCTAGGCGCACATTTCATTGTGGAAACCGACCAGAAAGCGCTTACTGCTATTCAGAGCAAAAACTTGAAGAGCTCGAGGTCCACTCGTTATGCCATAGCTCTTCAACCATTTCATTTCTCGGTTCGAGCTATCCGTGGTTCGGATAATGTGATGGCAGACATTCTGTCCAGATGCCCACACGATTCCACATGATTCTTCTGTCATATATATATATTTCCTGATATACAGTCCAATGTTATAATGACATGTTAGTAGATTTTTTTTTCTCACTTTTTTGAGGGGAATTTATAACATTGTACCATGTAATTATCTAAGAAGGCTTAGTTAGTGATATACGGGCCAAAAGATCACTCGGCCACATTTAAATAATATATTTGCATAATTGTATTAGGAGATTTACCAGTTGTCTTTAAGATTTGTGTTATTGATATTTTCGCAGCACATCATTGAAGATGCGAGATTGTGTCCATTGTGGAACTTTGAGTATATCAAGTCCTGTCCTAGATTGGGAGCGGATGATGTCCACATCTTCTTCTATTGAATGTTTTATGTCAACGAAGATCAACACATGTATTACTTATTAATTACTGTTGCTTTATATAATGTAATAAAATAGTGCGGTATATTAATATGTTACACCGCTGTTTGCACAACACATTATATGATATCATAATAATATATTTAATTTCATATATTGGTATGAGAATAATTTGATTTTCATTATGATGTTGCCATCATTGTGGCGTGTGTTGGTGGCACCTTCCTGGAATATATAAGCGTATACTTAGATAAATTTTTTCTCTAAGGAGCTGAGATATGATCTCAGTGTCGCTCCATGCGTTGAGCTAATTTGTTAGGTATATATCCGCGCATCATACGTGCGTTAGGAGCCTAGATTTTTTTCCGGCTCCAGGATTTAAAAAAAAAAAATGTTTCATTTTTTTTTCCCGGGAGGGTGCGGTAATGTTACGCACGGATCATTATTATTTTTCGTTTGTATGATCATTTTTCGTATGTATGATCATTTTTTGACTGAAGTGTGTATTATATATATTTACGGTCAAAGGGACAGAACCCGAAATATTGATACTGCTATTTTTTAGGAGTTTACCTTCTCTTGTATAGAGACACGTTCGGTCTATAATTTCTTGAACGAAGCGTGACCATATCTCCTTATTTGGTAGTATCAGTCAACTGTTGTAGATGCCTGAAACCTTTCTTAACGCTTCTTTTCATGACCATAAAAGGCGCGACTGTGTAAGACTTTTATCTCGAATGTTCTTAGAATCGTCTTATTGTGAACGGCGACTCAGAGATTGTCGTTCTGCGCATGTCTCGACTTGGTTTTCGTTTGTTGTTCCGGCCAGCTCGGGAGTTTAGAAATGGTCTAAGTCGCGAGCAGACGCGACCTGCGTCTTGTGATTTTCTGAGGGAAATACATTGTCTTTGTGAGTTAGTTAGCTAACTAGACTATTTCCCAGTATTATTCAAGCCTGCCTGGAGGCATATGTTCATGGTTGATTTTCCGAAATAAGGTAATTCCTCTTGTATCGAACTTTATGCTATCATCTAGAGGTTCGTCATTTTGTCGCCTTTTTGCTCGCCTGTGTGATTCAAAATGGAGAGGTACTTTGACTAGGATTAAGTCACCGGTATCTTTATACCTGAACTAGTTATATATATATGGGTCGCTCTAGACCAACAAGACTATTGTCTGTGTTCCAGGATTCGTTATATCAGAGATCACGTCCAAGTCAGATGGTTAGACTTAGGAAGGTTATAAAGGTCGAGCTGACCTGTAATCCATGTATGCTATTCACGTGCAGACAGTAAACGGACTGATTGTATACATCTGATCTGCTAGCATCAGGAAGGGAATATTTATTATTGTCTATGAACAGTGATGATCTGCAGCTGACACTGTTGCAGAATTTATATATATATTATTTATACAGCTTCACGAACTAGAACTCTATGATTTTGAATGCTGAACTCGTTGAACTATGTTGATGATATAAATATCCTGACTGTTTTGTGGCGTGCAATAAATGGAAAAAATCATAGAGTTCTAGTTCGTGAAGCTGTATAAATAATATATATATAAATTCTGCAACAGTGTCAGCTGCAGATCATCACTGTTCATAGACAATAATAAATATTCCCTTTCTGATGCTAGCAGATCAGATGTATACAATCAGTCCGTTTACTGTCTGCACGTGAATAGCATACATGGATTACAGGTCAGCTCGACCTTTATAACCTTCCTAAGTCTAACCATCTGACTTGGACGTGATCTCTGATATAACGAATCCTGGAACACAGACAATAGTCTTGTTGGTCTAGAGCGACCCATATATATATAACTAGTTCAGGTATAAAGATACCGGTGACTTAATCCTAGTCAAAGTACCTCTCCATTTTGAATCACACAGGCGAGCAAAAAGGCGACAAAATGACGAACCTCTAGATGATAGCATAAAGTTCGATACAAGAGGAATTACCTTATTTCGGAAAATCAACCATGAACATATGCCTCCAGGCAGGCTTGAATAATACTGGGAAATAGTCTAGTTAGCTAACTAACTCACAAAGACAATGTATTTCCCTCAGAAAATCACAAGACGCAGGTCGCGTCTGCTAGCGACTTAGACCATTTCTAAACTCCCCGAGCTGGCCGGAACAACAAACGAAAACCAAGTCGAGACATGCGCAGAACGACAATCTCTGAGTCGCCGTTCACAATAAGACGATTCTAAGAACATTCGAGATAAAAGTCTTACACAGTCGCGCCTTTTATGGTCATGAAAAGAAGCGTTAAGAAAGGTTTCAGGCATCTACAACAGTTGACTGATACTACCAAATAAGGAGATATGGTCACGCTTCGTTCAAGAAATTATAGACCGAACGTGTCTCTATACAAGAGAAGGTAAACTCCTAAAAAATAGCAGTATCAATATTTCGGGTTCTGTCCCTTTGACCGTAAATATATATAATACACACTTCAGTCAAAAAATGATCATACATACGAAAAATGATCATACAAACGAAAAATAATAATGATCCGTGCGTAACACTATTATTGATGTTTTTATTATATATATATATATACACACACACACGCACGCACGCACGCACGCACGCACACACACACACATACACACATACACACACACACATATATATATATATATACACTGAAGCACATTAAAACCGCACCACCTGTATAATCCAGGAACAGAGTGTGAAATGTAAATATAAGTGTTTACAAGTTTACATATTTGGAATCTTTATTCATTTCCTATGAATCCACGCTGGTCATTAATTTGTACATTTCATTGTTATGAAATTCATTGCATTCTGTGCAGGCAAGGGAAAAAACCAAAAATGCAACCAATAAAATAATTCATTCACACTATCCTCAGTATCTGGTATGTCCACCGTGTGCTTGCAAACAAGCTTGGCAGCGACTCCGCATGGAACGCACAAGTCTCTGAATGAAATTCCGTGGAATCAAGTCCCATTCACGTGTAAGAGGAGCTTCGAGCTGTTGCAGATTAGCTATAGAACCTTGCCTGTAGACTCTGCGTCCATGTTCGTCATACAGATGTTCTATTGGGGACATGTCTGGTGATAGGGCAGGCCAATCAATCGTCACAATGTTCTGCTGCTGTAGATATTGCTGTGTAATGCATACGGTGTGCGAACGTGCGTTATCCTGCTGGAGAAGTTGCAAGTCTGGATAATTTGTGAACGCAGGAGCAACCAATGCATCCAGAACCTTATCTCGATATGTCACAGCATTAACATTTCCACGGAAGACGTGAAGAAGCAAGCGATGGTGAAAACTGAATCCTCCCCAAATGTGAATACTGCCACCACCAAATTGGTTGTGCTGACGAACACAGCAATCTGCAAAGCGCTCTCCACACCGTCGCCAAATCCGCATACGTCCATCAGCAAAGGATATGTTGAATCTGCTCTCGTCTGTGAATAGGACAGCGTTCCACTGCAGTCTAGTCTATCTGACATGTTGCTCTACCCATTGCAGGCGCTGCTGACGATGTCTGTGAGTCAAGTTTGGCCCAACATAAGGTCGTCTTGTAGTAAAGCCTGTATCTCTGAGTCGTCGTATGACTGTCATTCGAGAGACTTGCCCACGTCTATCCACTATTGCTCTTGCTGTTTGACTTGCCGGGGAAGAACAATTCCTTAGGTTACTCAGCACAATATGACGATCTTGCGCAGGGGTAGTAACTCGTGGTTGGCCACTCTGAAGTCTATCCCGGGCACTGCCAGTTGTTCCGTAACGTTCATTGAGACGTACAATAGTGCTGTGGTGGCAATTCATCCTTCTGACAATGACCCGCGAGCTCATTCTGGTCTCCAACATACCAATGGCTCGTTGGTGGTCGTTTTCAGATAGTCGTGGCATTTCAAGCTCATGTACTGGGTGTTTTGTCTCAACGGCCTTTTTATACCGAGGATCTTGCCACAACGCGTACACATTTGCAGGGTCATAGCTGTTGGGAATCGTGTTGCACGTGTAACTTTCATTGTTTTCATGTAATCTGTACACAAATCCGTGGGTTGAATCATGCCCTTTTCATTCCAGCAGCCATTCGCTCTCTACCTCATGACAAACACAGGGAAAATCCATTTCCACACTTTTTTTCCAGCTTCTTGGCATCAGTATATATAATAGTGGTGCGTTTTTAATGTGCTTCAGTATATATATATATATATATATATATATATATATATATATATATATATATATATATATATATATATATATATATATATATATATATATCATCATCATCATGTAGCATGTCCTTTGCAGAACGTCGCTCTCATCACAGCCCGCCTGAAAGACTCTCGATCTCTAGCCAGCCCTCCTGCCTCCTCCATTGTCATGTTCAAGGTGTCTTCAATGCCCTGTGTCCACCGTCGTCTTGGTCCGCCCTTGCCTCGCCTTCCAGGTACCATACCCTGCATCACTGCTCTCTTTAAGCCACTATGGCGTTTAATGTGGCCAAAATATTTCAGTTGCCTGGACATGATATTGTTTATGAGCCAGTTTTCCTTGATGTTAAGGTCGTGTAGGATGTCTATATTTTTCTTCTTCTTGGTCCACGATATTCTGAGAATTTTACTGTAACACTTTGCTTCGAAAAATTCGATTTTTTTCTTTAATGTTTGAGTAATGGTCCAGGATTCACATCCATATGTTGCTACCGGAAAGATGCACGTTCTCAGAAAATTTACTGTTATTAATTTGCTGGTGTTATGCCATAGGTTCTTCATTTTATTTAACCTTTGCATTGCTATGGCCAATCTCCTTCTGACCTCTTTTGAGCAGTCTCTATTGTTGTTAATTATGGAGCCAAAATATTCAAAATGTGTGACATTTTCAATTTCCTCATCATTGATGGTAATTTTTGGTTGGCATCTTGTTTTGTCTGTGGACATTATCTGTGTTTTTTGTGTGTTCAGAAAAAGGTTCTGATCCTCATTGTCTCTTTTGACAGACAGACACAAGCTGATTAGAAAACCTTATATACTGTGTGTATATATATATATATATATATATATATATATATATATATATATCTATATATAATATATATATATATATATATATATATATATATATATATATATATATATATATATATATATATATATATATATCTATATATATATTGTGACGTACGTCTAGTTCGACAAGTGAATTTTCCCTGATATGATGGATGATTAAAGGGACTTTTAGCTTTTCATAACATTAGAACCCCTGAACATTTGTTGTAACTTTTCGTTTCGCCAGAGCGAACCGATTCCACCGGGACTCATTTAGTATGCGGCACGAGATCAAAGACACTGAGACGATCCCCGAGCAGAGAGCTAGTTTCTCGCAGGTATTTATCATCTCCGCGCGAACACTAAACCGCTCGCAAGATGGACCAGAGCGATCAGAAGAAAGACACTGGTGGAGATCTCAGGAAGGACGGGCGGCATGCTATCAAAGACAGTAGTGATCCCTGAAACTATTTCGCATCTCGGTGTTAAGCACGGAACCGATCACAGCCAGAGCGAACGGGGAAAGCTGACGCAAGCAGCGAGCGAAGATACGAGAGGCCAGGGGCGGCTTCTCTCTTTGGTCTGGCGGTCAGATCCCCAAAAATCCTTCCGAGATCAAAAAGGCTGTCAAGTTTCTCATGTCCCACTTTGCATTCCAGTTGTAGATATACAGATCACGTAGAAATACACTTCATCACTCGCTGGCCAGAACTTGATAGAAGCACTAGCGATATTTGAAATCTTGCTAGATTATCCCATGGATTTTCATTTATATTTGCAGTGAATTCTATTTCTGTGCAAAACGGTAATATATATATATTGTGTAAAGTGATCAGTGGTCTAGTTCATTCATTATATTTCATTGGATTTTGTGTTAATTTAAACCTATTAAATTAAACCGTCTCAATAGTTCCAGTTGTAAATGTAATGATATACCTGCTATACTATTTCCAAAAAGATAATAGATGTTTAATGCTTAAATTAACTTTTAAAGTCGCGAAGGAATTTATAATTAATAAATTTAGTTAAGTCCTATATTTATAGATGTGTGATTTAACCACTAGAACTCGCGCAGTGTTTATTAAATACATAATTAAATACGCGAGCGTATATATAATAGGCTTAACGGGAAATTTATCGCGCGCTTAGAAGATTATTTGATTTTTAAAGTATGATTATGTTGTTATGGGTTTTTCTATCTTTTTCTCTAGATTGATCACCTTTTGCAATCCCAGCAATAACGAAATCTTTCAGAGTTTCCATACTCGGTTATTAAACTTCCAGACAGTTTGATGAGACATTTTTTTAAAGTAAATCTTGTGGTGGTCCGGTGCGGCCTAGCTAACATAATTACATGAAAGAAAGCCTACCCAAGATCATTTGATTATTATCATCAAATTAAATTACAATCTGTAAGATAAACTGGAAGATGAACAGTGCCAGTAGCGATAGTTTATATACTGCTCTATTGTGAGAGATTACCGATTTACCTGACTGTGACTGAGCCTAGTTTTTCCTCACTGGATTAAAAAAAAACTTTACCGGTCAGTTGCTGTCATCACGCAGTGAAGGAATATTGCCATCATCTCATTTTCACCCCTGTGTTGAATTGTGTCAGTGCCATCCCATAGACTCCTTTTATATAATAAAACACAAGAACTCTTTAAACTTCAAGTCCGGCGATAAGCGGGAATATTTGCTCTCAGTAAAAACTCGCAATATCTGGGGCGGGACATAGAAGTGCTAGACAGTTTCACATGTCAAGAGTTAATCACTGTGTTTATCATTCTAGGGATTGTCTGATGCTGCAACTCGGTAAGTGTGTGAGTATATATGAGTGTGGATCCGCACAGTGTGCATGAATGACAGGAGATTTATTTTTTTGCAAAAACCATTTGTTAACTTGCCTACCGGGTAATACGTTTTCTGTATACCCGGCATTGTTCCTTTAGTGGGATAATTTGTTAACTCTGTTTCATCCCCCCCCCCCTTTTTTTTCTTTGCTTAGTAAAGGGAAGACACCATTGGGATAACAGTATTTTTTTGTCTACCACCATAACTAATATTGTAACACCTCTTTCAGAGTAATTAAATTCACTGTTGGGTTAACTTTCCTATGCTCCTGATAACTATCTATCTTGAGACTGGGTTTATCTTTGTCTAATACAAGCGGGAAGGGCTTAGTCGATACCAATCTTCTTCACCCCCTCCCTACCTTGTTATTTGCATTTTTCTGTACTTATGATAATTTTATGTAACACTTGATATTGTTTTTTGTGATTTGATCTTTTAGGTTAATAAACATCATAAACTTATATCGGACTGTGTTGGAATACCCAAAAGCCCAAAAAATTCCCTATTTGTTTAATATAGCTGTATCCACGTCGTCTGAGTGTTTGAAGCAACAAATCGGTGTGAGCGCAGACGTGTGTCTGGAAAACTGGCAAATAATTGTTTGACCAGGAGAGTGGAAGAGAAGATTGAGAGAAACGATTTGTCGTAAATAAGTCTGTCTTTACTCTCCTCCAGCACTCTGTGGAGCATCATATTTAATCTATACATTTCTATCACTGAGTTTTCATCATCATTCTACACTCTAAACCGGACTACTATTTCTAGACTCTTTCTCTCAAAATAAATTTACGACAATATTTGGCTGGCTCGCCGGGATAATTTTGAGATACATTTGATGCACACATATTTGTGGGCTGGTTCTGCATCTTGAGCTACATTTGAGGCATTCGCATAGCCGGGATAAAGATATTTTGAGTCTGATCTAAGTCTGGGTCTAACTAGATAGAGTGTGAGTGATCTGTCTTTGTGATTTAGGGAAATAAATAAATAAGTAATTACACCCCTAGACAACGCTTTTTAGTATTTGGGTCGTCCACACAGCATATTTACAGGTTGTTTTCTTTCCACAGCAGTAGAAAGTACGGATAAACAAAAATAGTTGTTATTTAAATTATTCTCTGGCAGAGAAACATTACATTTTTCTTTATAAGATTTGCTGGGATTGCGTGATTGTTTTACAGTCACTAAAGGGTTTTTGAAGTTAAAAGAGTTGAGCTTAGCTAAAGACGCCTTGTTCTGACTTTTTAAGTCTAGTTAACAACGTCTCTTCTCATATAATTGACTTCAGGGGGAGTTTTTTGTAGTGGAGAATTAAAATTTCAGGGAAAAAATTTTTTTTCCCTTTAAATTGTTTTAATATAAATTTTTCTCTACTGTTAGTAAGAGTAGATTCTTTTCTAGTGTAACTTACCATTTTAGTGGCATAGTCGCTTGCGTTAAGAGTCTTAAGTGACAATAATAGCAGCGATAAGTTAACACATTTAAGGTAGGAGGTAACTCAAGTAAATTTTTACTTTGGTTTTTCTCGTAGCGGTTCCGAGTTTCTTCCCCTTCTTGTTCCATCTTACTATTCTCTAGTCTTAGAAGCATCCAGTTCTTTGGTATGGCAGAGAGAATTAGGATAAGATCCATTTTGAGACAGGAGGCGAAGGACTCAGGATTAGAAGGAGAAGCCGCGAACCTGTTTGTCAACAAAGAACTTGAAAGATATGACGCGGACCAACAGAGAGAAGAAAAAGAGAAAAAGGAAGCGGAAGAGAGGGCAGAAGCTAGGAAGAAAGAAGCGGACGATCGTCAATTGGAGCAGAAGAAAATTGAGGCAGAGATGGACGCCCGCAGGGAAAGAGAGAAGGAGAGACAACGCGAAGAGAGAGACAAGGAAAGACAGCATGAATTGGCGCTTAAGGCTTTAGAGAGTCGGGGCGCCTCTACTTCGAATAACGGAGAGCCGTCTTCGCCCCAGTCGCAGTCAATGGATCTCTCCAGCACTCAGTCTGCCCAATTAACTGCGATGTCTTTTGCTTTAGAGTCTTTTCCTAGTCCCAATGAGAAAATTGACAGCTATCTAGAAAAATTCGAGAGGCTCGCAAATCTGTATGGGTTGGAGAGTTCCCGCTGGGCACTTAAACTCTCAACGTCACTGAAAAGTACTGCTTATGACGTATATACAAAGCTGGGAACCAACCAACATGATTACGACATGCTGAAAAAGGCCTTGCTAGAGCGGTTTGAGATGACCGCCCGAAAATTTCTGCAAATGTTCAGAAACAGCCGGAAAGAGAGCACGGAAACATTCCCGCAGTTCTCTTCACGTCTCACGGGCTATTTGACAAAGTGCATTGAATTATCTGACCTACCTCTTACATATGAGGGACTACTTGAACTTGTTCTTGTGGAACAGATAAAGTCAACTTGTCAAACGAAACCCGTAGATTTTTGGCTGAACAGGAGGCAGTCAGGCTTGAGGACATACTCAATAAGGCAGAACGCTATACCAATGCAAAGGCCGAAATTCCCAGAAAAAAAACGTAAACCCACAGATGAGCCATCTCGTAAACAAAATCTAGAGCAGTCATCCTATTCCTCTAATTCCTCTCAGAATTATAACCAACGAGAAAATAATACCCAGAGACCTCCCCAGGAAAAATCGAAATTCTACAAAACCCGATACCCCCCTAACAACAATTCTGATCAACCCACCAAGCCTACGTGGCAGCGCGGCCACCAAGGTCAAGGAAAAGGGAAGACCCCTACACCAGGAACGTCTGATCAGGGCAAACAAACCGGTCCAAACCGCGTCGGATGTTTGCATACAGCCTCGAAAGGTAGAGTCAATGTCAGTGATTCTCAACCTGAGGGGGACCGACCCTCAACTCGAGGAACTGTAATTTTGAATGGTACCTCAACTACTTGTCTCTTTGACACTGGATTAAGCTTTAGTTGTATTGTTGCTAGACACCTAGTCAAACCAGGTCAGGAGACAGAGGAAACCGTCAAACTCAGTGGAGTTTTTAAGAGTGACGCACCCAGGACGCTTCCTATCGCACTGGTAGAAATACACTCTGATTTTGTCAGAGGTGTTATTAAAGCGGCCATTATGGATGATCCTATCTACCCAGTTATCCTGGGATGTAGATATGTGTTTATTGGGAGACCAAAGGAGCCGATTGTGGCAGCGGTAACCACAAGAGGGCAAGCCAAGAAGGAGAGGGAGCCTGCGCCAAATTTGTTGCCGAACGAACTGAAGGAGGCGCAACAAAAGGACCCTACTCTGGAGCTCTGCTTTAAAAAACTGCCCATGGCTAAGGACCCCAGACACAACGGAGACATCTTTTCTAAGGATGGCGTATTGTATCGTAGAACGGGCAACCCGGACACGGGGAATAACCAGCTCCTAGTACCGACGCAGTACAGAAGCCAGATCTTAGAAATGGGGCACTCTCTTCCCTTTAGCGGACATATGGGACAAAACGCCACTATTCAGCGAATAAAAAACCACTATTGGTGGCCAGGAATGAACTCTGACATTATCAGGTACGTGAAATCCTGCGCCCAGTGCCAACGGGTAGCACCAAAGCACTTGACACCCCCAGTACCTATGGGGCAAATGCCAATAGTGGGTACTCCATTTGAACGGGTTGCTGTCGACATCATTGGACCCCTGGAAAGGACCAAAAGAAAGCACAGGTTCATCCTGACTTTAGTCGACACTTGCACAATGTGGGCCGAAGCTATACCGCTAACATGCACAGATTCCAAGCATGTCGCAGAAGCCCTCGTGCAAATCTTTACACGGTTGGGATTCCCTCAACAAGTTTTGACGGACAATGGATCCCAATTCCGTAGCCTGTTAATGGAGGAGATCTTTAAGATCTTGAGGGCCAAACATATCCACACAAGTCCCTACCATCCGGCCGGAAATGGGCTCGTGGAACGTTTTAATGGTACCCTCACCACCATGTTACGTAAGCTGGGTCAGGAGAAACCGGAAGACTGGGACCTATATATATCGGCTGCCTTATTCGCCTACCGAGAGGTACCCCAAGCGTCTACGGGATTCGCGCCAGCTACACTTTTATTTGGCAGACCTATTAAAGGGCCACTAGAAGCCTTACTTCGGTCCCTGACAGACCAAAAGGCTGACGAGACAGTCGTCTCTGCAAGCAAGTATGTATCTGAGCTCAAGGAAAGGCTAAAGCTAGGATGGGATCTAGCTACTACCAACCTTACAAAAGCCCGCGCTAAACATGCTAAAAGATACAACAAAGCTGCAAAAGAGAGAGAACTACAACCAGGAGAGAAAGTTTTGTTGCTACTTCCAACCGGAAGCAATAAACTTCGCATCGGATGGCAAGGGCCGTTTACCGTCCTTAAAAAGATCTCACGTACCAATTACAAGATCTCCATCAAAGGAAAGGAGAAGGTCTTCCACGTAAATCTGCTTAAGAAATATTTGGAAAGACCTGTGCCATCCTCCGAGCATCTCCTGGCCGTCGCCATAGCAACGGAAGACGAGGAAGATGATGATGGTTGCATGGAGTATCCATTGCAACCCACAGAATCCTTTAAAGATGTCAAGTTCGGCGACAATCTCTCACCAGAACAACAAACAGAAACCAGGGCTCTACTAAAACAGTACAGTGCAGTCTTAACGGATGTACCTGGTCGAACAAATCTCATCGAATTTGATATGAAATTAACAAACGAGACCCCTGTTCGAACCAGAGTTTACCCCATACCGTACGCTAAAGCTGATGCACTTCGCGGAGAAATAGACAAGCTGCGTCAAGCAGGAATTATCAGTGAGTCTACATCTCCTTACAGTTCCAGTGTAGTGCTGTTGCAGAAGCCCAATAAGGAAGTTCGGCTGTGTATAGATTACCGGCTGCTAAACGCTGTAACGGAATTCCAGCCCGAACCTCTCCAAACTGTTTCTGAGTTGTTCACCAAGCTTAGCAAGGCAAAGATTTTCTCCAAGATTGACCTCAGTAAAGGTTATTATCAGATACCAGTCAAGGAGGAAATTAAACCTTTGTTAGCTTTCAGCACTAGTGAAGGACATTACACATTTAATGTGATGCCGTTCGGATTGCATAACGCACCAGGAGTGTTCACCAGGATGATGAGGAAACTTCTAGAACCTTTGCAAAGTCCCCATATCCATAATTTTATGGATGACATATTAATTGCATCGGAAACCTATGAAGAACATATTGCTATGGTTGCTATGCTCCTCAGGAGACTACAGGAAACGGGTCTCACAGCCAGACCTAGCAAATGTCTCATCGGTTTTCAACAGTTAGACTTCCTGGGGCATACTATTTCTCACGGATGCAGTTGGCCTATTAAGAAGAACGTGGAGAAAATAGCTGCAGCCAAAAGACCCCGAACGAAGAAAGACGTACGTTCCTTCCTATCATTATGTGCATATTATCAGAAATACATCCAGAACTTCAACGGACTGACAGCACCTCTGACTGACCTCACAAAGAAAGGTTGTCCTGATAAGGTCATATGGGATCAAAAGTGCGAACACGCGTACAGCACTTTGAAAGGACAGTTTTCTGCATACCCCATTTTGAGGTTGCCTGACCTCAACAAACCTTTTGTATTACGGGTCGACGCGTCAGGTCAGGGCATCGGGTCAACACTGCTTCAAGCCGATGACAGTGACCCAAACATGCTATTTCCAGTTGCCTATGGCAGTCGGAAATTAAATAAAGCTGAACAGAACTACAGCGTAGTCGAAAGAGAATGTCTCGCTCTGATTGACGGTATCAGACGCCATCATAAGTTTCTCTATGGTACTTCTTTCACGGTGCAAACAGACCACGCTCCGTTAGCATTTCTGGGTGCCAATAAAGAATTTAACGCAAGGATCATGCGTTGGGCGCTTCTTTTAAGCGTTTATTCTTTCAAAGTGGAATATATTCCGGGAAGACAGAATGTCGGGGCTGATTTCCTGAGTAGAAACTGGTCTACAGAGGAAGAAGAGCAAACTGAAGATACCACTCATCCTAAAATCACCAATCAGGTCACCTCCATTGTCAAAAAAAATGAAACATGAAAAATGGTTTCATGTCTAAAAGAGGGGACGATTGTGACGTACGTCTAGTTCGACAAGTGAATTTTCCCTGATATGATGGATGATTAAAGGGACTTTTAGCTTTTCATAGCATTAGAACCCCTGAACATTTGTTGTAACTTTTCGTTTCGCCAGAGCGAACCGATTCCACCGGGACTCATTTAGTATGCGGCACGAGATCAAAGACACTGAGACGATCCCCGAGCAGAGAGCTAGTTTCTCGCAGGTATTTATCATCTCCGCGCGAACACTAAACCGCTCGCAAGATGGACCAGAGCGATCAGAAGAAAGACACTGGTGGAGATCTCAGGAAGGACGGGCGGCATGCTATCAAAGACAGTAGTGGTCCCTGAAACGATTTCGCATCTCGGTGTTAAGCACGGAACCGATCGCAGCCAGAGCGAACGGGGAAAGCTGACGCAAGCAGCGAGCGAAGATACGAGAGGCCAGGGGCGGCTTCTCTCTTTGGTCTGGCGGTCAGATCCCCAAAAATTCTTCCGAGATCAAAAAGGCTGTCAAGTTTCTCATGTCCCACTCATCTTGCATTCCAGTTGTAGATATACAGATCACGTAGAAATACACTTCATCACTCGCTGGCCAGAACTTGATAGAAGCACTAGCGATATTTGAAATCTTGCTAGATTATCCCATGGATTTTCATTTATATTTGCAGTGAATTCTATTTCTGTGCAAAACGGTAATATATATATTGTGTAAAGTGATCAGTGGTCTAGTTCATTCATTATATTTCATTGGATTTTGTGTTAATTTAAACCTATTAAATTAAACCGTCTCAATAGTTCCAGTTGTAAATGTAATGATATACCTGCTATACTATTTCCAAAAAGATAATAGATGTTTAATGCTTAAATTAACTTTTAAAGTCGCGAAGGAATTTATAATTAATAAATTTAGTTAAGTCCTATATTTATAGATGTGTGATTTAACCACTAGAACTCGCGCAGTGTTTATTAAATACATAATTAAATACGCGAGCGTATATATAATAGGCTTAACGGGAAATTTATCGCGCGCTTAGAAGATTATTTGATTTTTAAAGTATGATTATGTTGTTGTGGGTTTTCTATCTTTTTCTCTAGATTGATCACCTTTTGCAATCCCAGCAATAACGAAATCTTTCAGAGTTTCCATACTCGGTTATTAAACTTCCAGACAGTTTGATGAGACATTTTTTTAAAGTAAATCTTGTGGTGGTCCGGTGCGGCCTAGCTAACATAATTACATGAAAGAAAGCCTACCGAAGATCATTTGCTTATTATCATCAAATTAAATTACAATCTGTAAGATAAACTGGAAGATGAACAGTGCCAGTAGCGATAGTTTATATACTGCTCTATTGTGAGAGATTACCGATTTACCTGACTGTGACTGAGCCTAGTTTTTCCTCACTGGATTAAAAAAAAATTTAACGGTCAGTTGCTGTCATCACGCAGTGAAGGAATATTGCCATCACCTCATTTTCACCCCTGTGTTGAATTGTGTCAGCGCCATCCCATAGACTCCTTTTATATAATAAAACACAAGAACTCTTTAAACTTCAAGTCCGGCGATAAGCGGGAATATTTGCTCTCAGTAAAAACTCGCTATATCTGGGGCGGGACATAGAAGTGCTAGACAGTTTCACATGTCAAGAGTTAATCACTGTGTTTATCATTCTAGGGATTGTCTGATGCTGCAACTCGGTAAGTGTGTGAGTATATATGAGTGTGGATCCGCACAGTGTGCATGAATGACAGGAGATTTATTTTTTTGCAAAAACCATTTGTTAACTTGCCTACCAGGTAATACGTTTTCTGTATACCCGGCATTGTTCCTTTAGTGGGATAATTTGTTAACCCTGTTTCATCCCCCCCCTTTTTTTTTCTTTGCTGAGTAAAGAAAAGACACCATTGGGATAACAGTATTTTTTTGTCTACCACCATAACTAATATTGTAACACCTCTTTCAGAGTAATTAAATTCACTGTTGGGTTAACTTTCCTATGCTCCTGATAACTATCTATCTTGAGACTGAGTTTATCTTTGTCTAATACAAGTGGGAAGGGCTTAGTCGATACCAATCTTCTTCACCCCCTCCCTACCTTGTTATTTGCATTTTTCTGTACTTATGATAATTTTATGTAACACTTGATATTGTTTTTTGTGATTTGATCTTTTAGGTTAATAAACATCATAAACTTATATCGGACTGTGTTGGAATACCCAAAAGCCCAAAAAAATTCCCGATTTGTTTAATATAGCTGTATCCACGTCGTCTGAGTGTTTGAAGCAACAAATCGGTGTGAGCGCAGACGTGTGTCTGGAAAACTGGCAAATAATTGTTTGACCAGGAGAGTGGAAGAGAAGATTGAGAGAAACGATTTGTCGTAAATAAGTCTGTCTTTACTCTCCTCCAGCACTCGGTGGAGCATCATATTTAAATCTATACATTTCTATCACTGAGTTTTCATCATCATTCTACACTCTAAACCGGACTACTATTTCTAGACTCTTTCTCTCAAAATAAATTTACGATATATATATATATATATATATATATATATATATATATATATATATATATATATATATATATATATATATATATATATATATATGGTTTTCGTATCAGCTTGTGAGCACTTGATATATAGATGAATAAAATGATGTGCTACCGTATAAAAACGAGTACGTGGATATTATGTCCTATATTGTGATTTCTGCTATACGGACGTACGCTTTGCTAGCTCCTTTCCGATTATATACATATATCTACTGAAGCACATTAAAAACGAACCACTATTATATATACTGATGCCGAGAATCTGGGAAAAAAAAGTGTGGGAATGGATTTTCCCCGTGTTTGTCATGAGGTAGAGAGCGAATGGCTGCTGGAATGGAAAGTGCATGATTCAACCCACGAGTTTGTGTACAGACTACATAAAAAGAATGAAAGTTACACGTGCAACACGATTCCCAACAGCTATGACCCTGAAAATGTGTACGCGTTGTGGCAGTATACTCGGTATAAAAAGGCCGTTGAGTCAAAACACCCAGTACATGAGCTTGAAATGCCACGACTATCTGAAAACGACAGCCAACGAGCCATTGGTATGTTGGAGACCGGAATGAGCTCGCGGGCCATTTGCCAGAAGGATGGATTGCCACTACCGCACTAGTGTACGTCTCAATGAACGTTACGGAACAACTGGCAGTGCCCGGGATAGACTTCGGAGTGGCCAACCACGAGTTACTACCCCTGCGCAAGATCGTCATATTGTGCTGAGTCACCTAAGGAGTCGTTCTCTCCCGGCAAGTCAAACTGCAAGAGCAATATTGGGTAGACGTGGGCAAGTCTCTCGAATGACAGTCATACGACGACTCAGAGATACAGGCCTTACTACAAGACGACCTTATGTTGGGCCAAACTTGACTAACAGACATCGTCAGCAGCGCCTGCAATGGGCAGAGCAACATGTCAGATGGACTAGACTGCAGTGGAACGCTGTCCTATTCACAGACGAGAGCAGATTCAACATATCCTTTGCTGATGGACGTATGTGGATTTTGCGACGGTGTGGAGAGCGCTTTGCAGATTGCTGTGTTCGTCAGCACAACCGATTAGGAGGTGGCAGTCTTCACATTTGGGGAGGATTCAGTTTTCACCATCGCTTGCCTCTTCACGTCTTCCGTGGAAATGTTAATGCTGTGACATATCGAGATGAGGTTCTGGATGCATTGGTTGCTCCTACGTTCACAAATTATCCAGACTTTCAGCTTCTCCAGCAGGATAATGCACGTTCGCACACCGCATTCATTACACAGCAATATCTTCATCAGCAGAACATTGTGACGATTTATTGGCCTGCCCTATCACCAGACATGTCCCCTACAGAACATCTGTGGGACGAGCTTGGACGCAAAGTCTACAGGCAAGGTTCTCCAGCTAATCTGCAACAGCTCGAAGCTGCTTTTACACGTGAATGGGACTTGATTCCCCGGAATTTCCATCAGAGACTTGTGCGTTCCATGCCGAGCAGCTGCCAAGCTTGTTTGCAAGCACACGGTGGACATACCAGATACTGAGGATAGTGTGAATGAATTTTTTTATTGGTTGCATTTTTGGTTTTCTCCCTTGCCTGCACAGAATGCAATGAATTTCATAACAATCAAATGTACAAATTAATGACCAGCATGGATTCATAGGAAAATGAATAAAGATTGCAAATATGTAAACTTGTAAACACTTATATTTACATTTCACATTCTGTTCCTGGATTATACAGGTGGTGCGTTTTTAATGTGCTTCAGTATATATATACACACATATACATATATCAAGATCGCATATTATCACAAGTTGATAAGTTCAACTCACTCAAAAGCTTATCGCCTGAGTCAAGTAAAGCACGCACAAGTTGATTATCCTAGATATCAAGTTCAACTCACTAGAAAAGCGTGTTTCCTAAATCAAGAATACATACTAAATATATCAAGATCACATATTCACACGCTTAGCCTTTTCATAGCCTGTTCCATAATTTTGTTTCTGTGTGGATCTATAATTCATACCTGTGAAATTTAATTTTATATAGTGTTTGCGCAAAGGTTTTCATCAATAAGTCCTCGTCCTGGAGATAACTCACACGGCGTAACATACATCTACATGGGACAGTCAGTGCCTACCATCGCATACTCAAACAATAGAGGAAATTTGAAAGACTCATAGACATTGTAGAGTGGTCATCAGTGTGGTAACACTTACCTTATCTCATTTCACTATATACATATATTCGCTCTCATTTTTAATTAACGATATATTTACATTTTATCTGTGTTTGTGAAATTTCTTTAACCGTAATCCCTTTTTGATTTATACTAACCATATATGTGTATATATATATGATAAGGGTGGAATTAGGATGCCGTCAAATTACCACCTCTATCGACACCAGGTATTACAATGCAAGATGTGGGTGTCTTATCTGGTTTAGATTGTTGCTGTGTGTGTTGCAGTAGAACAGTTCACAGGGTACACCACAGGCAACATGACGTGTAGAGTCATAGAAATGGTAACTTCGCTTTAGGTTTATACCATTTATTGCACGCCACAACACAGTCATGATACTTATGTTATCATCAGCATAGTATAACGAATGCAGCATTCAAACTCATGTTAACTGACAGTCATGTAGAAGTCAATACTCAATAGTTGTATGGAAAACAAATATCATAGCGAAGCTTGATAAATAATACATATAACTTCTGCAACCGTGGTCAGCTGCAGATCCTTAATGTTCATAGACAATAATAATTATTCCTTCCTGATGCTAGCAGATCAGATGTATACAATACGTCCGTTTACTGTCTGCACGTGAGTAGCATACATGGATTACAGGTCAGCTCGACCTTTATAACCTTCCTAAGTCTAACCATCTGACTTGGACGTGATCTCTGATATAACGAATCCTGGAACACAGACAATAGTCTTGTTGGTCTAGAGCGACCCATAGATATATAACTAGTTCAGGTATAAAGATACCGGTGACTTAATCCTAGTCAAAGTACCTCTCCATTTTGAATCACACAGGCGAGCAAAAAGGCGACAAAATGACGAACCTCTAGATGATAGCCTAAAGTTCGATACAAGAGGAATTACCTTATTTCGGAAAATCAACCATGAACATATGCCTCCAGGCAGGCTTGAATAATACTGGGAAATAGTCTAGTTAGCTAACTAACTCACAAAGACAATGTATTTCCCTCAGAGAATCACAAGACGCAGTCGCGTCCGCTCGCTAATCAGTCCATTTCTCAACTCCCGACCTGGGCGGAACAACAAACGAAAACCAAGTCGAGACATGCGCAGAGTGACAATCTCTGAGTCGCTGTTCACAATAAGACGATTCTAAGAACATTCGAGATAAAAGTCTTACACAGTCGCGCCTTTTATGGACATGAACAGAAGCGTTAAGAAAGGTTTCAAACATCTACAACAGTTGACTGATACTACCAAATAAGGAGATATGGTCACGCTTCGTTCAAGACATTATAGACCGAACGTGTCTCTATACAAAAGGAGGTAAACTCATAAAGAATAGTAGTATCGATATTTCGGGTTCTGTCCCTTTGACCATAAAATATATATAACATGCATTTCAGTCAAATAATGATCATACATACGAAAAACGATCATACAAAGACTTTGGAAAAAAGTAATTATTTGTGCGTAACATTACCGCACCCTCCCGGGAAAAAAAAAATGAAACATTTTTTTTTTAAAATCCTGGAGCCGGAAAAATCTAGGCTCCTAACGCACGTATGATGCGCGGATATACCTAACAAAATAGCTCAACACTTGGAGCGAAACTGAGATCATATCCCAGGTCCTTAGAGAAAAATTTATCTAAGTATACGCGTATATATCCCAGGAAGGTGCCACCAACACAAACCACAATGCTGGCAACATCATAATAAAAGTCAAATTATTCTCATACCAATATATGAAATCAAATATATTATTATGATATCATACAATGTGTTGCAAATAGCGGTGTAATATATTAATATACCGCACTATTTTATTACATTATGTAATGCATCAGTAACTAATAAGTAATACATGTGTTGATCTTCGTTGACATAAAACATTCAATAGAAGAAGATGTGGACATCATCCGCTCCCAATCTAGGACAGGACTTGATATACTCAAAGTTCCACAATGGACACAATCTCGCATCTTCAATGATGTGCTGCGAAAATATCAATAACACAAATCTTAAAGACAACTGGTAAATCTCTCAATACAATCCTGAAAATAATTTATTTAAATGTGGCCGAGTGATCTTTTGGCCCGTATATCACTAACTAAGCCTTCTTAGATAATTACATGGTACAATGTTATAAATTTCCCCCAAAAAAGTGAGGAAAAATCTATTAACATGTCATTATAATATTGGACTGTATATCAGGAAATATATATATATATATGACAGAAGAATCATGTAGAATCGTGTGGGCATCTGGACAGAATGTCTGCCATCACATTATCCGAACCACGGATAGCTCGAACCGAGAAATGAAATGGTTGAAGAGCTATGGCATAACGAGTGGACCTCGAGCTCTTCAAGTTTTTGCTCTGAATAGCAGTAAGCGCTTTCTGGTCGGTTTCCACAATGAAATGTGCGCCTAGAAGAAATCTTTGTAACTTCAGAATAGACCATACCATAGCCAATAACTCACGGTCTAAAACCGAGTAATTCTTTTCTGCAGCATTTAATTTCCTAGAGATATACATCACCGGATGCAGAGTATCAGAATACTCCTGCATTAGTGCTGCCCCAATCCCAGTTGACGAGGCGTCACTTCGAAGAACAAAAGTCTTCTCAATAGTAGGTAACCTAAGAATAGGTGGAGATGAAAATAGGTCTTTAACCTGGTCCAATGAGGATTGACATTCTTTTGACCAGCGGATCAAATTAGGCGACCCTTTCTTCAATAAAGTAGAAAGCGGTGCCATAATGGAGGACAGATTCGGAATGAATCGTCCGTAGAATTGGATCAAACCTAATAGACTCCTTACTTGTTTCTTTGTCTTAGGGACCGAAATGTTAAGTATTTTTGAAACATTGTGGTCCTCTGTCTTTAAAAGACCATGACCAACACGATGACCTAGGAAAGAAATCTCACTAAATCCTATAAAGGCTTTAGAGGGTTTTGCAGTCAAGTTATACTCGCGAAGAGTAGACAGTAATTCGTATAAACCCAAATAGTGATCTTCCCAGGAATCACTGAATAGACAGATATCATCTAGATATGCTATGACATCTGTACGATATGCGAGAATTCGCCGCATCATGCGTACGAATGTAGCAGGGGCGTTCATAAGACCAAAAGGCATGAAATTCCATTGGAATAAACCCCTAGGTGTAGAAAAAGCTGTAAAAGGTTTGGCACGTTCAGTTAGCGGGACTTGCCAATAACCTTTAGACAAATCTAGTTTGGTAAAGAATCTAGAATTAGAAAGTTTATTGAGTAGCTCTTCTAATGAAGGCATAGGTTCAGCGTCGAACTTCGTAACTTGGTTCAATTTGCGATAATCTACGCAAATGCGAATGTTATTATCCTTCTTTCGAACAATAACCATAGACGAAGAGTATGCTGAAGTGGATGGTTCAATGATTTCCAAACGTATCATTTCATCCAATTCTTTTTCGACTTGAGACTGGAAATGGATAGGTATTGGATAGGGTCTGACTCTGATAGGATTATGATCAGTTAGCACAATGTCATGTTCAATGACATGTGTGTGTCCCGGGATGTCTGTAAGAACATCCTGAAATGTTTGCAACATCGAAGAAACTTGTCGATGTTCCTCAGCGGAAAGATTTGGAGAAACGGTCACGTTTTTCCAAGATTCCGTAGAATAAAGTGGGACCATAGAAAGAGGAAGATTGACATCAGAAAAAGTAGTTTCCTCATCCTGTATAACTGACAGCGATGAGTATTGACCATGAGGTACTTGAGAATTGTCCGTTGCCTGGAAAATAGGCTGCAAATAGTCTGGTCTTTCATGAAATTCCGTGAGCATATTTATGTGGAAAGTTTTATGCTTTCCATCAATATCGACAACATAGTCGACATCAGAAATTTTGGAGACTATTGCATATGGACCTTTCCATGCAATTAGAAGTCTGTTCTCCCTTGAAGGAAGTAGAACGAGAGCTTTGTCACCTGGACAAAGTTGTCGTAGACATCTATTCTTATTCGCAAACTGCCTTGCCTTTTCTTTAGCAAATTCGGAAGACGAAGTTGCTAGTCTGCATGCCTCAATGATTTTTTTCTAAGAGCAATGACGTACTCATAAGAAGACTGAGTCTCATCGCTAATATTATCGGCAGTGATTAGATCGTGAAGTAAAGACATAGGGCCGCGCGGTTGCGCGCCAAAGACAAGTTCAAAAGGGGAAAACCCCGTATGTTCATTGGGGACCTCTCTATACGCAAAGAGAGCCGCGGGTAAGACCCTGTCCCAATCCTGAGGATGATCCTCAGTTATTTTACCCAGTAAAGTTTTTAGAGTCCTATTTAAACGTTCGACCAACCCATTAGACATTGGGTGATAGATACTGCTGAGAGACCTTTTTATATGTAGCATAGACATTACCTGTGACATAGTGTCTGATATAAGTTGAGTGCCATGGTCTGACAATATTTCTCCGGGAAAACCCAAGCGAGAAAATATCAGCCAAAGAGCGTCTGCGATATCAGCAGTTGAGATGCTCTTGAGAGGTATTGCCTCTGGCCAACGTGTGCACATATCGACACATGTAAGAATAAATTGATGCCCTCTAGCCGACTTAATTCTAAAAGGACCGATAATATCTATTGCCATTTTTTGAAAAGGGCGAATTGGAATGTCAGCAGCCTGAATAGGCGCAGCATGTCGTGGTCCTTTAGATTTGACCTCCTGACATACTTTGCAAGAGCGACAGTACATTCGTATGTCCTTGCTCACAAATGGCCAAAAGAAAGCCGCAAGAACCCTCGACTTTGTACGGGAAAAACCCATATGTCCAGCACATTGCGAGTCATGAGCATGTTGCAATATTTGCACCCTCATGCTCTTAGGCACAAGAATTTGTGAATGAGTGGATGTAGTCGAGTCTTGTACCATACGTACAAGTACGCCGTTCTTCATAGAAATCCAAGATTTTCTATTAGTATTTTGATTAGGATCACCTTTTTTTGCTAGAATGAAGAATTTTTGTAACGACGGATCTTCTTCTTGCAATTTGATAAATGAGTCACGTGTAATAGTCAAGTGACTATTTTGTTCATTTACTTCATCATTATTAGTTAATGAAGTTTGAGGTGGATCCAGAGCATGTGCTCTTGTGACCACCGTATTGGTAGCTTCAATGTTTTGCTCTTCCCAAACAGCAATCTGCTGTGGGGTACATTCCCTAACTCCGTGAATACGACCAATAATAAGGTCCGCAATAGGGTTTGGAAGTAGACACGCGTGGACCTCTCCCGTGAAGAAAGGAGTAGCAATATGTATTATGGCAGTAGGATATTTTTCCAACGTGCCACCAAATGTGACACATTTGATGACCTTTCCTGTAGCACAGAATGGATCTACAAGAGATTGCCTAACCCCGACAGTAGTACATCCAGAATCAAACAACACCGAGACTGGATTACTATTTACAAGCCCCTTATGTAATATAAGAGAACCTCTCCCATCATGAGCAACATTAGCAGGAAGAGCGGGCAAAGGATGACCACAGCTTAGAGTACTAATGGTTTTCGGATCAAATAAAGTACTGCATTGGATACATTTATTTGCCCTACCAAAGTCAAAAGATGAGCATCCGATAGCATTATGGTCTTTATCATTATTAACCTGTTTATCTGCTCCCTGAGATTCTTGTTGAACAGAGTTTGTCTGTTGATATCTTTTTCTCTTTTGTTGCGATCTACCGCGACCATTATTGCCTCTGCAATTATCATTAAAGTCCCTACTGTAATTTTTATCCTGGTTTGAGTTCCAGTTTCCATAACTGTCATTACCATCTCTATGCTGTTGAGAACCTCTATTATCTTGGTATTGAGGTCTCTGCAAAAAATATTTTCCTCTATACCGATTACCTTTATGAAAATTTCTAAAGTTACCGGGAATAGAATACCGTGTAATATTAGGTTGTCTCCAGTTCTGGGAAGAAGAATCTCCCTGAAATTGATTACCATGGTTCTGGGCATAATTACGGTTACTCTTTTTATTGAAATTTTGCTGGCTACCCTGAAATTTACGCATAAAATTCGGGCCATAAGGTGCTGCCGAAGCAACTGGCAGACCTTCTTTTACCTTAGAGTTGCTAATGGTTATGTGAGGATGTGCAGTAACATACTGGCTACAGTATTCTTCCATTTCTTTTATATTTTTAGGCTTACGCTCATGAAGAAAAGAAAGAAAAGCTTCATTAACAGAAGACATAACCTTGTCTCTAAGAAGTAAGTCCATGAGGGCTTCAAATGTACTTTCTGTCTTAGAAAGCTCAACCCATCGTAAAAAAGTAAGACGTATGCCTGAGATGAATTCTGAGAATTCAACTCCAGTTTCTGGTAACATGTTTTTAAATTTAAGACGATATCCGTCTTCGTTAAGTTGGTACTTCTTTAACAATGCCGCCCTGACAACCTCATAGTTGTTCTTGTCAGGCACATCTACCATACCCAACAAAGTCAAAGCATCACCTCTAAGTATCTTGGACAGATGATAAACATATAATGTTTTATCTATATTATGCACCTTACATGCACTTTCAAATCTATCTAGATAAAATGTTATATCATCAATTGAAGCATTGAATGCTGGTAAATTAAGCTTGAAATCAACAGCATTAGACTTATTAGCAGATGATACCTTATTAGCATCATTAGCATTACTAGATAACTTCAACTTTTCTAACTCCAAAGCTAAGAGTTTTTCTTCATGTTCCATTTTTGCTTTTCTCTCATCAGACTCTCTTTGTAACCTTCTTTCCTCAGCCTCAGCCTGTAACTTTCTTTCCTCAGCCTCAGCCTGTAACTTTCTTTCCTCAGCCTCAGCCTGTAACTTTTTTTCTAATCTTTTATTTTCAGCCTCTATTTCAAGTCTCTTATTTTCAGCTTCTTTTTCAAGTCTCTTATTTTCAGCTTCTTTTTCAAGTCTCTTATTTTCAACCTCAGCCTGAAGTCTCTTCTCCTGAGATTCTGCTTCTCTTTTTTGTTTTTCCATTTCCATTTGTAATCTCTTTTCATCTACCTGCATCTGCAGTTTTAAATTTTCAGCATCTATTCTCTTTTGTTCAGTTAGTTCTTTCATTTTCTTTTCCTCCGACTTCAATGCCTTGGCATATTGAACAGTCGCAAATTCTTCTAATTTATCACCTGTCTTCCCAAGGGCTTTACCCTGCTCAATAAAGTACTCAAATGTAGACATGATGTCTAAAATGTGAGTACAGAACCTGAAATAATTAATTATCTTATTTCAATCTTAATAGCAACAAGACTTAATAAAGTGCTTGTATAATTACTATGTTTACTCCAATCTCTGTGGGAAACAAGACTTGACACCAATTTGTATTATCAGTTGTACAATAATATCACAAGTCACCTCTTAATTATCAGTGCACTACCCAAATCAGTGCATAACCATCAGTTATTTATCATAACTGCACTACAATAGTGCATAAGCAAAAAACCACCAGTTAGTTATGATAAGTGCACTATAGATCAATAGTGCATGAGCATATATGTAACAATAGTGAAAGCTAACTATGCAAGAACTATGCAAACAATAACAAGACAATGTAAACAATAACAAAGTCATCAACAATGTAAACAAAACAAAGATCAAAGTCAATGTAAACAATAACAAAGATCAGAGTCAATGTAAACAATAACAAAGATCAACGTCAATGTAAACAATAACAAAGATTAGTATCATGTAAACAATAACAAAGATCAAACAATACGAAAACATTCGCATAAGTCAAATAAATAAACAGCGAAACTAAAAAGAATATGATGACAGAATGCGAAGATATGACAAACAAATGACGCTACAGTATATACACAAAAATTTACGTGAAGAACTGAATAATAGAAAAGAGGAGACCTACAAATACAAACAATTGAAATCGAAACTAAAAAACAGAAAGAAAGAGAGAAACAAAAAAAATATACAAAAAACGAAAATAAAGCACAACTCGTCACAACTAAACAGATATAGCAACGATTGTCGCTAGCAAATTTCACAGTAGGAAATTCGCACAGTCCCTAACGAAAACGCTAACAGTAGAACCTCTGTGACGTGGTATCATCTACTGAAAGACACCGCCCAACCGAGAAAACCCGCTGAAATATAAACATATAAATACAAATCCAAATAACATATAACATGTAAACATATAAAGAGTGCGAAAAATGTGATAGACAGAAGGCTCAGTTAGAACATAAGGGCACAGTTCACAAACAAAACAGGCCACTTAACTTCTATGTATCCACAACGTCAGCACAGTTCAGAACAGGATGTGATCAGCATTCTTAGGACAATGATCCAACGTTGATCCATATCTGCTCTCGTAAACTGCCATGACGAAGGAAATGAGCTTCTAACAGGAAACAGCTTCTGACAGGAAACAGCTTCTGAACTTGACCTTCTGAATCTGCAACAGTAATTCTGAGACCGGAACAGTTGTTACGGCACTTGTCCTTCTTCTCAACAGATCAGGAAATCCATTCGCTCGGTACTTGTCCTTCTATTTGTAGACAAACTTCAATACCGCCGAGCAGCGCCGGGTAGTTTCAAAATATCAACAACTGTCAGTACTGCTGCGTCTTTCAAAAAAATTTCATCAAAGGTGATGAATAGCAACTGCAATGTTGTCTTGTAGTCTGCTGATGATGTCTGGGTTTGTTGACCCCCTTGAGAGTTGGTACCAGAATAAACCAACTATTGGCCACCATGAATTGATAAGGGTGGAATTAGGATGCCGTCAAATTACCACCTCTATCGACACCAGGTATTACAATGCAAGATGTGGGTGTCTTATCTGGTTTAGATTGTTGCTGTGTGTGTTGCAGTAGAACAGTTCACAGGGTACACCACAGGCAACATGACGTGTAGAGTCATAGAAATGGTAACTTCGCTTTAGGTTTATACCATTTATTGCACGCCACAAAACAGTCATGATACTTATGTTATCATCAGCATAGTATAACGAATGCAGCATTCAAACTCATGTTAACTGACAGTCATGTAGAAGTCAATACTCAATAGTTGTATGGAAAACAAATATCATAGCGAAGCTTGATAAATAATACATATAACTTCTGCAACCGTGGTCAGCTGCAGATCCTTAATGTTCATAGACAATAATAATTATTCCTTCCTGATGCTAGCAGATCAGATGTATACAATACGTCCGTTTACTGTCTGCACGTGAGTAGCATACATGGATTACAGGTCAGCTCGACCTTTATAACCTTCCTAAGTCTAACCATCTGACTTGGACGTGATCTCTGATATAACGAATCCTGGAACACAGACAATAGTCTTGTTGGTCTAGAGCGACCCATAGATATATAACTAGTTCAGGTATAAAGATACCGGTGACTTAATCCTAGTCAAAGTACCTCTCCATTTTGAATCACACAGGCGAGCAAAAAGGCGACAAAATGACGAACCTCTAGATGATAGCCTAAAGTTCGATACAAGAGGAATTACCTTATTTCGGAAAATCAACCATGAACATATGCCTCCAGGCAGGCTTGAATAATACTGGGAAATAGTCTAGTTAGCTAACTAACTCACAAAGACAATGTATTTCCCTCAGAGAATCACAAGACGCAGTCGCGTCCGCTCGTTAATCAGTCCATTTCTCAACTCCCCGACCTGGGCGGAACAACAAACGAAAACCAAGTCGAGACATGCGCAGAGTGACAATCTCTGAGTCGCTGTTCACAATAAGACGATTCTAAGAACATTCGAGATAAAAGTCTTACACAGTCGCGCCTTTTATGGACATGAACAGAAGCGTTAAGAAAGGTTTCAAACATCTACAACAGTTGACTGATACTACCAAATAAGGAGATATGGTCACGCTTCGTTCAAGACATTATAGACCGAACGTGTCCCTATACAAGAGGAGGTAAACTCATAAAAAATAGCAGTATCGATATTTCGGGTTCTGTCCCTTTGACCATAAAATATATATAACATGCATTTCAGTCAAATAATGATCATACATACGAAAAACGATCATACAAAGACTTTGGAAAAAAGTAATTATTTGTGCGTAACAATATATCAGTGCCGTATCCTGGTAATGCGAGCTAGGCGTGCTGCTACTTAAAATGAATATGTACGCCTACTATTTAACTTCTTCCCCTCTTAATTTAAAAACCAACTATATTCAATTACGCCACGATAGTTATTAGGGGTATATGTCAATTATCTCCGAAATACTAATTAACTTACAACTTGAAACTCACTGTCACTGTAATAATCTGCACTCCCGGCAACTAACAAAAATTAATCACAAAATACACTGGACGGACACAGCCGATTTTTACAACTCGAGAGCTGCAAGACCACCGCACGCATGTTCGTATTGTATTGACGTATCTGGCCATGACCCCGATCCACACAAACCAGTCTTCAAACGTAAAACCGAAAGGTGCAACACGCATAGTGACGGAATTACCCGAGAAACTTCGGGCGATTGCTACCAATAAAAAAAAACTGCACTATAAAACGCGTCTGGGAAACTGAAAATAGATATACTCTTAGATTCTATGCAGGAAAATCCGTTATCCTATGCGTGCGGTCCGAAAGCAGAACATTATACGAGTAAGAGTAATATTTTATAGAATAATACATTAAATTTTTATTTTCCTTCGGTAGGTGTGCGCAGCACGCACAGCACACATAGAGAATACGCCACTGGTATATATTTAACTAATAAACCGTATATCCCCTTTGATCATTACCTAGTTATTTAATGTATCACTCGTGTAGTCTGTGCTTTATATTTAGACATAGGTAAAACCCTTCATTTAGGAGGTTGAGGACTTTTTCTTTAGCGAGATTTGCGGGCAGAAGATAATGTCGTAGGGAAATAGAAAACTTTGCATGGATTATTAGAAAACACTATCTAGTGAAGAGCATTCGCCTTCTATACTTTTTGTCCCTGATCTCGAATAGGTCTCTTTATTTCTTAACGAGGCAATTTCAGGAGACGTTTTTGATAACATTCCATAGACCATCCTAATCATACTGTGGCCGTACCAGCGGATGTGCAAATATTTGAGAGAGAATGTTGTATTATCGTTTTGTTCGTTTCACTACCCGACAGTAGGCAGTCAGTTAGATCATGTATAGTTAATATAACCACTTAATGATTCTCTACAGGGCTGACGAACACGTAGGATGATGATGATGTTACAATCAGATGTATAGACCTCACGCTAACATCGGCTGAACCAAATCAAGCTTTATTTACATAAAAAATCAATTCACTCCAACACTGGGTGGCCGACCTTCACTTGGTGGCACCTTTCTACAATAATGGCTGCTGTACATAATGATACTGGCATTTTCCTTTCTCTCATTTATCGTCTGTCGCTACTTCTTGATTTAAAGTTGTTATGTCAGTGGTTAGAATATATGATTACTTACGAAGTCACTGTTGTCTATCGGCTGCTTGATCTTTACAATATGGTTATTATTCGTTGTTCTACCTCTGATCTCATTCCTGTTCGACATAAAATTATATAACTCTTTCTTTCTCTGTTAGAGTAGCTTGGGATATCTATATTAGACTGGTCTAATACCAGGGCTGACAGTTTATACCAATTCTCTTTCTCCTATAATTCTCTACTGTCTCTTTTCTTCTGTGCTGTCTAAAAGTTCACCTTATTCTACACGATGTATATTACTTGCTAGTTTTGACATACCTGTAAATTCTTGCCTTGGGCTGACCATCAAAATACTTGACAGGCAACACTGCCTTTCTTGCTCCATGAATAAACAAACACCATAGCAGACACCTGCACCTACATCTATCAAGGTGGCTAAATAGAACGGCTTGATGACTGGGCAACATAGTTTTCTGTACAGCCCAGAAGCCAACCATTTCCAGTGGCCTATTCGCCTCAGGGCACCATCCAAGCTATCGTTCACCACTACACAAAAGTTTAATACAACGATAACTTTCGCTAGGCCTATCTTTCTTCGCTACTTCGCACTCAAAAATCCGACTGCCTTAATAATATGTTTCCCGATTTAACATAATCCCCATTCTCCGCTAAAATTTGTTCACCTTCGCAAAACTTTCTCGTGCGCGAATGTTTTTATTGTTCACCAGTCTTTTCAAGAGACGTAATTTAAAGTCGTCTCCCTTTGCTGATTAAGCTCAAAACCCATAAACCCTTCTTTAAAAACCTTTCTAAAGCATTACTATGCAAATCAGTTACACTATAATTGAGAGCTCACAGAAATACTAAACCAAAATACCGAGCTAAATCTCACAAAAAGAGGGCCCTACCAGATGACAAAGTGATCAGCATCCTAGAGACAATAACAGGCAGGAGAAGCATCTCTAAGGTACGGAGGCACGAAAAGGGAGTCGTGCTTTCGCTCAACAACACGGATAAGACAACTTCACTGGTGACAGAACTGGAGGCCGGACCGAAAGAATTCATTCTGCCTCATCAGATAAAAGTAATGATGGAGACCAGCAAGACAACAAAGAAATTGGTGCTAAGAGGGGTGGACACAAAATGGTCCGCTAGCGAAGTCCAGGGTTGCCTACAGACTGAAAACACAGGTGCCCAGGTCATACAGGTCGAGAGGTTAAGGACATGGAATGGAAAAGATACCAATCTGGTGATAGTTACTATTGAAGGAGAGACAAGACCTGAAAGACTGACACTCAGAGACATCAAAGAGGACAGAGGCATATATCCCTCCGGTGATGCAGTGCTCCAACTGCCAGCAGTTCTCACACACAAAGAAAACGTGCAGGAGAGATGCAGTCTGTCGATATTGTGCAGGTGGCCACCTATATCGCGACTGTCCCAAGGCGAAGGAGGACCACAACTACAAAGCAGTAAACTCAAACCGCACCTGTGCAAACTGCCTCGGAAACCACTGGGCTAGATACCGAGGCTGCCCGAGATTCCAGGAAACAAAGAGCATCCTGAAGGAAGCGGTTTCCAAAAACATCCCCTTTAAGGAGGCAAAACACAGAGTGGCTGCGGATGTTGCAGAAAAACAACGCACGGTTGATAGACGTCAGTTACACCAGCTGACTGCTGAAGTCAAAAAATTGAAAATGAAACTGCAGATCGAAAACAGAAGCAAGCAGGCCCCCGAAGAATTAACCGACAGTGGAGAAGATGCAATAGGTATGCAGAACATAAAACACATGATGGAAGAAATGAAAAGAATCCAGCAGCAAGTAGAAGCAGATGTCAAGAAGCTGACAGAGCTGACAGAAGAAAACACAAAAATACTCAAAAGAATAGAAGCAGAAAAAATAGCCATTGAGGAAATATCATCAAACAGCACGCGAGAAACTAAAACGAACAACCAAACAGTAGAAGAAATCATCGAAGAAAAGCTAGAACAGCTAATACCAACGATAATTGAAAAAGCAATGTCACAGATACAGGAGAGCAAGAAGACAAAAGCAACAGAAACTAGGAGCGTAGAAACACACAAAAGCAAACAAGCCAGATAGTGAGGCAGGACATAAAATACACCACGAGCGCGACACGGCACCACAAACGGACAAAGAGGAATACAGACAGCCAGCTAGTGGTCCTTTTCAGGACCAATCACCTCCAGGACTACGAACGAGATACCAGCGAAGACGATAACACCCGATATACCCCAATATAACCGTTTGTAACCCTTCAATGGGTTTTGGTTGAACAGGGTATTACAGCAAAATAATCAGACGCAAGAGAAAAAAAAAGAAAAAAAACTCACAAAAAGTGATTTACAGAGTTACCTCCCTTCCCTCAAAAAAAACACTCTCCTGCTCATTTTACTTCCCCTTAACAAAGTCATATAGTCTATTAACAACTCTGTTTAACTTTCTTAAACATTTTTTGGTACTCTCTTTCATTCTTAAAGTCCCAAGGTACCAGTCACAATACTATAGCACTTAGTATACCACATGGAGCCGAGGTAGCGCAGTGGTTCATGGTTCGATCCAGCCTCATGAAGTGAGTACCAGGATGTGACGTACGTCTAGTTTGACTAGTGAATTTTCCCTGATATGATGGATGATTTAAAGGGACCTTTAGCTTTTCATAACATTAGAACCCCTGAACATTTGTTGTAACTTTTCGTTTGCCAGAACGCATTCCACCGGGACTCATGTAGGATACAGCGACGAGATCAAGAGACAGACCGAGGGATTTTAGGGGAGACTATCGGCGTTATCAAAGACAGTAGTTTTCCCTGATACGAGACGCAGTTGCTTGCCGCTAATTTCGCGTCTCGGTGTCAATCGAGGAACCGAGCGAACGGGGAAAGCGAACGGGTAGCAGCGAACGGAGATACGAAGACCAGGGTGCGGTTTCTTCTCTTGATTTGGCGGTCAGATCCCCAAAAGTTCGTGAGATCAAATAAGTTGTCAAGTTTATCATGTCCCACTCAACTTACATTTCATTTTAGCTAAATAGACCATGTAGTACTAGACACGTTATCACTCGCTGGCCAGATCTTTACAGAAGCACTAGCTTTATTGAAATCTTGTTATAGATTTTCCCCTGGATTTTATATATATTTGCAGTGATTTCTAATTCTGTGCAAAGCGGTAATATATATTGTGTAAAGTGATCAGTGGTCTAGCTCAGTCATTCTATTTAAAGGGATTCTGTGTTAATTTAAATCTATTTAATTAAACCATCTCAAGAGTTCCAGTTTTAAATATAATGATCTATCTATTATATTATTTCAAAAGATAATAGATGCTTAAATTAACTTTTAAAGTCGCGAAGGAATTTATAATTAATAAATTCAGTTAAGTCCTAGTTTTATAGATGTGTGTTTTTAACCACTAGAATTCGCGCAGTGTTTATTAAATACATAATTAAATACGCGAGCATATCTATAATAGGCTTAACGGGAAATTCATCGCGCTTCAGAAGGTTATTTGTTTTCGGTATATTACATGTCTTTTTTCTTTCATACAGAGTGATCGTAACCTGTGCGATCCCAGCATTAAGAAAGCAATAAAGAAATCAATCTAAGCAAAGCAAAGCATAAACAGTGTGTAGAGTTCCCCTGACGCAGAACTTGTTGAGACTGTGTAAATTTTTAATCTTTGAGGCGATTCTATGTTTGGAATTCCGCTATCTAGCTTATAGCAAAGAAAGCACACCCAAAGACAAATTTAACGCACCATCAAACAACTTAAGTCGTAACGGGAAGAAGAACACTGGCCCGAGCTTTGTTAGTTTACTGACACAGAGAGATAATTCATAATTTCCTGAACAGTGATGTGACTAGTTTTCTCACTGGACTTAAACCATACCTCACGGATAAAGTGTACCAGCACGCGTAAGAATTTTATTATCCGCGGCATAGTCAAATAGACCACACCATCCTCACCCCGGTATCAGAGACCGTGCCCTCCCATAGAAACTGTTATTAAGAAAAGAGACACAACTACAGATTCATTTTCCAGCGATTACGGGATCCTTTTATGTGCTGACCGCCTACCCGATAATCTGGGGCTAGAACTTGAACAAACACTCATACATTTAGTTGAGGTGTAACTGCTGTTGTGTTATTCTATGGAGTGCAAGTTTTTTTCACAATCGGTAAGTGAGAGCAAGATGAGTGAAGGCCTTTGCTAGCGCGTGTATGAATGACAGGAAATTAATTCTTTTGTGTGACCATTTTGTTAACTTGCTTACCTGGTAACATATATCTTTTCTGTATACCCTACATTGTTCCTTTAAGTGGGATAGTTGATAATTTGTTAACTCTGTTTAAAACCACCTCCTTTCCATTTGCTTAGTAAAGGGAAGAACAGCTGGGAAGAACAGGTTTTTTTTTTATCACTTATACCTAACTTGGTAACACCTCTTTCAGAGTAATTAACTTTACTGTTAGGTTAACGTACCCGTGTTCCTGATATTATCTATCTCTGGACTGGGTTTGTCTTTGTCTAATGAGCGGGAAGGGCTTAGTCGATACCAATCTTCTTCACCCCCTCCCAAACTTGTTATTTGCATTTGTGTACTTATGATAATTTATGTAATATCTGATATTTTTAGTAATTGATGTTTAAAGTGAATAAAATCACCTAAACTCATTTAGTTCTGTGTGTTGGATATACCCAAAGCCCAACATTTCCCCTATTCGTTTAATATAGTTTGTATCAACGTCGTGTGTGTGTTTGAAAACACCGAATCGGTGTGCGCGCAGATGCGAGTCTGGAAAACTGGCAAATAATTGTTTGACCAGGAGAGTGAAAGAGAAGATTGAGAGACACGATTTGTCGTAAATAAGTCTGTCTTTACTCTCCTCCAGCACGCTGTGAAGTAACTATTAAATCTCTACATTTTCTATCACTGAGCTTTCCATCATCATTTTCCACTCTAAACCGGACCACTATTTCTACGACTCTTTTCTCTCAAAATAAATTTACGACAATATTTGGCCGGCTCGTCTGGGATAATTTTGAGATACATTTGATGCACACATATTTGTGGGCTGGTTCTGGGATCTTGAGCTACATTTGAGGCAATCGCATAGCCGGGTTAAAGATATTTTGAGTCTGATTTAGTTTGGGTCTAACTAGGTAGAGTGTGAATGATTTGTCTTTGTGAATTAGGGAAATAAATAAATAATTACACCCCTAGACAAACGTTCTTTAAGTATTTGGGTTGTCCACACAGCATATTTACAGGTTGTTTTCTCTCCACAGCAGTAGAAAGTACAGATAAACAAATATATTTGCTATTTTAATTATCCTCTGGCGGAGATAATTATATTTCTTTCTTTATAAAAGTTGCTGGGATTGCGTGATTGTTTTACAGTCACTAAGGTTTTTGAAGTTAAAAAGAGTTGAGCTTAGCTAAAGACGGATTGTTCTGATTTTTAAAAATTAAGTTAACAACGTCTCATCTCAATAATTGACTTTAGGGACGGAGTTTGTTGTCAGAGATTAAAAATTTAGGGAAAATTTTTTTTTCTTTTAAATTGTTTTAATATAAATTTTTCTCGACTGTTAGTAAAAGTAGATTCTTTTCCAGTGTAACTTACCATTTAGTGGCATAGTCGCTTGCGTTTAGAGCCTTAATTGCCAGATAATAGCAGCGATAAGTTTGCACAGTACAGGTAGGAAGTAACACAGGTAAATTTATACTTGTGTTTTTTTTTTCTCGTAGCGGTTCAGAGTTCCTCCCTTTCGCGTTTCTTCTTACTAGTTCTCTAAGCATACTTCATCTTATTCTTTAACAATGGCAGAGAGGATAAAGATGAGGTCCATCTTGAGGCTGGAAGCGAAAGAGGCAGGATTAGATGCAGAAGCTGCAAACGCGTTTATTAACCAGGAATTGGAAATATATGACGCGGAGCAACAGAGAGCCGAAGCTGAGAGGAAGGCGGAGCAACAGAGAGCAGAAGCTGAGAGGAAGGAAGAGAAAGAAAGAACAGAGAGGAGAGAAGCCCAGGAGAGGGCAGATAAGAAAGAAGCGGAAGAACGTCTTTTGGAACAGAAGAAAATTGAAGCAGAGATGGAAACTCGCAGAGAGAGAGAGAGAGACAAGGAAAGACAGCATCAACTGGCGCTTAAGGCTCTAGAGAGTCGGGGCGCCTCTACTTCGACTAACGGAGAGCCGTCTTCGCCCCAGTCTCAATCAATGGACCTCTCCAGTACTCAATCTGCCCAATTAACTGCTATGTCGTTTTCTTTAGAATCTTTTCCTAGCCCTAACGAAAAAATTGACAGCTACCTAGAAAAATTCGAGAGACTCGCGAATCTTTATGGGTTAGAGAGTACCCGCTGGGCGCTCAAACTTTCAACGTCACTGAAAGGCAATGCTTATGACGTGTACACAAAGCTGGGACCGAATCAACATGATTACGACATGTTGAAAAAGGCCTTACTACAGCAGTTTGAGATGACTGCCCGAAAGTTTCTGCAGTTGTTCAGAAACAGCCGAAAAGAGAGCACGGAAACATTTCCCCAGTTCTCTTCACGTCTCACGGGTTATCTGACAAAGTGCATTGAATTATCTGACCTACCTCTTTCATATGAGGGACTCCTCGAACTTGTTCTTGTGGAGCAGATAAAATCCACTTTGTCGAATGAAACACGTAGATTTTTGGCTGAACAGGGGGCAGTCAGGCTTGAAGACATACTCAATAAAGCCGAACGCTATAGCAATGCAATGGCCGAACTTCCCAGCACTAAACGTAAACCCACCGATGAGCCATCTCGAAAACAGAATCTAGAGCAGGCATCCTATTCTTCCACTTCCTCTCAACATTATAACCAACGAGATAACAATACCCAGAAACCTCCCCAGGAAAAATCGAAATTCTACAAAACCCGATACCCCCCCAACACAAATTCTGATCAACCCAACAAGCCTACGTGGCAGCGCGGCCACCAAGGTCAAGGAAAAGGGAAGACCCCTACACCAGGAACGTCTGATCAGGGCAAACAAACCGGTGCAAACCGCATTGGATGTTTGCATACAGCCTCGAAAGGTAGAGTCAATGTCAGTGATTCTCAACCTGAGGGGGACCGACCCTCAACTCGAGGAACTGTAATTTTGAACGGTACCTCTACTACTTGTCTTTTTGACACTGGATTAAGTTTTGATTGTATTGTCGCTAGGCACCTAGTCAAACCCGGTCAGGAGACAGAGGAAACCGTCAAACTTAGTGGAGTTTTCAGGAGTGATGCACCCAGGACGCTTCCTATCGCACTGGTAGAAATACACTCTGACTTTGTCAGAGGAGTTATTAAAGCGGCCATAATGGATGATCCGATCTACCCAGTTATCCTGGGATGTAGATATGTGTTCATTGGGAGACCTAAGGAGCCGATTGTGGCAGCGGTAACCACAAGAGGGCAAGCCAAGAAGGAGAGGGAGCCTGCGCCAAACTTGTTGCCGAATGAACTGAAGGAGGCGCAACAAAAGGACCCTACTCTGGCGCCCTGCTTTAAAAAACTGCCCATGGCTAAGGACCCCAGACACAACGGAGACATCTTTTCTAAGGATGGTGTATTGTATCGTAGAACGGGCAACCCGGACACGGGGAATAACCAGCTCCTAGTACCGACGCAGTACAGAAACCAGATCTTAGAAATGGGGCACTCTCTTCCCTTTAGCGGACATATGGGACAAAACGCCACTATTCAGCGAATAAAAAACCACTATTGGTGGCCAGGAATGAACTCTGACATTGTCAGGTATGTGAAATCCTGCGCCCAGTGCCAACGGGTAGCACCCAAGCACTTGACACCCCCAGTACCTATGGGGCAAATGCCAATAGTAGGGACTCCATTTGAACGGGTTGCTGTCGACATTATTGGTCCTCTGGAAAAGACCAAAAGAAGGAACAGGTTCATCCTGACCTTAGTTGACACTTGCACTATGTGGGCCGAAGCCGTACCGCTACCATGCACTAATTCCAAGCATGTCGCAGAAGCCCTTGTGCAAATTTTTACACGGTTGGGATTCCCTCAACAAGTTTTGACGGACAATGGATCCCAATTCCGTAGCCTGTTAATGGAGGAGATCTTTAAGATCTTGAGGGCCAAACATATCCACACAAGTCCCTACCATCCGGCCGGAAATGGGCTCGTGGAACGTTTTAACGGTACCCTCACCATGATGTTACGTAAGCTGGGTCAGGAGAAACCGGAAGACTGGGACCAATATATATCGGCTGCCTTATTCGCCTACCGAGAGGTACCCCAAGCGTCTACGGGTTTTGCGCCAGCTACACTTTTATTTGGCAGACCTATTAAGGGGCCACTAGAAGCCTTACTTCGGTCCCTGACAGACCAGAAGGCTGACGAGACAGTCGTCTCTGCAAGCAAGTATGTATCTGAGCTTAAGGAAAGGCTAAAGCTAGGATGGGATCTAGCTACTACCAACCTTAAGAAAGCCCGCGCTAAAATTACTAAAAGATACAACAAAGCTGCAAAAGAGAGAGAACTACAACCAGGGGAGAAAGTCCTATTGCTACTTCCAACCGGAAGCAATAAACTTCGCATCGGATGGCAAGGACCGTTTACCGTCCTTAAAAAGATCTCACGTACCAACTACAAGATCTCCATCAAAGGAAAGGAGAAGGTCTTCCACATAAATCTGCTAAAGAAATATTTGGAAAGACCGGTGCCATCCTCCGAGCATCTCCTGGCTGTCGCCATAGCAACGGAAGACGAGGAAGATGATGATGGTTGCATGGAGTATCCACTGCAACCCACAGAATCCTTTAAAGATGTCAAGTTCGGCGACAATCTCTCACCAGAACAACAAACAGAAACCAGGGCTCTACTAAAACAGTACAGTGCAGTCTTAACGGATGTACCTGGTCGAACAAATCTCATTGAATTTGATATGAAATTAACAAACGAGACCCCTGTTCAAACCAGAGTTTACCCCATCCCGTACGCTAAAGCTGATGCACTTCGCGGAGAAATAGACAAGCTGCGTCAGGCAGGAATTATCAGTGAGTCTACATCTCCTTACAGCTCGAGTGTAGTGCTGTTGCAGAAGCCCAATAAGGAAGTTCGGCTGTGCATTGATTACAGGTTGCTAAACGCTGTAACGGAATTCCAGCCCGAACCTCTCCAAACTGTTTCTGAGTTGTTCACCAAGCTCAGCAAAGCAAAGATCTTCTCCAAGATTGACCTCAGCAAAGGTTATTATCAAATACCAGTCAAGGAGGAAATTAAACCTTTGTTAGCTTTCAGCACTAGTGAAGGACATTACACATTTAACGTGATGCCGTTCGGTTTGCATAACGCACCAGGAGTGTTCACCAGGATGATGAGGAAGCTTCTAGAACCTTTGCAAAGTCCCCATATCCATAATTTCATGGATGACATCTTAATTGCATCGGAAACCTATGAAGAACATATTGCTACGGTTGCTATGCTCCTCAGGAGACTACAGGAAACGGGTCTCACAGCCAGACCTAGCAAATGTCTCATCGGGTTTGAACAGTTAGACTTCCTGGGGCACACTATTTCTCACGGATGCAGTTGGCCTATTAAGAAGAACGTGGAGAAAATAGTGGCAGCAAAAAGACCCCGAACGAAGAAAGACGTACGTTCCTTCATATCGCTATGTGCATACTATCAGAAGTACATCCAGAACTTCAACGGACTGACGGCACCTCTGACTGACCTCACAAAGAAAGGTTGTCCTGATAAGGTCATATGGGATCAAAAGTGCGAACACGCGTATAGCACTTTGAAAGGACAGTTGTCTGCATACCCCATCTTGAGGTTGCCTGACCTCAAGAAACCTTTTGTACTGAGAGTCGACGCGTCAGGTCAGGGCATCGGGTCAACACTGCTTCAAGCCGATGACAGTGACCTGAACATGCTAATTCCAGTTGCCTATGGCAGTCGGAAATTAAATAAAGCGGAACGGAACTACAGCGTAGTTGAAAAGGAATGTCTTGCTCTGATTGACGGTATCAGACGCCATCATGAGTTTCTTTATGGTACATCGTTCACGGTGCAAACAGACCACGCTCCGTTAGCATTTCTTGGTGCCAATAAAGAATTTAACGCTAGGATCATGCGTTGGGCCCTCCTTCTAAGCGTCTATTCTTTCAAAGTGGAATATATTCCGGGAAGACAGAATGTCGGGGCTGATTTCCTGAGTAGAAACTGGTCTACAGAGGAAGAAGAGCAAACTGAAGATACCACTCATCCTAAAATCACCAATCAGGTCACCTCCATTGTCAAAAAATGAAACATGAAAAATGGTTTCATGTCTAAAAGTGGGGACGATTGTGACGTACGTCTAGTTTGACTAGTGAATTTTCCCTGATATGATGGATGATTTAAAGGGACCTTTAGCTTTTCATAACATTAGAACCCCTGAACATTTGTTGTAACTTTTCGTTTGCCAGAACGCATTCCACCGGGACTCATGTAGGATACAGCGACGAGATCAAGAGACAGACCGAGGGATTTTAGGGGAGACTATCGGCATTATCAAAGACAGTAGTTTTCCCTGATACGAGACGCAGTTGCTTGCCGCTAATTTCGCGTCTCGGTGTCAATCGAGGAACCGAGCGAACGGGGAAAGCGAACGGGTAGCAGCGAACGGAGATACGAAGACCAGGGTGCGGTTTCTTCTCTTGATTTGGCGGTCAGATCCCCAAAAGTTCGTGAGATCAAATAAGTTGTCAAGTTTATCATGTCCCACTCAACTTACATTTCATTTTAGCTAAATAGACCATGTAGTACTAGACACGTTATCACTCGCTGGCCAGATCTTTACAGAAACACTAGCTTTATTGAAATCTTGTTATAGATTTTCCCCTGGATTTTATATATATTTGCAGTGATTTCTAATTCTGTGCAAAGCGGTAATATATATTGTGTAAAGTGATCAGTGGTCTAGCTCAGTCATTCTATTTAAAGGGATTCTGTGTTAATTTAAATCTATTTAATTAAACCATCTCAAGAGTTCCAGTTTTAAATATAATGATCTATCTATTATATTATTTTAAAAGATAATAGATGCTTAAATTAACTTTTAAAGTCGCGAAGGAATTTATAATTAATAAATTCAGTTAAGTCCTAGTTTTATAGATGTGTGTTTTTAACCACTAGAATTCGCGCAGTGTTTATTAAATACATAATTAAATACGCGAGCATATCTATAATAGGCTTAACGGGAAATTCATCGCGCTTCAGAAGGTTATTTGTTTTCGGTATATTACATGTCTTTTTTTCTTTCATACAGAGTGATCGTAACCTGTGCGATCCCAGCATTAAGAAAGCAATAAAGAAATCAATCTAAGCAAAGCAAAGCATAAACAGTGTGTAGAGTTCCCCTGACGCAGAACTTGTTGAGACTGTGTAAATTTTTAATCTTTGAGGCGATTCTATGTTTGGAATTCCGCTATCTAACTTATAGCAAAGAAAGCACACCCAAAGACAAATTTAACGCACCATCAAACAACTTAAGTCGTAACGGGAAGAAGAACACTGGCCCGAGCTTTGTTAGTTTACTGACACAGAGAGATAATTCATAATTTCCTGAACAGTGATGTGACTTAGTTTTCTCACTGGACTTAAACCATACCTCACGGATAAAGTGTACCAGCACGCGTAAGAATTTTATTATCCGCGGCATAGTCAAATAGACCACACCATCCTCACCCCGGTATCAGAGACCGTGCCCTCCCATAGAAACTGTTATTAAGAAAAGAGACACAACTACAGATTCATTTTCCATCGATTACGGGATCCTTTTATGTGCTGACCGCCTACCCGATAATCTGGGGCTAGAACTTGAACAAACACTCATACATTTAGTTGAGGTGTAACTGCTGTTGTGTTATTCTATGGAGTGCAAGTTTTTTTCACAATCGGTAAGTGAGAGCAAGATGAGTGAAGGCCTTTGCTAGCGCGTGTATGAATGACAGGAAATTAATTCTTTTGTGTGACCATTTTGTTAACTTGCTTACCTGGTAACATATATCTTTTCTGTATACCCTACATTGTTCCTTTAAGTGGGATAGTTGATAATTTGTTAACTCTGTTTAAAACCACCTCCTTTCCATTTGCTTAGTAAAGGGAAGAACAGCTGGGAAGAACAGGTTTTTTTTTTAATCACTTATACCTAACTTGGTAACACCTCTTTCAGAGTAATTAACTTTACTGTTAGGTTAACGTACCCGTGTTCCTGATATTATCTATCTCTGGACTGGGTTTGTCTTTGTCTAATGAGCGGGAAGGGCTTAGTCGATACCAATCTTCTTCACCCCCTCCCAAACTTGTTATTTGCATTTGTGTACTTATGATAATTTATGTAATATCTGATATTTTTAGTAATTGATGTTTAAAGTGAATAAAATCACCTAAACTCATTTAGTTCTGTGTGTTGGATATACCCAAAGCCCAACATTTCCCCTATTCGTTTAATATAGTTTGTATCAACGTCGTGTGTGTGTTTGAAAACACCGAATCGGTGTGCGCGCAGATGCGAGTCTGGAAAACTGGCAAATAATTGTTTGACCAGGAGAGTGAAAGAGAAGATTGAGAGACACGATTTGTCGTAAATAAGTCTGTCTTTACTCTCCTCCAGCACGCTGTGAAGTAACTATTAAATCTCTACATTTTCTATCACTGAGCTTTCCATCATCATTTTCCACTCTAAACCGGACCACTATTTCTACGCCTCTTTTCTCTCAAAATAAATTTACGACACAGGAATAATTAGTAACAATATTACCATACCCTTAGACCTAAGGATCTTTTATATTTGGACATGCGCCCTAATATAACCGACCTTTGGCTAGGATCAATGTGTCTTAACACAAGGGATCAGTACAGTGACATTCATGTGTCATTAGGTCCTTTGTGTGAGAACACAGAAAATCACTACAGTGACACATGTGTCATTGGGTCTTTTTTGTGTTCGGACATGTGTCTTGACCAGGGCCGGGGTCGGGCGTGTGCCAATGCAACCTCATGCAAGGAAAAAATATGCGACCTCATGCGAGGAACAAAAAAAAGAATTGAGTACCAGAGCAACTCTGGGCAGTTTAAGGCGGCCGGCATAATACTGACCACATCACATCTAGTGTGCCGATGGTCAAGAAAATATTGGAACACCATATTCCCAATATGTCTCAAATGGGCGTGTAACGGGATCCAGTATACCACATATACGATATGGTATTAGGACGTATTACATTTTTTTTACGCTCGCGTGGTTTAACCGTTCTGAAATCCAACGCTGACTAAAGACACTGCATAGTCAAAAACATTAACAATGTCAGAAAATGTGCTTTATATTTGTGTAACAGCAAAGCAAGACAAAATTAACACATAACGTAGAAAGTATCACTCTGGCTTTTAGTAACTGTTGCTAAATAAAACCAGCTTACCGTCTCTGTTGTACAGAACGTATCTGTTAATATTTTGTGCGGGTGAAAATATCACATTCCAGCTGGGGTTATCGTTATCTGGCTTTGTATGTGTGCAGCTTTTTCCGTTTAGAAAATCTCCAGACGTATTCCCATCTACAGCTTTTTCTGACGTGCTTTGTAACGACTCTCCTGTATAATCACTTGACTGATTGGTTTTTTGTTTCAATGCGACATTACGACCTGTAATATGAAAATTATCGCTGAAAGCTGATTTGCTTTAATAATACATTTTGTGGTTACCAATGCATAAGCAAGTACATACGCATAATAAAGATTAATATGTATACATAATTGTGAGATTTAAATGAAGTAATTGTGAGATTTACATGTAGTAATTGTGAGATTTACATGTATTAATTTTAAGATTTACATGTAGTAATTGTGAGATTTACATGTAGTAATTGTGAGATTTACATGTAGTAATTGTGACATTTACATGTAGTAATTGTGAGATTTACATGTAGTAATTGTGAGATTTACATGTAGTAATTGTGACATTTACATGTAGTAATTGTGAGATTTACATGTAGTAGTTGAATTTTTGATGTCATATAACCTGTCATGTAAAACAATTGCTATAGACACCACCACTGTAGACGGCTTGTGTGTGCTTGGTGAAGGATTCTTAGAGAATTATGCTGTGTCACGCTTTGTTTGGAATTGTCTGCCCTTTCTTCTGAGTGGTCTGCCTGTTTTCTCTCTATCTCTTCGCTACGCCTACTTTTCTGTCATTGTGGCTCTAATAGCATATATTCTCTCTATTATTATGTCAATCTCGTAGCGCCAAGCTAGGCCTACCTTGCACGTGCAAAAAAGCGGCATTCTGTCTAAAGTCGTTTATGTAGAGATTCTTGGGAAAAACGGCGAGTACCCTAGTTCCTTTATTATGGGGAGCGCGGGAAACTTCTCTGTCTTTTGATGTCGTGCCGGCATCGTGTCTTATCTCGAGCGGACAGCAAAACGCTGGCCGAGCTCCTGGCAACTTCTCTTACTATAAAAGGGCAGGTCTCTAACACTCCCTACGATAACACCCTATATACCCCAATATAACCGTTTAACCCCTCAACGGGTTTTGGTTGAACAGGGTATTACAGCAAAATATCAGACACAAATGAAAAAACAAAACCAAAAAAAACTCCCTACCATTGTCGCTCTTGGAATTCCTTGCTGCCTGGATAATCAGTTTAGGTTGAGAACCTATAGCCAGTTTTATTGTGCGGAAATTGAATTCCTTTTGCTCGGTAAGCAAACCTAAATTTTTTAAAGTTAATTAAGTGGGGAGCTAGTTGATTACATAGAGCTTAATCCTCGGTTTCTGTAATTCCTACTCGCATATTTATTTCTTAAGTAAAGTAATTTTTGTGGGGGTCGGGTAATTCTGATTTTATTAAACACTGCCAATTTTAGCTCCGTTTAAGAAGTACGGCCAAGGCAGAAGACGAATAAGACAGATATATTTTATCAGACAAGAAAAAAAAAGGGGGGGGGGGGGCGAATATATATCTATTTTTTGTCGACGATGTTATCCCATTTTCATACGTGTGGAATTAATTCTGTATAGAGTTGTGTTATTCGTTTGCAATTAGCGTGTAATTTAATTTTATAACACTTCCAGGACAATCCCAATTGGGGAAGTTATCTCATGGCACTTGCATTTTTTTCTATTCGTATTTGGAATGGTTCATCTTGCTTGTCTACAAGTGTGAGTAATAGAGTCTGTTTGTGTGTGTAAAAGGCGAGGGCAGTTTAAGCCCGCTAGCGTAAGCGGAGAGTCATGTATGGCAGAACTTACCTGTACGCACGTTTAGGCTAATCAGTGCAGAGGGGATACGGCGGTGGGGTGTTTGATTTTTGTAAAGTAGAAGAGAAGGTGAGGTGTGGTTTGGCTGGTGAAAGATTGTACTGTCGTTTGTTAGTAAACATTAGACCTGACTGGATACATTGTTAAAGATACGTGACATGTTTTTTTTTTTTCAGAGTGGTAACCTGTAACCTAGTGCTCTCTATTACCCTCAACGAGAGCCCTTACGTCGACCAATTTCTTCGGCAACTACGTGTGGTCACCTGTTTGTTTATCGTCTGTGCAACCGGGTGGTTGCCTTTGCCATCAAACCTTCGGGCAATATCACCAGGCTCATTGAGGCCCTGGCACCGTGGAGTCAATTCTCACAGCCTGTAGCGGGGTATTAACCCTCCAGCAAGACAGGCTGCCACCTTTTGCCAACGGCTGGTCTCGACAACACTGCCCACCCCATTGACAGCCCATAAACCAGGAGTGTAGTGGAGTATCGTCCAGGTATCTTAGCCTCGCCAATATTAACCACCTGCCGGAAGCTTAAGCCATCTCTAGCCACCAGATAGTGCCGCTTCCCCTGGGAGTCCTCAGCTATATTCATTGTAATCTTTTCCCAGCAGTGGCCTCTAGCGCCTTGCTATTTCGGATTTATTATTTAGTGCAGTGATAGTCGCACTCGCGTTGTTTTCTTCACTCGTGCCTTGGATAGTGGGTGCGTGCTTGGATTAACTTCACAACGGTGTCCACGGGGAACTTATCTCAGCATCATTTGGGATATTGAAATTCTTCAGAAGAATTGTGTTAAGTTTCTATTCGATACGGATTACTTACTTACCAGGAGTGTTTGGCAAGACCAGAGTGGCCGTTTCCATCACTGGAGACTGGGGCCCCTTGTTTGCTAGATAACTTAATTAGTGTGAGGAAGTTCTGGCTGTTGGTGTGGAATAAAGCAATCTGCTTGTGTGCGATTTATCTAAGTGGTGTGGTATACTCTGATTGTGTTTTTATCCTTTAGAGATTATGAAGGCATTTTCTTTTTTTTCCTTGATTCCTGTGGTGGTTTTTGTGTGTTAATGAACATATTTAAATTTGCTTTGTCGTCAGAAATCTCTTCTATGCTAACTGTCACAATTTTCATTAGTGACTCTATTCTTATCTACTTTTTACATTACACATTCATAATCTGTCTGAACTCAGACATAATCTATTCGCAACGTCTACCTACCTGTGACATGCTGGTAATATTGACTCATGCTCCTTACAGAGCGAATGAGGTAGTACAGGCTCTCTAAGACCTACTACAATGATCGCTCAATGCTTCACCGTTAGGAGCTATACAGAGATAGGAAAAGGCAGAGGAGTTGCAGTTATTTATATAGATTATATGACCAGGTACAAACCTCCACTGATGTAAACAGAACATAGGTACGGAACTCCATTCCCCGTCAGTATCACAGACTGGACTGTCTGATTCAGATCACAGTAGATATCCAGTGTTCTATCGTCAACTGTAGAATTCCTGGAGTTAAGACAACTCAAGCTGGAGTCGTTCTTGAAGTTAACACTCAAACTGTTCAGGTAGTCTGTTGTACAAGCACAAACACATTAATCGTTGTCATAGTGATGACTTTTATCTACATATTCATTGATTAAATTGCAGGTCCTTGTTGAGCATAGGTCTTGACCAAATACGCAGCAAGTTTTCCTGTGACGTACCATGTGTTGGCAGTCTATTTATGTCTTACTTATCCCATTCATGTTTTTGTCTTACTACGTCCCCGTGTGTTCATTGGCCTGCTTCTATTTCTCTTGCTTGGGGATTCCAGATCAAGGACTGGCTTGTAATTTCACTAACTGGTTTCCAGCATTCTTTCATTCATTCATTCATTCATTCATAACCCTCCGCTCCCCAATGGGCATAGGCCTTCAACTAACACATGACAAGTCCTCCTGTCACGTGCCATCATCTTAAGTTCTTTCCACGTTCTCCTCATCATTTCACCTCGGTTTCCAGCCCTCTTCTCCATGTGCTTCTTGGTCTACCTCTGCCTCTCTTGCCCTGTTGGTTCCAGAACAAGGATTGCCTTGTAATGCTATCAACAGGTTTCCTCAATGTGTGTTCTATCCATCGCCATCGTCTTCTTCTCATCTCTTGTTCCACTCACACTTGTCTAGTTCTTGTCATCAATTCCACGTTGGTAACCTTGTCATGCCATTTTAATCCCTTTATTCTACGCAAGCACCCATTTATGAAAGTCTGTAGCTTTTTGGTTGTTGTCTTTGTTGTTCTCCATGTCTCAGAGCCATACAATAGGACTGACTTCACATTTGAGTTGAAGATTCTTATTTTCGTGTTGGATCCGATTTCTCTTATCTCCATATGTTTTCCAATGCAATGAAAGCTCCTCTTGCTTTTTGTATTCTTATTTTGATATCACTGTCTGTCCCTCCAACTTTGTCTATATTGCTGCCAAGATATGTGTACGATTCAACATCTTTTAGTGGTGTTTCTTCAAGTTCAACCCTGTTATCATTACCTGCATTTATTCTCATTATTTTTGTCTTTTCCCTGTGTATTTTCAGACCCAATGGCTGTGACCAGCATGTTCTCCACATATCTTGTTCCACTAGTACATGGCTGGTTCATTCCTATTACATGCGCATTAGAAATGTTTCTGCATGCATTTTCTTGCAAAATTATATGTGTAAAGAATATTAATTTTTAAGAAAGAGTTTAGAAGACAAAAAGACAGACAAGCATAATGTAAGGAGAAAAGTCATGCTTGGTTACAAATTTTACCGTCTATATTAGTCACAGGAAATAAAAACCACGTGTTGTTGTTTCATTTTTTAAAGTCATTTAGTGGAGACAGGCCGGATATCGGTATTCAGTGATGATAACAATAGTGTGACCCATCTCGTTGTGAATGGATTTTTCTTTCCTGCGTGTTTGTGAATGATTAAAACGTGGATATGATTTAGTGTTGTGATTTCTTCCAAGAGAAGAACTACTGTTGATAGGTAATAGTAGAAATAGGAAAATCTGTTTCGAGAACAAACCAGGTGGAAACCTGACCATCAGAAGCAGAACCCCGTCACATGAACATTTTTAGCCGCGATTTACTTCTTCGAGCTAGAGGTAGGGGAGCCTGCAGTGGTATGACTTTCCAATATTATTCTTCTGTTTTGTTCTTGTTCTCAGCCTCTGCTGGGAACTGAACCCACATCACACTCTTTGCAATTACTAAACTCGCTCTTTACTCCAAGTCTTACCCATTCTGCCAAACCAAGGCAGTTACGAAATTAATTATTAATTACGTAAAATTAATAATTAATTATAAATAATGATTTAATAACGAACACGTACATGCATTGTTGACATGAACTCTGAGCCAGTTGAAGGGGTACGAGTTATCTAAGATGATTGTCACTTTCCTCGGGCCTGGTGAACTTAAGCATGTGGTATCATTACCATCTGTGATCTGTGGAACTGTTGGTCCGTTGAAGGCTATATCATCTGTGTGAGATTGTAAAATAAAGATGATCGTAAGCTAGTAATAAAGTTGACAATTGTCATCTTTGTGGATTTGTCTTTTATAATTTTGATAACGTCAAGCTTAACTCGTAACGTAGAGTTCTATTATTGATTAGTCCCCCCCCCCCCCCCCCCCCCCCCTTACCATCCGGTACCAGCCATAAAAATCAAAACAATAATAGCTGCAGCTTTATAAGCATACAGAACAAGAAGATCCATATAAAACTGTCACAGACTGTTGTATTTTAGTATCTTCCTTACCCACATCTCCTATCACTTGCTTCCAAGTTTACATTGTTCATCTTTATCTTTGCTCGCTCTCTAATTCCCACATTTATCTCTCTGATAAAGTTGGCAGTCCCTGTCAGGTTTCAGTCGTCACTACACAATTTCTTCCTTCACGGCACCGGGGCAGAACATGCCGCCACTCCGCTCCTCCCTCGAAGCCGACAGCCTTGTAGGACAGGTGACATGTTTTCCCATTACAACATAGACACATATCTGTCTGTCTAATTTTTGCACTGAAGGCAGACAATTGCTGTCTCTCTGGGTGTACATAATAGTAATGTACTAGTTCGTTAATATAAAAGTAGACAGTTTAATGTTAGCTTCCTCCATTTGTTCAAACCGAATAATCTTAGTGTCATTCTAAATGTCCGTAGAAATAGGCATTTTTAAGGAATGCAATAAAAAGAGTATGCTAAATAGATGATACAAATACTGTTCAGCTCACAGGTTAAACCTACCGTACTGACATGCCGGACCAAACCATCCGCCCTGACACGGAGCACCACCTGTACACGTACCATCACCAACGTTACACTTGTTACCTGTACATCGACATTTGTATTGACATGATGATCCGAACCATTCTGGGTCACAAGCTGGAAGATGTTACAATAAATCAGTTTTTATTTCCCTTTTTTGAAACGCTTTTTGTAAGCTACCGCAACCTGACATTTTAAACACAACTTCTTTTGCATATAAGGATCAATTCTTTTTCTTTCAGCTCACCTTATTATATAACCTTCTTTCTGTTCTATTTAAGCACTTTTGTCTCGGACAAGCTTGTATAGTCCATGTCCATAAATTTTTTTATATACCAGCGAGGTGGCGTAAAAATATTAGAGGTGAGCGTCGATATTATAGTCTTACATATGACATATTATGCTACGTTTAAGTAACGCAGACTTTAAACCAGAAGTAAGCACTATTTCTACTATTTTAAAAGTTCCAAAGTGCTTACACTTGTGTTGTAATGCATGGGTTACACTAGGGATTGGAATAATCAGCTGCACATCTGCGTTTGTGGCCAAGATTAGCTGTGTTATTTTAAAAAACGCAGACTCTCACCACATAAAGACAACGCAATCATCAGATTTTCCGAAGTACTATACTAGAGATCTACCATCAATGGTGCCTGTGCCTTGAAGCGGTATGGTGGCTTGTGTACCCTTGCAATCCCCGGAGCTATGCCAGCTGGCGTTTTACTTCTGGCAGGCTTTACCAAGCTGGACAGGTCTGCGTGGGTAGGAATCAGACAAAAGCTGGTACCCTGGACCTCCAGGTTGGGGGTTTTAGCACAGGACCGACACCCTTGTCTATGTAAACAATCACAAACGTTTCAGAAATATCAACAAATAAACATGCTGTGCTAAAGGATAGAAATCCAGAGTCTGAGGCTTGTATGACTGACAGTTGTGAAAGCTGAAAAGAAGCCACTGACATGAAAACGGATATCCTGACTGCTAAAGACGAAACCAGAAATCAACAATAGTTTGAACCAATAACAGTAACAAAGAGGAAAAGAGTGCTTTTTACCAACATTTACAATGAGAAATGGAATGTACAGCAAGGTATGATCTTGTCACAGTAATGAGGGATCCCAATACTAAGGCTGGAACGCATAATATATACAACGAAACACTAGTGGCAAGATATTATGATACGGCAGCTGAATATCATATAAAAATGGTGATACATTAATAGGCTTTTGTGGCATTAACAACCGTGTCATTGGTGGAACGCTTTTTCCACACAGGGGAATCCAGAAATTACCATTGGAGTAACCAAATGGCCGTGACAGAAATCAGAAATATCACATAATGAACAACGGCAGATGGAAGCATTATCTGCAAGGTGTGAAAGTAAGAAAAAGTGCAGATGTGGGAAGTGATCACCACCTAGTACTAGCAAGAACAAAGATGAAGATCATGGTTACTGGGGCAAAAACAACAAAACAGAAAAGATTTGACATGAGTAAATTGAAAGTCCCACTCACTAGAAAAGCATTTAAATCTGGCATTTAAAAAAACGCTACCAAACTGCCAAGAGCCAGGAAGAGATAGCAGTTCAAGATGTTGAACAGAAATACAGTACTATTTCAACAGTATATAAAGAAAGCAGCAACACGTGCTTAGGATTCCAAGAAAGGAAGATACAAGATTGGATAACACTAGAAACGTTGAAAACCACAGAGATGAGAAAAGAAATCAACAGAAAGAAGATAGAAGCAAAGTCCCTTTGGCAGAAGGAAATATATAGTGAACAGTACAGTCAGCTGATCAAGAAAGTAAAATGCCAAACCCGAGCTGACAAGAAAAAATTCAAAAATAGTCTTGCAGGTCAGGCAGAAGTAGCAGCACCGAGGAATGAGCAAAGTATGGTACAAAGTAACAAAAGCAATCATTGGAAAACGGGGCGAAACAAACGTTACACTGTTGAGAGACAAGAGTGAAAATCTCGTTAACATAAAATAGTGGCAAGAAGTGTAGCGAAAGGGTTCAGCCATGCTTCGCCTTCAGGGAAGTACCTAGATTTTATTTTTAGTATTATTATTATTATTATTATTTATCTTTATATTTCTTTAAGTTCTTATGTCTCCTATCTAGCCTTCACTTTCTTTCTTTTCCTGACGAAGGCCTTGTGGCCGTAACGTAGACTACTTTCTTTGTCTTTTGTCCTCGTAAGACGAATCACCTTTTTTCGATTTTTTTTCAAACCCACACAAGGGTTTTATGAGTGTAGTGTCAGTAGTGGAGCAGAAATAGTATTCTGTCTTGAAAAGAGTGAAGTTCCAGTGTTGGAAAAGAACACTGGTATCACAGGATAGCCACGGCTGTGAAGGTATCTGCTTCAGAAAGTATTCAGAGTAAAGTCAGACCCTAAGTTGCCACCTTCGCTATGTAACTAGCTGTGATAATTAAACAATTCAATAAAACTCAAACTTTTACAATATAACATTAATGTCTGAATAAATACTGAATTTATTATTTACGTCTATCTTTTCTTCTCGTTAGATTGTGAATGGTAGATGATGGAATTCAATGAATAAAATATATTACAAAATTTGAATGATGGTTAACTTATATTATAATTATCTAACTAAGAAAGTCCTTTCTTGAATCGTCCAATTAAGTTGCAAAAAGTTCATCAAATGCTCTTTTCACACTAGTCTCTTGGCTATGCTAATAAACAACTGTTTATCATCATCTCACTAATCAATGTCCTTGACTGTTCACACTGGTTGCAAGAATTTGGTTACATTTATTGCTCATCTTGAAAGTCTTATGACTGTCTTCACTGGAATTTCACAGCTATATCAGTGTAGGACTTCCTCTAGACCACCAACTACTGAAAGAGAAAAGGGCTGAAATCCTGATGACAATAACAGAGGCTCCTGTGTTGTTTCAGGTAGCACTTATTAATCTGGATCTCTAATTTATGATGACTGTCACGTGACCGATAATCTATTTTACCATCTTGTCCATAATTTGATTACTCCTTTAAATGTTCTGTTTTCCTGGACTTTTTGTATTTTCTTTTTCTTTCATATTCTACCTACATTTTTCACCTTCTCAACCCCACCCGAGGTTGTTTACGCTGGCCAGCGGCGGTCAGCTAACGCTAGACGTAATGTTATCTAAACGCACCTGTGGTACGTTCGACCAGACAAACATTTCTCGGGTCCGCTTTAAGTGTTAGAACGAGCCAAAGACGGTTTCTGTGAAAGAAACGGTTCGTTAGCGGCGGGTACCCTCTGTGGTCCCAACAGGGGAATTTCTCTGGTCGCTTTAAAACGTTTGATGACCAGCGGCTGGTACCCTTTGAGGCCTGGGTAACGAGTGTGATCTGTTTCAGGGGAAGATAACAATCGCGGTCAATCTTTGGGTTTTCGCCCCTTAGACAAGATAGAGCATAATGTTATGCATTTCTCTACCTGGGGAACTTTCGCACGATTTCTGTTGTCTTTTGATGTAGTCTCTAAGAGAAACCTCTGTCTACTCTTGTTTCGTTACACGCCGATACATCTGTAGAAATATGCATGCCAGGTGTTTATTGGTAAACTATAAGAGTAGACTGGTTTTAATAGAAAAAGACATTCGTAAATTTTCCTGGCCCGAGATAGACCATTATGGAAATAAGGCAAACATTAACACAGAACTAAATGTGTTTGCCTATGTTCTAGTCATTTTCGGGGTGAGTTGACATATCTTATAATTATTATATTAGATTCATGTTAGCTTTTATATATCTGTTAGGAAAGTGCATTTATTTCTGAGGACTTCTCCTAGTAATTTATTCAGTGATAAGGTAGCGCTGTCTACGGCCTATTAAGTGGTGCTTAAACTGTTACGGTTTATCATGGGTTAAATGTTAAACTTACAATAACAGATATTAGGCGTAGAATCAGTCCACGAATGCTTACCATTGGGTTAAGAGTCAGCAAAATTAACTGTCATTTCTGTAAGATAATGTCAGGTGTGGATTGTTCACTTTAAAACTGAATAGTGAGATGCAGGCAATAACTCTGGATTATAGGAGATAGTCACTTATTCCTTTTTGATAGATATTTCTAGTGGCAAGGGAGGATCATTTTATGCGTACTTGTGTGGCTAGACACTGGTCTATAACTTTCACTGAAAGCAGTCACCAGGCATAGATATAATTATATCTTATGATCTAGCCACAACTGTATTATTATAGCAAGAACATTGCATTTTCGTTGTACTCAGTTTGTGGAATATTAATATATTTTCCCAAGGGGACATACGATTTAGTTGTGTAATGTCAAATGCTGTAATCTGTTTATGTAAATTCATTTAATGTTGTAAGATGAATAAGCATATTCATTTAACTGTAACTACAGGTTAGGTTTCGTGTATGTTGAGATTGGGAGAAGAGGAGTAGATTTTGCTGTCAGAACATTTAATGACAGCTACATGGGTGTACAAAAGATATTAAGCCTATGCGGGCACATGCTATAATTGATAGAATTGAAGGAGCGGAGCATGACTAGGTTATAAAACCTTAGATTGATTTTAGCGTTGCTTGAAGTTAAAAGGTGTCTCTTTTGGGTCTCAGTTTCAGGGAGACCGAATCGCTAGAGCAGATTCCAGTCAGGCGAAGAACGTAATATTCTCTTCGATCTAGAGGGTTTCTGAATACCGCTAGCGTCACGAATCGTCAACCCCGTTCCTGAATCAAAACCCCTTTTAGTCAACGCCAAGTTAAGCTCACGCAGTGCAACGGAGCCAACGCAAAATCTGGAATCGCCAAACGCAGTAGTAGTTCTCTACTCGCCTATTGGATTACCAGCCAGAGCATTGCAGCTTCCAGAATATCAAAACCGCCCAGCATGCCTATAGCAGAATTCCACATCACCCACCTTTTTGTGCCTAAACGGGGCACTCAGCAAACCACAGCCAAACCAGTTTAAACAGGATTTACTACCCAGCACGCAAGAGCCTAGCGCCGGATAAGCGCGCCTGGGACTCTTTGTCCTCAAGTGACTTCTTCTGGTGTATTTCCTGGATACTTAAAACCTCGCACGTATGAGCAGCCATCTATGGACAGAGGTCCAGCCCCTCTCGTGAGTAGCGGTCACCAACGTTTAGCACCAACAAAGAAAGTTTTGTAGGCTAGTCCCTCATGAAGGATCTACAAGTAATTCACTTCCTGGAGCTAGTACATTTGGTCCCCGAAAAGCGGACAGGCTGTCGCCCAGTTCAATCAGTTGGTCAGCAGGAGATAAACAGCGTCCCCCAGCCCACCTCGCGCCTGTAGGGGGAGTCACCAATGATAGTACCAACAAGGACAGTTTTGTAGGCATAGTCCCTCACGAAGGATCTACAAGTAATACACTGTCTGGACTATTTCATCTGGTTCCCGAAAGCGGACGGACTGAAACGCGGTTTATTCATTTTTGGTAAACAGGAGGTAAATAGAGTCTTCCAGCCCAACTCGCGCCAGTAGGGGGAGTCACCAACGATAGCGCCTATACAGTGATGTTATTCAGGTTAATTCCATCACCGATGGAGGATATATACGAAAACACCACTTACTGGAGTTACTTCAGCTGGTCCCCGAAAACCGAAGGACTGTCACTCGATTATTTATCTCTTTGTGTTCTACAGGTTCATGTCGGTGATCTGTGTGTGTGGTTGTTGGAGTATTTGCATATTTGATTGATTATTGATGAAATTTTATGTTGTTTGTGATGACATGCATATTTTCATGCTTTTCTTCATTTAATAAATTTTACACATTTATTAATGCGCTGTTCACGACCTTTTCATCCATAATTAACTTGTTTAGCTCTTTACTGTAATCTCTATGTATGATAAGAGAAAAGAGAGAGAGCAGGAGGTGCTTAGACAGACATAAGTGAGTTGAGGCTTGGAGAGAGAGACCATTTTGGTAAATCTTCTTCCAGGTTGTCTCAAGTCCATCTCCTATTTACACCTTTCTGTGTGTGTAATCTATAACTCTGTCAGTCCACTATCCCTTGTCGATTTCGCTACTATTGTCCAACTCGACAAATACTCTGCACTATTACTCAACCACAACAATGACACATATGCAACTGAGGACAATATTGGATGTGTGGCTAGCCTTTGATTACGAAGCCCACAACCCTAAGTGTTCATGAAATGAGTGTGTTTCAGATGGTTGCATGTATATGAATGATACATGGATGAGTCTGATTAGCAATTGCGAGACAAGACAGGTGTCTATTTGCAGAACATTTTTTGAAAATAATATAATACATGAATATAATATATTTTATGCATAAGTATGATGCTACCATCGCCTTTCACATTATGGAGTGCCAAGTCTCTGTTTTCAATATAATATTGTCAATTGACTACTCCACATGACAATCCTGATGATCACAGGTAGGCATCGAATTCCATTTACAGATTCACAACTAAAGTTCAGGTCAGTCCTCTGGTCCGATCCTGACACAATTCTATTAAACTAAAGCTGCAATAAAACAAATTAATGAATCATAAATCTACATACCCTCTGAGGATAAATATAAAGTCCAGAAAAGACTTCGTTTTGGTCAGGATAGCGCTGCCCGGCAACAGATGGTAAAGGTTTCAACCTTGACTAGATTCTCTCTATCTTCCTGTCCTTCTGACTTATGCTGTGCAAGTGTATTTTGAAAAATCCGCTGCTCCTTTTTATATGCCGAGCGCGAGTGTATCGGAGACCAAGGTTTGGTAGCTTAGTCTCAGCTCGTGTCTTTAGCAGTTTCGAATGAGTGTGTGTGAGCTGTGTTTCAAACATCTTCTTCGTGCATCTTAACCTGGTTATGCATGACTTTTTGATTTATCTTCTTCCATTCCACAGAATGTCTGCTTTCTTCCTATCTGTAGTTTTCTTCTTCTTCGTTCGTCCTAAAAAGAACGTTTTTTGCGGTGTGTCCGTTTACAGCAAAGCTGCGATATTTGCGGCTATCGGCCGACACATCCGACTTCCGCACGGCATTTTTTGGGACCGGGTTTGCCTTCCCTTTGTGATCCTTACTCTCTCTGCCAGACTGCAGTGGTGCAGCCTGGTTCCAGGACCACCACTTGGAGGTGGGGTAGGGTCTTGGTCAGCTCTGGTTCGCTGACCCTGACGCAAGCAGTCAAACTATGAGTCGCTGACTGCATTCATCTCTCTTGATGCGTCTTCGGTCCCATCTGTAGTTATCCATAATTGGTTCTGATTTCGATTTTAAACCAATTTTCAAAGATGATCAACACCGGTGCGTTCGTTATATTGACTCCTTCACTTGCACATTTCTCCCAAAGTAATCCTTCCATCCACTATTCCTTACGCTTGCATAGAGTTGGAGTTATCCTTCAAAAAATGAAATAACTTCCATCACTTTCTGTTACTGCATTAGCTTATACTTTACACAAATCCATCTTAGAATTTACACACTTAATTCTCCTAGTAAACGCCATAACAATATCGATCGACAGCAGCGAGCTCGTGTTTTTGATTGGCTGGCACACTTCCCTTCTTTCTATTAATAAGAAAGCAGCGTTTTTACAATTTCGCTACAAGAAGGAAGATGGGCAAAATACTTCAGAAAAACACTAAATAAAGCAACTCCAGTGTCACAATTGAACATTCCAAAGGCTGAAAATGATCTAGGTATAAATACAGATGTTCCACGTAGGGAAGAAATCATCACAGCTATCAAAGTATTGAAGAGCGGAAAACCTGCAGGTCATGTCAACCTAAATGCAGAGCTATTTAAAACAGATCCCATCTTAGCGGCAGAGCTTTTAGAACAACTATTTGCACAAATCTGTCAAACAGAGACAACACCAGTGGAGTGGAACAGACAAATAATTATTAAATTTCAAAAGAACGTGACGTCATTGACTGCACCGACTGAAAAGGAAATACACAAAATATTGCGGAGAATAATTATTGAAATAATTTCAAGAGCCCTAGGCCATAAACTGAGGAAAGAACAAGCAGGATTAATAAGAAACTGACAATAAGCAGACCATATAATCACATTCAGGAACATAATAGAGCAGTGTTCAGCTGTTTAAAATTATTGTTTTTTTTTTTTTTTTTTTTATACACAGAGACAGCCTTTGGAAAATACTGAGGGCTTATGGAATTCCTAAGTGCATGGTCTCCATCATTAAAAGCCTGTACGCTAATTTCACATGCGGTGTTGGACAGAGCAATCTAACTTTTGAAGTAAACAGTGCGGCAGGAATACCCCTTATGAACTACTGTTTTTAACTGTCATAGACTGGGTGATGAGCTAGACCATAGCGGATACTCCTATAGGAATAAGATGGACAACATTCTCAACAATGGAGGATCTAGAATACGCAGATGTCACTGCACTATTCGCACGCTCATATCAACACATCCAAGAAAAAACAGACAGAATTAACATAGCTTACAGGTGGGACTAAACATTAACGTCAAGATGACAGAAGTCATAACACTAAATGTAAAAAAAAAAAAATCATGCACACATAAAAATAAGCATCCAAGAGCTAGAAAATGGAAATACGTACATTTACTTACTTAGGAAGCATGGTAACACCAGATGCCGGAATAAGCAAAGACATCAGTAACTAAATGAATAAAGCCACAATAGTCTAAATGTCTGGAATCCTTCCAGTACAATAAGAAGACTAAATTAGAAATACATGAGAGCTGCGTAATTTCTGTATTCCTGCACAGTGCAGAGCGCTGAAGAGTAACAGAAAAGGAAATGTCCAAATCGTCCTCTTTCTACACAGCCTGCTTACAGAAACGTTTTCGAATTTTCTGGCCGAACATCATCACCAACCAAGAACTTTTAACTCGGAGTCATCAAGAAGACATGCGCATAATCTTAGCGGGTAGACGATGGAATTTTGTTGTCCACATCCTCAGAAGAGACTCTGACACCATCACCAGAACTGCCATACAATGGACTCCAGAAGGAAAGCGACATGAAGGACGGCCAAAAGCCACCTGGCGGAGAACTGTGGAGGCAGAGATGCTGAACATGAACCAGAGCTGGGGCACCACACGAAGGATGATTATTGACCGGACAAACTGAAGACAGTTTGTTGCTGCTCTACAAGACGCCACGAGGCGTGATGGTCAGTGATCGCTTTGTCAGTCAGTGGCCAAGGTTTGAGTAAACGATGCAATCATCAGATCATGTTAATTTGCATGAGAGGCAAAATGCAAAATAAAATAATTCCAGCTGCTAACAAGAAATGTATGCTAAATAATACAAGATGCTGTGCTGAAACAGATTCGGTTGCTATTATAAAGTAATGTATAATTAAAGTGTATGAGATTGTGCTGAGTATATGAGGAACAGAGAAAAAGCATTTGGCCATCACCAATTCCATTCCTAGAAAAAGCTCTACAGAGATGTCAACAGCCTCAGACTGACCACTGCTTTCTTAGAACATATTGAAGTTGACGTCTGAAAGTGAACAATGAAGAAGTAGAATGAGTCTAGATCGTGGACAACGACCCACGAAGAATAATGGAAACTCCCGTCGTCCTTATTCATATGAAAGATTTCAGGTATTTTCTTAAATCTTAGTATATAGAAAGTTTTAAGAATAAAAGTCCAGCAATCATTTCACTCCTGAGAGTCCTTAAATTTAGAGCTGCTCAACAGGCAGCTGAAACTCTTATTGAATGCAAAGCACAGGCAGAAAAACAGATAGTAATCTTTTCAGATGCCCTCTCAATAATATCAGCGCTGAAGAGCCACCAAACTAAAGGATTGAAAGATCTGATAATCTCCCTTGAAAGACTAGCCGAATGCTTCAAGAAGTGCACTATCCAGTGGATACCAGCCCATTGCAACATACCAGGAAATGAGGAGGCAGATAGACTTGCTAAGGAAGGAGGTACCTTACAACAAAATGATATAGAGACAACTTACGCAACGGCAAAGACCACTATAAAGGCTACATTCAAGTCAAAATGCGAAAGAGAGCACCCGGGACATTTGAAAAATGATGCATATCATCAACTATCCAGAAAAGAACAGGTCATCATTTTTCGGCTACGCACTGGTCACAATAGATTGAGATACCATCTGTACCACAAATACAAAATTGGTGCAACAGATTTCTGCACCTGCGGTACCAGCCCTATGACAGTTGAACACCTGCTGCAATACTGCCCAACCTACAGTAATGAACGGAGTAGCATATGGCAACAACCCACTTCTGTCAATGAAAAACTGTTTGGAGATGTTGGGAGCCTTGGGTTGACTACTGCCTTTATTAGAGTCATAAATGTGGAAGTCTGAAGGCGAACGAGGAAGAAGAAGAAGAAGAGCTGCTCAACATCTTTAGTCGTTTGGTTACCGTGAGAGCTAAGTAATTGCAAAGACCTAAGTTAAAATTATCTTGAAAATGTTGCGTAGTCTAGCGTTCTAGATCTCATGTAGCGTTTGGGCGGTTTACAATGTTGCCAGTTCTAAGTTAAGGTAAGTGGTAATAGATGGAGCCATGCTTAGAACGTGATAGAACGTTGGATACTCTTTTTCTGAAAGTTATTCACAAAGTGTAGCATACACGTATGTGATGACATTTTATTCAGATGTTAATGGATTTGTGTCCTGAAAGAATTTGTCATGGCGGCGTTAAATGTTGGCCACAGCCTTCTCTTGCTTACCTCCTCAATCGTTCGTCTTCTTCCCTGAGGTGCAGAGAATTGCCAGACAGAGAGAGAGAGAGAGAGAGAGAGAGAGAGAGAGAGAGAGAGAGCGTGCCATACTTTCCTATCAGCTGTCTTCCTCCTCGGTTCTTTAGTTATTGTCTAATGTTGTCCTCCAAGAGAATACGATAAGGTGACATAATATCACCTTGTCTTACACCAGTGGTGGACCTGATGTGGCCGGGTCATTTTGAATGTGCGCAGGTAAATATTTTGACGAGAGCTAATCCTTTATACTTTTCTGTTCAAGTGGTTACAGGCATTCCGCCTGAGATGGACATTCTTGACTGAAGTATTTTTTCTTCCCAGGTCAGTTCTTACCCTTTTAGATTTAGTGATAAACAATATCGTATAATGGTTTTCAAATGATCCAACTGTAACACAGCAATGTAGAAAATTAAAATAGAGTTTATTAACGTCGTTAGAACAGCAATGTTATTGATACAATTGTGAAGTACGTGTTTCTTACGCTTAAACAAAACAGTGAGTATCCAAAATGAAAAAATATGTCCACAAGAAAAAATATATCCAACAGAATAATATAGAAACTTGTCACTTAAAAACTTGTCAACTTAAAAACTTGTCTTGATAATCTCAAAGACGAAGTTCACCTAACACTATCTGTAAAATCCTCTAGCTTAATGAATCCTTCTTCTAAATCTAAAACACTATAAACTATACCTATCGCCCACATCTCTCCTATATATACAGCTTCTGTCTTTTTCCCGCCTTTTTCCACCACACGACTACGTCTTGTTTTCCACACGTTACAATTATCTACATTTGCACACGTTTTCTCAGTTTTTCGACTTTTCCCACACGTCTCTCTCTCTCTCTCTCTCTCTCTCTCTTTCTCTCTCTCTCTCTCTCTCTCTAAACAATAGAAAAAAATACAAGAATTCACAACATTCATTTCACACTTTCCACGCATTCATTATTGTTCTATGAGACAGCTCTAAAATGCCTCTCGTCGTCTTGACTGCCATCTGAACCCAAAATCTATACTTCGTTTTGTGCAAAAACGCCTTATTTGCTTAACGTCTGTCATTCTTATTCTAACACGTATCAATGGTAGTGTATGCCAGGCGGTCACACAAGTCACGGGGCCACAAAAATGTATTCCATGTGGAGACATTTTCGTCCTATCAATAAAAAAATATAAAAGTTCCTAACATTCGTACTGGAGGAAAATATCAAATGTGGGCATATACTTATGAGCCAACTGGCAATGGACAATGGTTGAGAAAAATTATTGTTACTGGTATAAGTCCCTGAATGTGGGCATTCGAATGTGAGCCAAATGAAGGGAAAAAATGTACAAGGTCTCAGTATACATGTGAGCAAAATAAAAAAAAAATAAAAAATTGTTTGCTTAAAAAGAAGGATCCAGTAGATTTATAATGCATGAAACGGGGGACACATACACGTTGTTTATACATTATGTCATTAAACGGTATGGGATACGGATAGCAATGTGCAATACGCAATGTAAATTATTCATGTATTTATATAATACTTATGTAATCTTTATTTAACACACGCTCTTAATAATACAATAAAACATGGAGTTATGATATTAAATATACATAAATAATATAAGACTTTGTGAACTATTTTTCTTCAAGTCAATACATATAAGGTTTGGTCATGCCAAACAAAACTCAAACTTTTAATCAATCTTCACGACAATAAATGTATCCTAACTTAATATATACATCTGAATCGTAACTGACCAGAACTATTTACGTTTGACCATGACCTCCGCGAGTGTCAACGAGAGCGGGGAAAGGTCACCTGTCTGGATATTTTGAGAAGTCCCATTGATTAAAGGGAGAGTGGGGGGGGGGTATAGTACAATGAAATAGCTGGGGGTTACTGGATAAATGAATTGTGAGGCGTGGGAGAAAGGGAAAAAAAACTCGCATGGGGAAATTCACACGGGGGAAGATGAAAGTCGTGAAACGGAGGTTTGACCAATATAGCGGCATATACAGAGGTGTTGTTGAGTTCACAACGTCTGGACAGTGTGTGCGTATGGAAGAGGAAGAAGAACCAGAGGTGGGGGTTAACCATTTAAATACGCATTAGAGCATGAATAAATTTCAGTGTACGAGTACAACATCTGTGTGTCTCACACTCAGTACTTTGGTAAAAAGACATGATACATGGTACATAGTTATTTATGCGATATTAATGAAATTCAACAATGCATAATAAGTAATCATAAAAACGATCCATAGCATATGTCTGGTTCAGCAACTCCTGAACAGACAGGTAGTAAAATGTGTTAATTGAGGAAAAAATGCTCTGAGTATTTTTTCACTATTTTTGATGCTCTTTCTAGCCACATGTATAATAATGTCTTGGTTTTCTGCCAAGGTCTGAATGTTATGACATAAACTGTCATAGTTGTGGTCGGGTGCAGTGCCAACAAAAACTGTAGCGCATTGCCTACAAACGGCAAAATCGCCCGTTGTGGTTGATATCACGAAAGTGTAGCGCTAATAGTACATCAATGTGACCCATGTGTTTGGTTATCTTATAATGTACAACAATGTTTGATACTAATATTTCTAAGTCCAAAAAATGTTATTTAAATCTTCTACTTCAGAATATAATGGTTTGAACACTGTAACTAGAGTAACTGTGCATGTTGACTAGAGTTGTGCATCTCCAGATTTGTTTCTCTTCACTGGCGGTTATGACTGCCGCTGATAGCATGAACTGGACGACATAGAAGGTGGCTGGCAGCATCTGAAAAAAAAAGATTTTTAGAGCAGCCTAGCGAGAGCAACCTGGCCGACTCTAAAATGGCAGTGCCTTTCCTGGGCAATGTGCTATCGCACTCGGACAAAAAAATGAAACCATTTAGAGTAGCCTAGCGAGAGCAACTTGGCCGACTCTAAAATAGCCATGCCTCTTCTGGGCAATGTGCTATCGCACTCGGACAAAAGACATAAAACCATTTAGAGTAGCCTAGCTAAAGCAACTTGGCCGACTCTAAAATAGCCATGCCTCTCCTGGGAAATCTGCTATCGCACTCGGACAAAAAAAAATTAAACCATTTAGAGTAGCCCAGCTAGGGCAACCTAGCTATCGCTAATAGAGCGTCTCTCCTAGACAATCTTCTATCGTTTTTCTTCTCAGTGTCTACATCAGTGACGGTTGTTGCAGTTTTACAGGTAGGGTGTCGCGATATTGATGCACTGTGCTGTGCAATGTTCTGTCGCTTAGTTGAACGTTTCCTGTACAGAGCGTCTGTACTTTACAATCTTCAATCGTATTTCTTCTCAGTGTCTACAGCAGTGACGGTTGATGCAGTGTTACAGGTAGGGTGTTGCGACGTTGATGCACTGTGCTGTGCAATGTTTTGTTGCTTAGATGAACGTTTCCTTTACAGCTTCTTACGAACATGCTCCTGTGGAAGGCGTATAAAATTTAACTCTAACTCATCTCGTTGTATTGACGTAGGAACGGAAGCATTTCGCTTAGTTAATGAGGCAGGTGATAACTCAGTATGATAAGATTGTGGTGTAACTAGATGGATGTTGGTAGAGGGCACAGTCTGGTGCTGTTGGGCTAGTTGTTTCTGTAGTATTTTAGGAGGAATGCTGTCCTCGCTACTTGTAGGCGAATGTGAGTGGTGACAACTAGTACCGGGTTTCGGTTGATTTGACGTACAGTACGTCTGTACTTTTTCTGCATGTAAAGATGTGTTGTTATCACTGGACAACGACGAGTTTTGTTGGTAATTATCTGCTTGAGCTCGTACATTCCTTGATTGAATTCTCTCAGCTGCTTTTTTGTTCTCCATTTGATATGCTGCATGCTTTTGTTGTATGATGACAGCTATTGGGTCCTCTTCCATATATTTGCGTTGTGGTTGGAAAAGGTTGTCCATAGGAAATAGCGGCACTACATTCATTGTCCAACCATTCTCGGTTGTTAACTGACACTTTTGTTGCTTCCCTGTGTTGATGTTAGTTATGTGCAGTGTAATTCCTGTCCTGATTTGACTAACACAATTTCTTACTGTAGACTACTCCAATCTGCTCGAGTTTGGACAGTGTCTCTTTCCCATTATCTATGATATGGTTGACAATCATATTGCTGTTGCTGTTGCTGGATATTGATTAAGTGTTGTTGTTGTTGCTGTTGTAGCATTAATTGTTGTTGGTCAAGCTGCTGTTGCAACGATTGTGGATACATGATAGTGATTAGTGATTAGGCCTGTCTGCTATCACTAAAAAAAGCTGTTCGCTTTCACTAAAGAATAGGGCTGGTCGCGTGCCAAAATCAGTATGCTTTCACTCAAGAAATGGGCTGGTCGTGGCGCCAATGTAAGTAGTGTAACCGGGCTGGTTACAACATCAATGTAAGAATGTGTATGACCGGGTCAGTTGGCCAGTCAATTGTGTTGTGCGCAGGTAAATATTTTGACGAGAGCTAATCCTTTATACTTTTCTGTTCAATTGGTTACAGGCATTCCGCCTGAGATGGAAATTCGTGACTGAAGTTAATTTTTCTTCCCAGGTCCGTTCTTACCCTTTTAAATTTAGGGATAAGCAATATCGTTTAATGGTTTTCAAATGATCCAACTGTAACACAGCAATGTAAAAAATTAAAATAGTGTTTATTTCCGTCGTTAGAACAGCAATGTTATTGACACAATTGTGAAGTACGTGTTTCTTACGCTTAAACAAAACAGTGAGTATCCAAAACGAAAAAATTTATCCACAAGGAAAAATATATCCAACAGAATAATATAGAAACTTGTCACTTAAAAACTTGTCTACTTAAAAATGTGTCTTGATAATCTCAAAGACGAAGTTCACCTAACACTATCTGTAAAATCCTCTAGCCTAATGAATCCTTCTTCTAAATCTAAAAAAAACTATAAACTATACCTATCGCCCACATCTTTACTATATATACAGCTTCTGTCTTTTTCCCGCCTTTTTCCACCACACGACTACGTCTTGTTTTCCACACGTTACAATTCTCTACATTTGCACACGCTTTCTCAGTTTTTCGACTTTTTCCACACGTCTCTCTCTCTCTCTCTCTCTCTCTCTCTCTCTCTCTCTCTCTCTCTCTCTCTCTCTCTCTCTAATGGGAAAAAAACCCAAGAATTCACAACACTCATTTCACACTTTCCACGCATTCATTATTGTTCTATGAGACAGCTCCAAAATGCCTCTCATCGTCTTGACTGCCATCTGAACCCAAAATCTATCCTGCGTTTTGTGCAAAAACGCCTTATTTGCTTAACGTCTGTTATTCTTATTCTAACACGTATCAATGGTAGCTTATGCAAAGCGGTCACACTGAGCTCTTATGACTTATGGTTTGCCGTCCTCACATAATTTCTGTAAGTCTTGTAGAAGCTCTGTTCAGCAAAGATCAGAGATGCTGGAAGGTTCTTCTTTGCTGACCTTCTTAAAATCTACCAATCAGCACAAATTATGTGTTAAATATTTATGAGTATAATGTACAGCGGTATAACTAGTGTGAATAATTTTCAATTCATAGTAAGGGACGATGAATCTCAGAAGTGAAGAGCAGAATAGCAGTAAAAAGCAGCATTATATAAAATGAAGAGTATTTTGTGCAATAATTCTTCGTCAATGAAAATAAGAAAGAGAGTTCTTCAGTGTCATATAAAACCAATCCTGATATATGGGAGTGGGTCATGGACAATTAGTAAACAAATAGGGAGGACACTAGAGGCCACAGAGATGTGGTTTTACAGATGAATGTTAAAAATACCATAGATAGCCAATAATAGGATGTTCTGACAGAGACCAATGCGCAAAGGAAACTTACTTCGCAAGTTAGAAAGAAGCAATCCACTTTTTGGGGGCATGCTATGAGAAGAGGAAAGTTGGATTATATCGTAACAAGAGATAAGAGTGGAGTAAAAAGAGATAGGAGAAGACAAAGCAATTACTGGTCAGTTTTACAGCAGACATGATAAATTGTACTGAAGACAGGAAGTTGTGGATAAACATGATCTCCTACGCCACTAGGCATTGCTTGAAGAAGAAGAAGTAAGGGAGAGTAATTCCTTTCTAGGCATCTTGTTGACATTATAGATATTTGAGACATTTGAGAAATTGCGGTTTTAAAATAAATATTGGTAAGTGTTTTATGTTTCTGGTTGTTAAAAAAAAACATACCGTGTATAATTTAGCATGAACGAACGAACGAACGAACGAACTTTATTTTCGAAGGGTAAAGAATTGGGCGCGCAGGCCCGTCTAACATTCTGCCCTTCCACTCTCATTAATCTTGCATACTATATCCATTCATTCCCACATGATGCTTTAAGCATTAATTAACGACCATTGTTAGATGCAAGTATTTTCTGGTGTTTACTAGATTAGTTTTATAGCACACTGGACTTGTTGATATAAATGTTTTAGACCTGTATATATGATCTTCAACAACAATGTTTTAATTTTGTATTGAGTTAAGGTTCAAACGTTTTCTACTACAATACACAGTGTTGTCATTTTCTACTTTTTATTCGCTCTAAAATAATTACATCTAGAACTCTCATAAAGATGGTGGACTATCCGTGGCTTCTCTTATTGAAAATTATACACCAACAACAATAGTAATAAAAACATCAAAACGGTAGTAACAGCAGCAGTGTGAGTCAACTAGAACAAGACGATCCATTTGAAACTGTCACAAGCAGTTCTGTATTTTAATGTCTCCTTTAACCAAATTTTTTTTCGAACCCTTGCTTCATATTTACATTGGTTCCTTTCTTCCTCTTCTTCTTTATATATATATATATATATATATATATATATATATATATATATATATATATATATATATATATATATATATATATATATATATATATACACTATATATATATGATCGTGTATGTGTGCGTATATAAACTGACGTCAGAGTAATTAAACAATGTATAAAATTCGGCCACGAAAATAAACAAAAATTAAAAAATGTTTAAAAAATTACATTATTTTAAACAACTGTAATTTTGTGAAATTGTTAATCTAATGTCCCATGTGTTGCCTTCTCAAGGAAACTGAGAATATACAAACTATTGCACAACATTTGTTCTGTTTCACCATAATGGCGTTTTAAGAAATGTGTTTAAACGGAAACTGTAATTTCCAACACTTGAAGAAACCCGTACGATAACCACGCACACCTGATTTGAAACAACTGAAATGTCACTGACTAAAGATCTTAGTTATATATTTGGATGTTTACTGCAGGATATTTATGTTTTAAATACTACCTTCTGTCGAAAAATGTGGGTAGTCTGAAATATCCTCTCTCTCTTTCTGTGTTTTTTTAAAATTAAAATACTTGAGACCAAGATGTTAAGAATATGGAAAGATCCTAGTATAAACTTTCTTTGTATTCAACTAATGCATCCTGTATCAAGTATAACTCTTTTATATTCACACTGTAACAATTAAATTTGATACCTATTTTATGAGTATTATAAGGAGCTAGAGTGGGCTCTATTTGTTATCTCTTTTTACGGAATTACACCGTAAGAGGATGTGACGATCATAACGATACGGTACAATAAACAAACGTCAGTTTAGGAGCAGAAGTGAGAGTATCATCTGCTAAGGGTCTTTTAAGAATGTGTTGATGGCGTGAGGACGCGGGTGTGAGGCTCATGATATTTCGTGGTGTTTCCCTGGTTATATTCCATCCCTATTACACCAATATGCTTATGTGAGGTGTACATAGTATTTCTCCTTTGCAGGGAGTATAAATTATAAGTCTCCTTTGTGCATCATATAAAGATAATGAGAATAATGGGACAGCGTCAGAGACATGGACTAATCTATATTGAATACGACAGCTTAAAGCTAACGTACAAGCACATAAACAATGTATTGAACCATGGAGCCAATATTAAAGTGTATAAATAAATATATTGTCCTCGTCATCCAGTGTGGCTCGGTAATTATTGGGTTGACTGTTCGTTCGCTGTTACTGCTACCCCTACGATTTTAACTTGGCCCAGGACTACTATCCTGCAACTGCAGACGTATGGGGAGCCAAGCACTTGGATTTGAAAAATATGGAGCCCTAAAATTATGAACATTTTGGATCTGAGCGCACTATGTATATTATTTGCCAAGATAGTCCAGATGAATTATGTATTCAATTCGAAGGACATTTTTATTGCATGAAGTATGTACGGTGTCTAACGTCATTCCAGTAAATTCTCACGTCTGCCGAAGGGGCAAAGGACAGTGTATGCAGGAGATTGTTATTTGTTAAATTATAAGTCTCCAGTTGTCAAGGGATTATTGTCATTTATGATCATAAAGTACAACGACGCATTTTTTCAAGAGGGCGACTGTCAAAATGGCGTGCCTGCTTGTTTGTGATAGTGAAAGCCTAACCTTGTCTATACTGTAGAGGATCACCACTACTAGCTGTCCAAAAGCTGAAGCAGGTGGATATTTTTTTCCTAAGCAGATAAGTGATTTAGTGATTGGGAAGTTTAGCTTTGAATTATTTGTTAGGCAGGGTCCTTTATATTTGTCTTTGCGTTATTTCATGTTTATATGTTTGTTTGCTAGCGGGAGGCTGGTGGGAACCGTGGCTTCGCAATACCTCTTCGATGGTCGCGAATCCATAGTCGTTCTATAGATGCTGTATGTGATTTATTCAAAGGAAACGCCGGCGACAAATGTGGTGTGGTTATACCGTTTCCTTTGAAGGAATCATATTCATTTACTATTTAGTTGTTTTGCCCTGTAATCTATAAGTTAGTTATTGTTGTCCAGTTCATTGTATTTTATTCAGTTTATTCGTCATTATTGTTCGTAAATTTGTTTTTATGACCGTGCTATCTTTTCTTTATAGATATATTATCTGTTGTAAAAGCGTGCTTGTCTTGTCTTAAGTATGGGTAGAGCCACTTTTTCGTTATTTGTTATATAACAGTTCATAAATACATTACTACCTTTGTTCACTCCTTTGCATTGTCTCTCTTTGGCTTTATCTGCTGGTCTCTTGTCTTCTGATTTGTATTGTACTAATATTGCTCCTATTTTAACATCTAATGTTCATTGCAACAAGTTGATAGTGCGTGTGCACAATTTTAGTGATTTCAATCACAGAGTGAATATTTATTAATTGATATATTATTGGAAAATATTGATTCTCAATAATATTGTAATATGGCCACCTTGGAGTATTTCGTTAGGATTGGTAAGGAACTTAGTATGGAGGGAGAAACTTTGAAAACCTTTGCTCTCACTGAGCATGCAAAGGAAGTGAAAAGGCTGGGCGAAAAAGCAAGAGAGGAGAAGACATTCGCCAGAGAACTGAAGAAAAGAGAGAAAGAATTAGCTGAGAAGAATAGAGTTGAAGAATTAGCTGTGGCTGGGAAGAGGAGAGAGGAAGAATTAGCTGAGAAGAAAAGAGTTGAAGAAGTAGCTGAGAAAAGGAAAGAACTGGAATTAGCTCATTCTTTGAGAATGGCTGAAATGGATCTTGAAAGACTTAAATATGAACATAAACAGGCTAATCCAATAGGTGAAGATGCTGCAAGGAAAGATCATGGGTCCTCTGTCAAGCTACATTTACCCAAAATTAATTATAACATTGATGATCTTTCTTGAATACGTTTCAAACAGTTTGCCAAGAGTACAACATTGACAAGGCAACATGGCCCAGCAGATTATTACTTTTACTAACAGGTGATGCCCTGACTGCTATATGCACAATGGATGTTCTATCCAGGAATGATTACGATGCTGTAAAAGCTTTATTATTTAAAATGTACCAACTTGATGAAAATGGTTACAAGTTGAGATTTAAATCACTATTGCCTGATTCAACCAAAGATTTTGCTGAGTTCATTTCTGCTATCAAATTATATTTTAGCAGATGGGTTGATTTATCTTGGATTGATCAGTCATTTGATAAACTTGCTGATTTGATTTTGAGAGACAAGGTGTTGTTCTCAGTTAGTGGTGATTTCTTAGCCTATCTCCACGAGAGAAAACCAGATTCATGGGCTGCATTTGGAATTTTAGGACGACAATTTCAAACAGCACACCCTGGTATAAACTTAAGTAATTCCAATATTAAGGAATTACCAGTGCCAGCAGCAGGAACAATGAATTTCAACATACCCAGACCAAGATCACATAGTGTTGACATGAATTTTCGAATGAATAGGGATCACAATGCAGGATCTTTTCGAGGGAGATATATCTTTGACAATAGATCACAGAACCTCAAAGAAATTTCCGTTCTTATGATGATGAATATGTACCTCAACAGTACTTTTCTAGACCAAACAGAGATTGGAACACAGGAGGATACAACTTCGAATCCAACAGAGGACAAAGAAAATTCTATGGAAACAGTGGTAATAATAATAATAACAGAAACTTTCAGCAAAATAATTATCGTCGTTCAAGAAATACAGAACGATCAAGTTCAGTTATGCGTCAAGACAACAACAATACAGGTAACAATACTCAGAAAAACATTGCTACATCTCATAAAAAATGCTTGTAGTGTAGATTTATCCAATAGAGCAAAGTGCACTGAATGTAATACTTTTCTCAGCTGAAAGGTGTTCCAAACCTCTTATGCGGCCATCCTTTACCAGTTATGGCTTAATACGGTGGTACAGGGTCATTAACTTTGAACAAAGGGTTTGTTAACAACCAACTTGTTACAGTGCTAAGAGACATGAGTTGCACCACTGTTGGTGTACGCAGATATTTGGTTGATCAAGCAGATTATACAGGTAGGGAGGTTAAGTGCATAACGTTCGGGGGTACAGTGGAATTTTATTATGCTTATTAAAGAAACCAGTGGCTGGGATAATTATTGAAAATATCCCAGGACTTCAGGAATGCACTAAAGATGACATTAAACAATATGAACAACATTATTTGGTGATTGCAAATGCTGTTACAACCCGAGCTCAGGCTCGTGAACAAAGAAATAAATAAACACAGTCTGATAGTGCAAATGATGTGGAGGCGTCAGATGATGATGTCACTAGTTGATAAGGAGTCATTCATTAAGATGTAAAATGATGATGAGACATTAAAGAAATTTTTCAGGTTGCCAAGTCTGATGATGTGATTTATGATGCTAATGCAGTACGTTGGTATACGATCAAGAATGGTATCTTGGTTCGTAACTTTAAAGATGTCACATCAGTGCATACGCAAATTATGGTGCCTGCTAATTTTAGACCTTTTGTGTTACGTCATGCGCACGATGGGAATTGTGCGGGACATTTAGGAATTGGCAGAACAAAACAAAGAGTTTTGTTGATACCTATTTCGTGAGTCTTATATGGAGCTATATTGGGCTCTATTTATTACCTATGTTTATGGAATTAAACCTTAAGATGAAGTGACACCATAACGATAAGGCACAATAAGCAGTCGTCAGTTTAGGAACAGAAGTGAGTATCGTCTGCTAGGGTCTTTGACAAATGTGTTGATGGCGTGAGGATGCATGTGAGAGCTCCTGATATTTCATAGTGTATCCCTGGTTATATTCCATCCCTATTACACCAACATTGTCCATTTGTAGAATTAACGTGAGTGTTGTAATGCCTGGTGACAAATGAACAAACTCATCAAATTAATTAATCTGTTACATGCTGTTACGAGTAGTAGTTTTAGTTGCAGGATAGTTGTCATGTGCCCAGTTAAAATCGTATTGGTAGCAGTAACAGCGATCGAACAGTCAACACAATAGTTACTGAGCCACACTGTATGACGAGGACAATGTATTTATTTAGACCCTTCAATATTGGCTCCATGATTCAATACATTGTGCATGCACTTGAACGTTAGCTAACGACAACAAATTAAAACACTAAGTATAACGAACTAGACATCCATCATACATATACCTGCAGCCAGCGATGTCATACCAGAGATAATCAAAGAACATGACATTATAGCCACAACCATTAAATCCATCATCTCAGTCTTCCTTGTGAAGATTCTCAATGACGTCATCTTCTGTTTCTGTATCTTCGTATACACTACACTGTAAACAGATATAAAGAAGATGCTATTAAAACAAACTAGTTCTAATAAATAAAGTATGTAGACACAATAAATATTAATTACTGGCGTGTTTTATCAAAGTGACGGGATATACTAAAGTGAGCAAATATAAGAGAGTTAACAGATGAGAATGAAATTGAGAACCAAAGATTAAAAGGTTAAAAAAAATAGTGCAAACTCTTTGTGCTTGTGCACCTGATCAAAAATACAAATCCTAGAATCTAGTGATGAGGACGATACACCGGGAAAGACCAGGACAAGTTGGTTCTAGATTTTCTGTCAAAAGTGTTGGTACACGTATGTAATTAAAAACATAAATGAAGAATATAATTATAAAAGTATTAAACAGGCAAAGTGAAGGTCAGTCACTAAGTGTCATGTGGAGCCCCGGGACTGGCACAAGAATCAGGATCCATTTCAACCAGATGTACACACCATTAAACATGAAAATTCTAACCAGTAAATCAAACATACTGTAAAAACTCTAGGATACATAAATGAACCGACATAGTTGTAAAACATGCAACCTTCTTATATCACTTGCAGATAACTGTATGCTGTAATGTCGCCAAAAAGGTGAACATAAAAATTAAATTGAATACCCCAATTATAACCAACATTTAGGTTGAACAGGGTAGGCTCTCTCCTGAGATGGTGGATGAGCGGAGGCACATGAATGTCATCTGATTCTATTCCGCTCTTCTTCTATTTCTTTTAAATGAACGAAAAAGACAAAGACAGCAAGCGAAAAACACAGAGAAAGAGAGAGAGAGAGAGAGAGAGAGAGAGAGAGAGAGAGAGAGAGAGAGAGAGAGAGAGAGGATATTGGGACATTTAAAGAAAATGCGATTAAAACTCTATGCAACAACATGTACGTGCATGGGGCAGGCCACATTCCCGTTTAAAACAAATTGCTAGATACACTAGAGCTGCTAAATCACTTTATGCGTAAGTGTAGGCTTCTTAAAAGAGGACCAGGTACTGTAGATCCATGCTCCACATGGTACATGAATGTTGTTGGGGTGGAGAGAGGACTGACTGAGTGACTGAACACACGTCTTCATTCTTCTATGCTTCATTCCAGGTGTTCAGTAACTAGAGCAGGATGCCTCAATCCAGCCAACCAGGACTTCTCTTATGATACTGTAGAAGTTAGATTATACTGGCCAGTACTGTGGCATGTCGTTAGTCAGACTCAGTTCGTAGAGATCTAATGTTGATGTACAAATTTCTTATTGCATACGCCACACAGGCTAGTCACTGTAGAGGTAGGAGTTTGGCTACTACTGTAGAAGTGTAGGTGGTTATTTGATAATACCATGCCGTTCATACCACACTCAGAAGTCATGAAGCGTTGATAACGACTGGTGACGTTTCAAACAGTTTATTACAGAATAACAGCAACATCGTAGACAACGGACAATTACACTGTCATTTGGGACGAGGAAGCACACCAACATCATGTAGACGACATAGTTCACCATATGCAATGCAATAAGGACTCTACCAGAATAAAGCCGCCTAAACAGCGGGCTCCAAGTATATATATTAATCTCTGTGCTTTTCTCTACCAACAAGGCATATCAGTCTTTGCCAAAATAATGCCGCATAAACAGCGGACTCCAAGTATAATAATAATCTCTGGGCTTCACTGACCATCAGGTCAGATCAATCTTCTGGCAAACACGCCGTAAAGCGCTGGGTTTCAAATGTCTAATTTTATCAAACTCCTATGTATACCGCTTCTCCGCATAAGGAGCAAGCCACCTCAAAATACTAAGTTCTTGGCTAAAGATAATAGCTTCAAAAGTTCTTTTACCTGACTGCTGTCCAGGAATACAACACAAACACATTTTTTCACATCCTAGTTTTAGAAATATGCCAGAATTATAAACCGGGGAGAACTCAAACATCTTCTACACACAAGAATGCTCCATTCCTTGTTCACGCAGACAAAGAGATCGCTGGACATCTGCACAGCTGAAGAAACCCGGGCAGATTGACCAAGAAAGCCCGTCTTCCGGTCCCGCGCAAAATCATTGCGCATGTCTGGATCGTCGCGAGCCCTGGTCAGCTCACAACGCAAGACGATCCAGAACATTCCCCGAAAACAGCTTAAGAACGGTCCTTATATTGACAGCTGTATAGTAACAAGGAGATATCAACTGAGTTAAGTCCATATAAGGAACGATCTAACCGTTCCCCGAAAACAGACTAGGCCCGGCCTTATATGGACAACCTTATACTGACAAGGAAGATAGCAACTAGAACTAACTTGTAGTCAAGAAAATACAGTTTGTAAACTCCCTTAGACCACAAATATAAAAAGAAGTATACATTCCTTATTTTAGACAAAACAGACTGTAACAGGTACATTATTTATTTTCTGCATGCAGGTGTTGTCAACTCTTTTTATTCTATTTATGTATGTCTTTAATTATTTACTCTTGTTCTGTCTTCATCATATTTTTCAACCACCTCTAACCTATCTTCTGGTTCACTTATTGTTTGCTTACTTCTTATGTCATGTTGTCCTTCTTTGGTTACATGGATCATCAGCGTCTCCAGCATGTAGAGCAGAGGTCGGCAACCCAGGATGTGTGTGGATCTAATTTATCATTAAATCTGAACTATCATCTCTAAAGCCTTACCTTGATAAAATAATGTCTGTTCTTGGATTTCAGAATATATAGAATTTGGAATAAGTGTTGCTTTTTTGTAACTTTTATCTCGGCGTACGATCTGATTCGTGAAATAACATCGACAGATCGGTGGTTTATTTAAACAATGATACCTTGCTGAGTATCTGACATCAAACAATAATACCTTACCGAGTAATAACCTCACATCATACAATTATAAGTGTGATAACCTCACATGAAACAATGATACCTTACAGAGTGATCACCTCACATCAAACAATGATACTTTACCGAATGATAACCTCACATCAAACAATGATACCTTACCGGATGATAACTTCAAATCAAGCAATGGTACTTTACCGAATGATAACCTCCAACGAAACAATGATACCTTACCGAGTGAAAAACAATGATACCTTACCGAAAGATAACCTGACATCAAACATTGATACCTTACCGAAAGATAACTTTCACATCATACAATGATACCTTACTGAGAGATAACCTGACATCAAATATTGAAACCTTACCGAATGATACCCTCACAACATGCAATGATACCTTACCGAGAGATAACCTCACATTCTTTTTTGTTAATAAGGTTTTGCCCCCTTTTGGCGAGGCGCGTCCCGTTCAACCGAGTCGGATATATTAGGGCGCATGTCCAAATATAAAAGATCCTTAGGTCTGAGACATTATAACCTCACATCAAACAATGATACCTTACCGAATTATAACCTCACATCATACAATGATACCTTACCGAATGATAACCTCACATCAAACAATGATAACCTCACATCAAATAATGACACCATACCGAATGATAACCTCATATCAAACAATGATACCTTACTGAATGATAACCTCACATCATGCAGTGATACATTACCGAATGATAACCTCACATGAAACAATGATACCTTAACGAGTGATAACCTTATATCAAACAATGATAACTTACCGAGTGCAATCTCACATCAAACAATGATACTTACCGAGTGATAACCTCACATTAAAAAATGATACCTTATCAGGTGATTACTTCACATCAAACAATGATACCTTACTGAATGATAACTTCACATCAAACAATGATAACTTACCGAATGATAACCTCAGATCGAACAATGACACCTTACCGAGAGAAAACCTCACATCAAACAATGATACTTTACCGAGTGATAACCTCACATTAAACAATGGTACCTTACTAAAAGATAACCTGACATCAAACAATGATACTGATAAGACTAAAGCTGATAAATGGGAAGTGATCTTGAAAATGTTAAGCGAACAGATTTGATTGCGGGTTACGTTGCTTGATTAAGCTGATGTTAAGTTAAAATTGTGATAGGGGAATTCCCTCGTATGTTCGAAAAGTTTCCAAGTCGGTAAGCGTGGCGAACACTGGTCAGTTCAAATTGCGGAGATCTGTTTTCTCTGAACTGTCTTGAGCTATGAGTTAGCTCGTGTGGCTGGCCCATGCAAGTATTGAGACTGAGTTGTGTTTTTTAAACAGCCGAGTCTCGTGTCTGTTTTTTGGCGGGACTAGTGTGTGAACTAATTGCAGTCTGTTTTTGGGCATCGACTGGAGAGGTCGGCCCCACAGTGTGTGTTTTCGATGGTAAGCCTGCGCAGTGCAAAAGATAAGAGGCCATTATTTGTGTAGGCCAGTAATTCCTGAGATTATTGAAGAATTGTGTTTTTGTGAGTATTTTGAGAAGTAAGGATCCATGACTTATATTGTCATATATCGCGCTGAGATGAGTGAAGGCGAGATTACTGCAAACTGCCAGGGAGTGCAGTCTTGCGAGAAATTGCTGGTAGTATTCATCATATTATATTAGCACGGTGATGCCGACCGTTTGCTATGAGGATCCATATTTATATTAGAGCGCCAATGTTTGGGAGTTTGATGAGGCATATTGATTATATAAGCACGGTGATGCCGACCGTTTGCTATGAGGATCCATATTTATATTAGAGCGCCAATGTTTGGGAGTTTGATGAGGCATATTATTATATAAGCACGGTGATGTCGGCCGTTGCTGAAGGGATGCATTAACTATTTAGATGATGTTGAGAGCACCTTTGATGAGGCATTATTATTATATAAGCACGGTGATGCCGACCGTTGCTGAAGGGATCCATTAACTATTTATATGATGTTGAGAGCATCTTTGATGAGGCATATTTATTATATTAGCACGGTGATGCCAACCGTTTGCTGAGAGGATTCAGTATTGATTATTGTAGCGCTAAGGAGAGGAGTATCTGGATGATTCTGAGTAGGGGAGTATTTTCTTGTTGTGAGCTATGTTTGACTATGTGTATTTCATATTAACGTATTGTGACAATAAACCATTGTAAAAGGTCACCTGTAGTTCTACGACTCGTACGTGCGTACCTGTAGTGTGTGAATGTACCCACGCACATTCACTGCAACATTTAACACGGTAGGAGAACAGTAGGCGTGACGGTAGTAACGCATGACCATAAATAGCCTGTGTGGCGAAATATATATCAACAAACAGGTTGTATCAATAACAGTATCTCGTGTGTAGCAGTGGTATGTAGTAGCACTAATCCTCATTAGTAACAAGACGCATTAGTAACAGGGATCTTCATTATCAACAATAATAATGTAATTATACCTATCTAGTAATACTACCTCGCTAGGAATGTACCTATATCGAGTAACAGTGGTGGTTTTACAGATTTAACGGAATGAAACCCACGGAATTCGCGTGATAAGGGAGCCCTGTGTGGGCGTGGCTTGTGTGAGTCTCCTGACCTTGCTTCATAATCCTCGACCTAGTTTGTTAACTGTGTCCAACACGGCAGAATATAATAGTAGAAGTCAAGTTTAACTAAATGTGAAGTGTTTTGAAGAGTCGTTTGCAGATTATCTCAAGTCAAGAGTTGCAGAGGATGCTGTGCTGTGTTTCCTGTGTGCTGATGCTGTGTTGAGCGCATTCTACACTTTGGCAAGAACCTGAAGAGAAGAAAGTCTAGTTCGTGTACCTTTCTGCGGTGGAACGTTTTTTTCTGCAGAACTTTGTGATATCTAGTGTGTTGGCGGAAAGGACGAAAATATTTTAAGATAAGTGGTTTTTGTTCTGTGTAGATTGTGCCACTTTTCTGTATGTCAGCAAGTCTGCCTATACTATCCATCGCTATTTCCTGTTGATAAGTGTCGTTTTGTTTCGATAATTATATCGATTGGTTGTACAATATGTTGATGCATAGGTAATGTATGCTATATATAGGTACTATAACAGGAGTTGGTGTACAGTAATTGATTGAGTCAGTTAAAACTCTTATAAAATGTGGGAGTATGACAAATACCGTGAACTATTGGGATATGGAGACCGGGAGCTGACTGAGTCTGAAATAACAATATTGATATGTGAAAAGGAAATTCATGAAAGTGATGAGAGGATTCAGAAAAGGAAGCTAGAAGAGAAGAAGCAACTGGACATAAAGCAGAATACCCTAGAGCAAAGGGAAAGTTTCATAGAATGTACTGCTGAAGTAAGTAAGTTACATGAAAAAGTCTAAACTTACAGATGATTTAGGCAAATCAAACTCAGAACTTGCTAGTGTTCAAGCAAGTTTGGATTCAGCATTGTTGAACATAAAGCAATTGGAAGTTCAGATGAAAGAGAAGCAAATTGAGGTGGAAAATATTACACAAAATAAGCAGAGTTATGAGAAATTGAAACTTGAGACTGATGAACATAATAGGACGTATACAGAAACGCTCCTTGATTTATTAGATGATATTGCAAATCTCGGTGGCGAACATGAAGAGAAAAATATTCCTGACCTTAATAAGAGCAGTGATGATATTAAGATTCAGTCACTACAGCTGGAGTTGACTCAGTTAAGAGGGAAAAAGAAAAGGATGATAAAGATATATTATTACAGTTGATGGCTGAGAAAGAGAAGGTCACTAAGATTAAAAATTTACTAGCAGAGGAAAGCTGTAAAGTTTTAAGAGCTGAGAGCTTAAGCAAGAAATTAAGTGCAGAGATTGCACTTAAAGATATTCAAATTTCAGAAGCCAGAATGAGAATAGATGGTCTACTCGACATTCTCTTGAAGAAAACAATGTGGTCTTCTGTCAATGTTGACAGTGAAATACAGAAAGCAAAAAGTCAGTGCTATACACTTTTTGCGGATTCTAAAGTCAAGAATCGTGGAAGCAAATCTTTTCGTGGGAAATATAACTTTCAACGCAATGCCGATGATTCTAACAATATTGGTTCCTGGCGGCAAGCTAGCAAAGGAAAATCTACAGTATTAGACAGTCCTGTAGATAATGAAAGAAACAGAAATAGATATCAAGTCAGGGTGTTAAAAACAAACCAGGTATTAAGTGAGAACTCTGATGGCTTGATAACAGGGAAGAAAAATAGCACTCCTTGTTCCAGGAAGGAAACATATTTTGTGAAAAACAATAAAGAGATTGTCAAACCTTCTAGTCATACCCATTCAAGTCAGTGTGACTCATGTCTTAAACACATTGCCACAAGCAAAGATAAAAACACTTTTGATAGGAGATATAACTCTGAGGTTAGAATGTACCAAGGGAGTTCTTCATATAGTAACGTTTCTTCTCCTAAAAACAAGAAACAATTTGACAGATCTCAACATCGTGATCCTGAGAGTGTTGGAAATTATAGTGAAAATAATTATGTGAAAGTTTGTCAATCTGGTAATAAATTTTTTGATAAAAAGCCAGTTCTATCTAGTAGATATTTTTATCCAAGAGGAAATGCTAATTGTAATTATGCTAACTGGGATGTAAAACAGTATAACTGTGTCAATAGAACAAATAACAATGTTCTCAACAGCAATTATACAAATCGTAACCAGGTTAGCTGTGCTCCACATAAGAGCAAAGTTATTAACAGGCAAAGTAATAAGACTATTGATTGTCACACTGGTGGTGTCGAAAGGGCATCTCGTTCTTGTGAATGTGGTAAATTTTTTCAGCATACAGCAGAGATGAACTTTCGTTACGGTCAAGTGGTCTCTAAGCCGTATGTGATGTCTACACGTTTGAGGAGGGCTTGCTGAGGTGTAAAAAGGGGCCAAGACTCTACACTACCAAAAGGGTTAGGTAATTGTTAGTGTGATTTTCCGTTTTTCCTCGTTGGATCGGACGGTTGATTATAATAGAAATTTTCATTTGTGTTGTCTCGCAGCATTCGACTTTGCGATGACTCAGCGCGCCTGTTGACATTATCGGTGGAGAATATGGGTCACCGTGGCGCTGGTATGCAATCAAGCGGAACCTGATAGCGTCTATTGAGCATTTGATGTGTCACTTTTTTTTGGAGGGTCAGGACATATTGAAAAAACGTCGGGAAATTTTAGTGTCTGATTTTTTTTTTAGAATAGTACATGTTATTGTATTCTGTGTATAGTATATTATATGATGTTCTATTAAAATATTTGTAATTTTTTGAAACATTATGATGTTCAACTTTATGCATTATTTGATTGCTATAAATATATATTTTTTGTGGAACATATATGATGTTTCGATAATGTACCAGTCCAATTTTTTATGCCATTTGTATACTATTCTGTTTTGATTATGTTAACATATGGTGAAACACTGACCTTGTCATAGCATAGTACCTAGAATTTAAATAATAAGATTTTTTTTCAACATTTTTGCAACAAATTAATTTGATAAACAAAACCTTTGCAGGTATTTTTATAGGACTTCTTTTTCATATCTTATTGTACCATTAAATTTTAGATTTATTTATAGTATATATCATAATAGGCTGAGTAAGATATAAATTTACAGTTAAATAACACTGAAGCTCAACGCTATTGCCAGTCAGAATTAACTTATAAATTAAATTGAACTTTTTTGTAAAATTGATAGACACATCTATTCTATTGTTTGTTTGAAGAATATAGACGGATTGTTATAATACATGCTCTATATACATTATGTTATGTTTGTATCTTGGAAAGTTGATATACAGATGACATCGTATTTTTCTTAGGTTTTTTTTTTGGTGATGTATTTTTTGAAAAAAAAGAAAAACTTACATGTTTTGATTTAAGTGTTTGTCTAGAGATAAGATATTTTATGCTTCTCTCATTTTGTTAAAAGTTAATTTCATTGTTAGTTTATTAGTTATGACTTAGAATTACTTAAATAATAATTTTTTTTTTTTTTTTTTTTGATAACTTATCGTTCTGTAGATCGCTTTGTGTGGATTTTTAACAATGGTATAAGCGCCGTACCGTTCAGAAAGCAATGGCAAACTACTGAATGAAAAAAATTGCCTAGAAAAATTACAAACAGCCAATAAAAGCTGGGGTTGATTGCCACGTCCTGTAAAGGATAAGCAACTAACTTTATCGTTCTGAAATATTTTGTATGGTAATTTTGGGAAAAAAATTGTTTTTTTGGCATTGTAATTTATTTTTGTGTGCCCTATGATTGAAAGGGATATTACTTCTTTGGAAACTTGTCTTATTTGATATTATGATGTATTTTTATTATTTAGCGGTTGATTGTGCGTTAGGTCAAAACTTAGTTATCGCAAATGCTATTATTTGTTTGCGTAAGGTTTATAATTTATTTTCATTTAAGTATAACCTTTGTAACTTAGTTAAATTACTTATTAGACTTTGTTTAGTTATGAATTATTCTTTTTGTGGTGTTAGTATGGATATACTTTGACATTTTGTTTTGTGCCTTGTAATCATGTTTGTATTTAATTTTTGAAAGATATTGTCTGATCTAAACATTTATTAGTATGTATTGTTATTGACTTTCTATGCGTTCATACCTTTGCTTTCCATTCGTCTTTGTTGACTATTCTTCATTTAATTCTATCCTTTTGTTGTCTTTCCGATATGTGTTCATATCTTGTTTATATTTCCGTATCACATCTTCGTTTCTCTTCATTCTACTTGTATACTTCTTCTTCTTTCAATACTTATACTTTCATTCGTTGTATTCTTGAGTGAATTATATAACTTAATATAATGTAACTAGTATTTTGGTAAATTTGTATTTATTTTTCATGAAATCGTTTTACTTATTGGTTATTATGTGGTATTGTTGATTGTTTCTCATTTTCCGATTTCTTACTTTCCTTTACTACAGATCATTCTTCTGTTGCTTGATCTTGTTCTTTCACTTTCTATTGGTTGTTGCTTGTACTAAATGTACTTAGCTTGGTGTCGTATTAGGATTAATTTTGGTATGCTTGGATGATTATGTTTGATGCTTTGGTTGTAATATTACATTTATTGCTGATACTTCTGGTAGATGTACTATTTTCATTTGTTACAGGTACATTTTTTGTAGCCATATGATATAATTTCATTTACTTCTAAATTTTTGGGACTTAAATTTTCAAAAAAAAAAATGATAAATCATTTTTTTCCCGGGCAGTGTGGCAACTGATAAGACTAAAGCTGATAAAGGGGAAGTGATCTTGAAAATGTTAAGCGAACAGATTCGATTGCGGGTTACGTTGCTTGATTAAGCTGATGTTAAGTTAAAATTGTGATAGGGGAATTCCCTCGTATGTTCGAGAAGTTTCCAAGTCGGTAAGCGTGGCGAACACTGGTCAGTTCAAATTGCGGAGATCTGTTTTCTCTGAACTGTCTTGAGCTATGAGTTAGCTCGTGTGGCTAGCCCATGCAAGTATTGAGACTGAGTTGTGTTTTTTAAACAGCCGAGTCTCGTGTCTGTTTTTTGGCGGGACTAGTGTGTGAACTAATTGCAGTCTGTTTTTGGGCATCGACTGGAGAGGTCGGCCCCACAGTGTGTGTTTTCGATGGTAAGCCTGCGCAGTGCAAAAGATAAGAGGCCATTATTTGTGTAGGCCAGTAATTCCTGAGATTATTGAAGAATTGTGTTTTTGTGAGTATTTTGAAAAGTAAGGATCCATGACTTATATTGTCATATATCGCGCTGAGATGAGTGAAGGCGAGATTACTGCAAACTGCCAGGGAGTGCAGTTTTGCGAGAAATTGCTGGTAGTATTCATCATATTATATTAGCACGGTGATGCCGATTGTTTGCTATGAGGATCCATATTTATATTAGAGCGCCAATGTTTGGGAGTTTGATGAGGCATATTGATTATATAAGCACGGTGATGTCGACCGTTTGCTATGAGGATCCATATTTATATTAGAGCGCCAATGTTTGGGAGTTTGAAGGCATATTGATTATATAAGCACGATGATGCCGACCGTTTGCTATGAGGATCCATATTTATATTAGAACGCCAATGTTTGGGAGTTTGATGAGGCATATTATTATATAAGCACGGTGATGTCGGCCGTTGCTGAAGGGATGCATTAACTATTTAGATGATGTTGAGAGCATCTTTGATGAATCATTATTATTATATAAGCACGGTGATGCCGACCGTTGCTGAAGGGATCCATTAACTATTTATATGATGTTGAGAGCATCTTTGATGAGGCATATTTATTATATTAGCACGGTGATGCCAACCGTTTGCTGAGAGGATTCAGTATTGATTATTGTAGCGCTAAGGAGAGGAGTATCTGGATGATTCTGAGTAGGGGAGTATTTTCTTGTTGTGAGCTATGTTTGACTGTGTATTTCATATTAACGTATTGTGACAATAAACCATTGTAAAAGGTCACCTGTAGTTCTACGACTCGTACGTGCGTACCTGTAGTGTGTGAATGCACCCACGCACACTCACTGCAACATTTAACACGGTAGGAGAACAGTAGGCGTGACAGTAGTAACGAATGACCATAAATAGCCTGTGTGGCGAAATATATATCAACAAACAGGTTGTATCAATAACAGTATCTCGTGTGTAGCAGTGGTATGTAGTAGCACTAATCCTCATTAGTAACAAGACGCATTAGTAACAGGGATCTTCATTATCAACAATAATAATGTAATTATACCTATCTAGTAATACTACTTCGCTAGGAATCACCTTATCGAGTAACAGATACCTTACCGAAAGGTAACCGCACATCAAACAATGATGCCTTACCGAATGATAACCTCACATCAAACAACGAAAACCTCACATCAAACAATGATAACCTCTCCTCAAACATTGACAACCTCACATCAAACAATGACAACCTCACTTCAAACAATGATAACCTCACATCAAACAAACATTACTACTTATCTTATGCAGGTAACGAATGAAGTGAACGTTAGTAATCTAAAATTGTCCAAGTTTTCACTGGGGATGTTATGAAAGTACCTTTAAACATGAGGACACTGCAACTTTAGTTCCGAAAGGAAAGGAATAGTCCGTAATTTACCTGTGTAAAAAATTCCATTTTCCACCTCCACCAACTATTAATCTGCCAATTATCCCCTTGTATCTACCGTTATATCACGAACGACCAGTTACAGACCCCCTGATGTAGAGATTTAACCTACACTCAACTTGTGTCAGAACACTACAGGTATTGACACATTTTCTCTCAATGTTCTGTTACTTGTCAGAGCCATATTGTTGCTGTAAATGCATTGTAGACTCTCAACTGTCTATACACGCTGCCTTATCGTATGTCAAATTTCAACCAAAGGACGTAATAAAAGTGGCCCAGTTTAAACAGGAAACGCAATGTACTGCAACATTCAGCTTAACATGTTATCTCTGTCGCAATAAAAACTCATCAACGTTATTAAAAAACCTTTGTCCTGATAATATAAGTTGAAAGTTCAACCTTACTGACATTTAATCAGCTTGTTCACATTACAATAAAAGCTAAACAAACCAGCACACACTTAGCTATCACAAAAACTCAGGTTTCAATTGCCATGACTGTTTCATAGACGTTGGTTTTGTTCAATGCTTCCTTTCTTTGTTAATTGGACAAGTCCTATATCAGCTAATACTGTAAACCTAAATATCACAACGGCATCTGTACTCGTTAGCTATACCCTGTCTGTCACGTAGGGTTTATATTCATTTAATTTCCTACATCTTCTTCCTAATTCGTTCACCCAAATTCTCTCTTTTATTATCTCTGTGTTTTCCTTTTTCCTGTATATTTTTCATCCATTCGTTTTGCGAATATTATTTTCATATAATTCGCAAACTTTACCTGTTTCTTTCTCAAAACTGAGAATCGCGCTAGGACGATATTACGTAGATGTCAGGGCTGCAGGGCGTCAGAAGGCGTGATAAGTCGGTTCGCTGAACACAGGACGTAGCAAATCGTCTACATTCTCACCGAGCGCGCGAGCTTCTTCTCGGCATAGTCCCGGTGAGGTGTGATACTTTACATCTGCACCGGTCAGTATCCAGACATTTGTCTGGAAAATCCCAAACTGACACGGCGCTCACTTGGGCCATGGTCAGCTGTAGTGTGAAAACTGCCTGCAATGGAGTCAGGCTGTCTGGGATTTGAAACTGACACGCGTACATCGTGGTCAGTAGGTGACAGTTACGACACGCGTTAAGCGGACGTAAATGTTGGGAGTAGGGGAGATAATTTCGCGTGGCGAAATAAGTTTGGGCCCTTTGTCTGATTTTAAGATATTGGCCAAGTTTGAAACTTTAATTTCATTCTCGCTCATAGACTCCACAGTAGATAGGTCGCTCGAAAACAGAATAGCTGTTAGCGAAGATCTCAGTTTGTTTCGGCAATTTGTCGAACTTCTAGACTTCCAGAAATATTTTCAGCATTTTTATTCTTAAGTTGTGCGACTACCTGTAATTCTGTGGTTGAGGTAATTAATATGATAGATATATAGATTTTGTGAGTGTTAAAGTGTTAAATCGCTTAATTCATTTTAATCTATTTCTTTAGCGCAGAAGAGAAATAAAGTGGTAGGCTATTATATTTTCTAGGGAAGCAGACTAAAAATTAAAATCTCTAGCTTATAACGGCAAGAGTAGCTATTTATGAATTTAATTTAACTGCTAATACTCAGTCGAGTGTATTTTTCTAAACTAACGTATAAACTCTAGAATCGAGCCTCATGAATGATGACGGGATACGCACGTGTTCCTAATTCATGAGAATTGCTGATTTTTAAATATAACTTACGTCACGGGAAGTTTAAATGATAAGCAAAGCTCTCTGCTTGCAAGTTTAAATGTAAGTTTTAACCAGTACAGATTCTGTTTATTATATTATATGTGTTATTTTTCCTCCACACAGTGAAAGTTTTGGGGTGACCCTAACTTTACCAGCACCTAGTAGTAGTTTCCATACTTGTGAAGAAATAGACAGTCCTTATTTTGAACCACGTGGGTTTTCTCAAGTAACACTGATCTGACGGTGCAAGTTAGACAGAAATACTAATATCCCTATAACGGGTTTTCAAAGACTGTAATGATAAATACTGGACCTTGGAGCCAGCACTTAATTTCTTCTAGAAACTCTATATAATTTGCTGCCTGGTGGCGTGAATATTAACAATCATTTCCCGACTAGATTATATCTTGTGGACAAATCTGTGGTGTGACTAAAGTGAATCCTATACTGAGGGAAGGCACCGACCTGACATTCATCATTTTTTTAGAAACCTACGCTATTGACACTGTGCTCTGCTAACTCCCGCGCCTGGAATAATTGTTAGGTGACTTAATCAGACATTTGAACAAATTTGCATACCCAAGTAGTCGTTCCCGGAGACTCCAAGTTAAATACGTCTTTTGGAACTGGGGACTTCTTGGCAGAAGACTGCATTTTTTGAGTCTGTGTGAAAATCTAAAATCAATGTGTTCCAAGAGGCAGCAAGCAAAGTCGTGAGTACAAGTATGAGAAGCCATGGCGGAATGAATGAGTGTACGCTGGTTTGAGTGATATTTTTCACTATTTTATCTTTGACACCCTGTTGCTGTCCTAATTTTTTTTTTCAATCTGCATAATTTGTTGCTAAGGCTAGAGTTCTTGTGTTTTTGTCTTAGGTTAAATCAGATTTTTTTCAAACTCTGTGCATATAATTACGAGATAAAACAAAGAAAAACTCTTAGACTCAAACCCTATGTATCTGTGACTCGGGCGCCATCATCTGTTCTCTTAACGGGGCCGGGCTAAACCTAGAGTTAACACTATAACGGGGCTATCATCCTTGCAACATTTCCTTGATTTTTTATGACTATGTGTATATGTATTTTCCTTGATGTACTTTCTTTGATGTTGTGAGCCGATTTTTCCTGATATTAAAATCGCTCTTGAACTTAATAATCGTGTTTGGTCAGCTCGTTCTAGATAATATATATATCATTGTTATAGTTTTCCCACGTCTGTGTGTTTACCTGTCGTCACGTGTATGTGCGTGCCTGTGAGTGATAGAAATATACGTAATATGTATATTGGTGTAGTCTGTCTGACGCTGTAACAACTGTTGTAGAAGATAGGTGAGAGAGAGAAGAATTCTTTTCGCTTTCAGAGACAGCCACTATATCAAATCTATCATCTCACGTGTGTGGAAATTCTATTACCTTTCACTAACTCTCACTGAGTCTATCACCTATTCAAACCTATTCAGAAGGGACCAAACCTAGTCTTAATTCTCCTATCGGAAATCTACGACAAATGAGGGCTCGTTTCCGGTCTTTGAACTTAGAATAGGAAGACGAGTACGACAAACGTGGACTCGTCTATCTGGATTTTGTATTTAAGATTCTTTATTCTGTAATAGAGTAAGAGTGTGATGTCTTGTGAGTTGTGTATCTTTTTAAAAAAATTACCCCCTAGACTAGCGATCTGTTTACGGGCGTGCTGACCACACAAACTAATAAGTTTTTTTTTCCACAGCATCTTTGAATAATATACATTTTGGTTACAGGTTGATTTTGTCGGGATATATGTTAACTGCTGATTGTAATACTAAATGCTGGTAAAGTGGTGAGTGTATAACATTCACTGGGTACTGAGGCAGAACGGCGTTTGAACTAAGTTAAGGAGTGTGTTTCGGACTTTTTGTCCAGATTAATTCCCTCCCTTACCCGATCTGACTTCAGGGGCGAACTTATAGTGGATTTTTAAAAATTAAGGGATTATTTTTCTCTTTAATTTTTGCAATATTCTTTTGCTTTTCCACTGTAGCAACTTATTTTTCAGTTGTAATCTTAACTACCATTTATTTGGCGTAGTCGTGTTTTGCATTGAGTGCTTTATTGCCAATAATAGCAGCGATAGTTAGATTTTATTTTGGAGGAGGTATCCCACGGTTAAGGATATCATCTTTTGATTTTTGGAAGTGGTAGGAACCAGGTTATTCTTTTTCCTATTTTCTATCTCCACGTGTCTCAGTCACTGACATAATATGGCCGAGAGGGCAAAGCTTAGACAACTTCTCAGGGACGAAGCGAGAGAGGAGGGACTGGAAGGAGAAGAAGCGAAAGCATTTGTCAGAGACGAACTTGAGAGATATGATGCGGAGAGGAAAGCAGCGGAAGCTAAGGAAAAAGCAGCCGCAGATTTACAGCAGAAGAAGATGGATGAGGAAATGGAAATTCGCAGGATGCAGCACGAGAAGGAGAGGGAACAGAGACAGCACGAGTTGGCGCTTAAAACTCTAGAGTTCCAAAGTCGTGGTGCTGCCTCTACCTCCAGCAATGGAGAGTCTTCTCCTCATTCTTCCTTAACTGACCCTGCTAACACTCAATCTCTTCAACTAAATGCTATGTCTTTCACTCTTGAATCTTTTCCTTGTCCAAATGAGAAGATTGACACATGGTTAGAAAAATTTGAGAAAATTGCAACTCTGTACGGGTTAGAGAGGTCGCGTTGGAATATGAAACTTTCCCAGGCCCTAAAAGGTTCTGCTTATGATGTTTATTCTAAGCTGGAAAGTAGCCAACAAGACGACTACGATGTGTTGAAGAAAGCGTTACTGGAGCGCTTTGAAATGAACGCTCGCAAGTTTTTGCAACTGTTTCGCAACAGCCGGAAAGAGAATTCTGAAACTTTTCACCAGTTCTCATCTCGTCTTAAGGGATATCTAACAAAGTGCCTTGAGCTTTCGCAGCTCCCCTCTACCTATGAAGGTCTTGAGGAACTTGTTCTAACTGAACAAATAAAGAACACTTTGTCTGCTGATACCCGGAGATTTCTCGCTGAGCAGGGGGCAGAAAAACTTGAAGACATTTTGGAAAAGTCTGAGCGTTATCACAATGCGCTGGCTGAACTACCGGCCACAAAGCGGAAACCGACAGAGGAGCATTTTCGAAAACATAACCTAGAGCAATCTTCTCAGGCTTCTAACCAAAACAACCACAGAGAAACTGGACCTCAAAACCCCCCTCCTGAAAAATCCAAGTTCTACAAGAACAAGTACCCCAACCACCCCAAACAGTCTGATCAACCCGACCGCCCTACATGGCAGCGTAGCCAGAAAGGACAAGGTGGCAAAGGGAGAACCCCTGAGCACGGGACATATGATCAGACCGAGCACACCGAGCCGAAACGCATCGGATGCTTATTGACAGTCTCGCAAGGCGGAATTATTGACAGTGATTCCCAACCTGTTGGGGATAGACCCTCAACGCGAGGTACTGTTACTTTGAACGGTTCTCAAACTTCTTGCTTATTTGACACGGGGCTTTCTTACGATTGCATTGTTGCCAGAAACCTGGTTAAACCCGGTCAAGAGACAGGAGAGACCGTCAAACTTTGTGGAGTTCGTAAGAGTGATGCACCTACAGCGCTTCCCATCGCATTGGTGGAGATACACTCTGACTTTGTCAGAGGTGTGATCAAAGCGGCTGTTATGGATGATCCCATCTACCCAGTCATACTTGGCGGGAGATACGTGTGTATTGGGAAACCGGAAGAGCCGATTGTGGCAGCAGTAACTACAAGAGGGCAAACCAAGAAGGAACGGGAGCCTGCGCCAAATTTGTTACCTATGGAACTTAAAGAAGCGCAATACAAGGACCCTACTTTGGCACCCTGCTTTAGGAAACTGCCCATGGCTAAGGAACCCAAACAGCACGGGGACATTTTTTCTGAGGATGGCGTACTTTATCGGAGAACGGGCAAGCCTGACCAAGGTTACAACCAGCTCCTAGTACCGAAACAGTACAGAAGCCAAATCCTAGAAATGGGGCACTCTCTTCCCTTTAGCGGACATATGGGACAGAACGCCACAAACCAACGTATAACCACTCATTATTGGTGGCCAGGAGTAAATACTGATATTATCAGATATGTCAAATCCTGTGCCCAGTGCCAACGTGTGCCACCCAAGCAACGGACACCCCCAGTCCACATGGGTGAAATGCCAATAATGGGAACACCATTCGAACGGGTTGTGATCGACATTTTAGGGCCTTTCGAAAGGACTAAAAGAAGGAACAGGTTTATCCTGACCTTAGTCGATACATGCACTTTATGGGCAGAAGCTATCCCGCTAACATGCGCAGATGCCAAGCATGTCGCAGAAGCCCTCGTGCAGATTTTCACTCGGTTGGGATTCCCTCAGCAAGTGTTGACGGATAATGGATCTCCATACCGAAACCTGTTGATGGATGAGATCGTTAAGATCTTGAGGACCCAACACATCCACACTAAGCCATATACTCCGGCCGGAAATGGGCTCGTGGAACGTGCTAATGGAAACCTCACCATGATGCTAAGTAAGCTGGCACAAGTGAAACCTGAAGATTGGGATCTCTGTATTCCTGCAGCATTATTTGGCTACAGAGAATCTCCTCATACTTCCACAGGATTTCCGCCAGCTACACTCTTATTCGGCAGACCCATTAAGGGCCCGCTTGAAGCCTTACTTCAGTCTCTGACAGACGAGAAGGCTGATGAGACAGTTGTCTCAGCCAGTAAATATGTGTCGGTTTTAAAGGAACGGTTGAAACTAGGGTGGGACCTAGCAACGACTAACTTTAAGCGAGCACGCACCAAGCACGCTAACCGATACAGGAAAGTCGCGGAAGAGAGAGAACTGGAAGCAGGAGAGAAAGTTTTGGTGTTACTCCCTACCGAGAACAACCAACTGAAGATCGGATGGCAAGGGCCGTTTACCGTCCTGAAAAAGATTTCTAAGGCTAACTACCAGATCTCTATTGAAGGAAAGGAGAAGGTTTTCCATTTAAATCTCTTTAAGAGATACTTGGAAAAACCAGTGCCAACCTCCGACCATCTCCTGACGATCGCCAAAACTGACGAAGATGACGATAGTGGCAGGGATATTCCACCGCTATCACAGGAAATCTTTCAAAAATGTCAGAAGCGGCGACGCTCTTTCAAGCGCGCATATGAGACATTCCAGGGGAAGGAAACTTTGAGGAGTGGACTTGAGTAGGAATTGGACAGAGATGGAGGGGGAAGATGAGAGGGAAGAAGACAGACACCCCGAAGCTACGGTTATAGGAAATTAAACTCCATAACGTAGACATGGAGTGCTTCCATATCTTAAAGGGGGGAGGCTCTGTCACGTAGGGTTTATATTCATTTAATTTCCTACATCTTCTTCCTATTCTTTCACCCAAATTCTCTCTTTTATTATCTCTGTATTCCCTTTTTCCTGTATATTTTTCATCCATTCGTTTTGCGAATATTATTTTCATATAATTCGCAAACTTTACCTGTTTTCCTTTCTCTAAAACTGAGAATCGCGCTAGGACGATATTACGTAGATGTCAGGGCTGCAGGGCGTCAGAAGGCGTGATAAGTCGGTTCGCTGAACACAGGACGTAGCAAATCGTCTACATTCTCACCGAGCGCGCGAGCTTCTTCTCGGCATAGTCCCGGTGAGGTGTGATACTTTACATCTGCACCGGTCAGTATCCAGACATTTGTCTGGAAAATCCCAAACTGACACGGCGCTCACTTGGGCCATGGTCAGCTGTAGTGTGAAAACTGCCCTGCAATGGAGTCAGGCTGTCTGGGATTTGAAACTGACACGCGTACATCGTGGTCAGTAGGTGACAGTTACGACACGCGTTAAGCGGACGTAAATGTTGGGAGTAGGGGAGATAATTTCGCTTGGCGAAATAAGTTTGGGCCCTTTGTCTGATTTTAAGATATTGGCCAAGTTTGAAACTTTAATTTCATTCTCGCTCATAGACTCCACAGTAGATAGGTCGCTCGAAAACAGAATAGCTGTTAGCGAAGATCTCAGTTTGTTTCGGCAATTTGTCGAACTTCTAGACTTCCAGAAATATTTTCAGCATTTTTATTCTTAAGTTGTGCGACTACCTGTAATTCTGTGGTTGAGGTAATTAATATGATAGATATATAGATTTTGTGAGTGTTAAAGTGTTAAATCGCTTAATTCATTTTAATCTATTTCTTTAGCGCAGAAGAGAAATAAAGTGGTAGGCTATTATATTTTCTAGGGAAGCATAAATTTCTAGCTTATAACGGCAATTGTAGCTATTTATGAATTTAATTTAACTGCTAATACTCAGTCGAGTGTATTTTTCTAAACTAACGTATAAACTCTAGAATCGAGCCTCATGAATGGTGACGGAATACGCACGTGTTCCTAATTTATGAGGATTGCTGATTTTTAAATATAACTTACGTCACGGGAAGTTTAAATGATAAGCAAAGCTCTCTGCTTGCAAGTTTAAATGTAAGTTTTAACCAGTACAGATTCTGTTTATTATATTATATGTGTTATTTTTCCTCCACACAGTGAAAGTTTTGGGGTGACCCTAACTTTACCAGCACCTAGTAGTAGTTTCCATACTTGTGAAGAAATAGACAGTCCTTATTTTGAACCACGTGGGTTTTCTCAAGTAACACTGATCTGACGGTGCAAGTTAGACAGAAATACTAATATCCCTATAACGGGTTTTCAAAGACTGTAATGATAAATACTGGACCTTGGAGCCAGCACTTAATTTCTTCTAGAAACTCTATATAATTTGCTGCCTGGTGGCGTGAATATTAACAATCATTTCCCGACTAGATTATATCTTGTGGACAAATCTGTGGTGTGACTAAAGTGAATCCTATACTGAGGGAAGGCACCGACCTGACATTCATCATTTTTTTAGAAACCTACGCTATTGACACTGTGCTCTGCTAACTCCCGCGCCTGGAATAATTGTTAGGTGACTTAATCAGACATTTGAACAAATTTGCATACCCAAGTAGTCGTTCCCGGAGACTCCAAGTTAAATACGTCTTTTGGAACTGGGGACTTCTTGGCAGAAGACTGCATTTTTTGAGTCTGTGTGAAAATCTAAAATCAATGTGTTCCAAGAGGCAGCAAGCAAAGTCGTGAGTACAAGTATGAGAAGCCATGGCGGAATGAATGAGTGTACGCTGGTTTGAGTGATATTTTTCACTATTTTATCTTTGACACCCTGTTGCTGTCCTAATTTTTTTTTTCAATCTGCATAATTTGTTGCTAAGGCTAGAGTTCTTGTGTTTTGTCTTAGGTTAAATCAGATTTTTTTCAAACTCTGTGCATATAATTACGAGATAAAACAAAGAAAAACTCTTAGACTCAAACCCTATGTATCTGTGACTCGGGCGCCATCATCTGTTCTCTTAACGGGGCCGGGCTAAACCTAGAGTTAACACTATAACGGGGCTATCATCCTTGCAACATTTCCTTGATTTTTTATGACTATGTGTATATGTATTTTCCTTGATGTACTTTCTTTGATGTTGTGAGCCGATTTTTCCTGATAATAAAATCGCTCTTGAACTTAATAATCGTGTTTGGTCAGCTCGTTCTAGATAATATATATATCATTGTTATAGTTTTCCCACGTCTGTGTGTTTACCTGTCGTCACGTGTATGTGCGTGCCTGTGAGTGATAGAAATATACGTAATATGTATATTGGTGTAGTCTGTCTGACGCTGTAACAACTGTTGTAGAAGATAGGTGAGAGAGAGAAGAATTCTTTTCGCTTTCAGAGACAGCCACTATATCAAATCTATCATCTCACGTGTGTGGAAATTCTATTACCTTTCATTAACTCTCACTGAGTCTATCACCTATTCAAACCTATTCAGAAGGGACCAAACCTAGTCTTAATTCTCCTATCGGAAATCTACGACACTGTCACATAACAACTAATACTGTAAACCCGTACAACACAATGCCATCTGTATTTGTTAGTTATACCCAATCATATAACAACTAATATTGTAAACCCGTATATCACAACGTCATCTGTACTTGTTAGTTACAACCTGTCATATATATAGTAATCTTTTCAGATGCCCTCTCAATAATATCAGCGCTGAAGAGCCACCAAACTAAAGGATTGAAAGATCTGATAATCTCCCTTGAAAGACTGGCCGAATGCTTCAAGAAGTGCACTATCCAGTGGATACCAGCCCATTGCAACATACCAGGAAATGAAGAGGCAGATAGACTTGCTAAAGAAGGAGGTGCCTTACAGCAAAATGATATAGAGACAACTTACGCAACGGCAAAGACCACTATAAAGGCTACATTCAAGTCCAAATGGGAAAGAGAGCACCCGGGACATTTGAAAAATGACGCATATCATCAACTATCCAGAAAAGAACAGGTCATCATTTTTCGACTGCGCACTGGGCACAACAGATTGAGATACCATCTGTACCACAAATACAAAATTGGTGCAACAGATCTCTGCACCTGCGGTACCAGCCCGATGACAGTCGAACACCTGCTGCAGTACTGCCCAACCTACAGTAATGAACGGGGTAGCATATGGCAACAACCTACTTCTGTCAACGAAAAACTGTTTGGAGATGTCGGGAACCTTGAGTTGACTGCTGCCTTTATTAGAGTCATAAATGTGGAAGTCTGAAGGCGAACGAGGAAGAAGAAGAAGAAGAATATATCGGCTAACAGTGTTAAAACCGTACATCGCAACGTCAGTTGTATTTCTTAGTACAAGGTGTGCCGGAAACGACGATTTCGTGCATGTCTGTCCAAAATGTGTTGCACAGACGAGTAGTCTCGTTATCTGTCGCTTGAGCACCCAAAATCCGTCTCTTTAGCATCATGGCAGAGAACGCATCCTGGCCTTATCAGCAATTAAACAAATACGCTGGGTGATTTTTATTCTACTCTGTAGTCTGATGTCGGGCTCACCCGAAATTAACCAACATGGTTGTCGGCGAATATTATCTTATCAGTTCCTTCTCCAGAGGGAGGAACAGGAAAGTAAACAGTCATGACGACTTATCGTTGAGAGGAGTGTAAGAATGTTTAAAATAAAAAATTTTTGCTACATAGCAGAGAAAGAAAAAAGGTACTGACCACTGAAAAGTTGTAATAAAGTCAGTATAACAAATGTAACTGATTACTGCTGGAGTGAAGCAGAGATCAACCCAATAATATCACAAGAATATCACTCTGAATGTGCCTTTAATAGGTTCACAAATGAGAGACGTAAGAACAGAAGGATCAGTTAAGAACAAGTTAAATTAGTAATAGATAAAAAGAAAGTCAACTATTTATATTATATGTGAAATTTATTACGCCATTTCGTGTCTTCAGTCTTGCAGAAATCTAATCTGAGGCTACTCACTAAGCGTTTGGCTAGTAAGCCTACGCCCAGATAGCAGAATTTGTAAGACAGCACATCATAAACCTCCTCAGTTACAAGGAAATATATTCAAGCCCTCGTTTGTGCACGTCGGTGACGCCAGCATCGTATTCGTCTGTTTATCAAGTTCATGTACTCACAAATTGATTCATCCATTATATCAAGTTCAACTCACTGACAAGCGTATTGTCTGAACCAAGTTCAGTTACTCAAGAGTCAGTGAGTGACGTGAATTCATCTTCTCGAAACGTGTATTGCAGGACGTAAATGCATTCAATCAAGCTTCCTTTCCCGAAGCTACTTCAACCAGAAGACATTTCTTGATGCATTCCAGTCAAGCCAGTGCTATCTTCTAAACCAGACAGTTCATCTACTTTAGAAAGGTTTCAGATCGTTGGTAGTCAATACATCTTAAATATTTTTTGATTACTACAGGTGCGATAGTTACAACAGTAATTACTCATCTTTGAGGTAACGTACACACTGAAAATGTGTTCTTCATTGAACAATCGGTACTGACAAATCATACAGTGGCGGAAATTAAAAGGATTACGGACTCTGTAGATTACTCTTTTAATTGTGGTAACACTTAGTATATATCATCATCATTTCATTATTTAAGTAATTTCACTATTACATTTTAATTAACTACATTTTTACACTTTATGTGTGAATTTTCTTTCACAATCATCCTTACTTCGTTATTTAGTAGTATTATTAGTGCTCTATGTGTTAAGTATTTAGATGTAGGTAAACTCATAATTTGGGAGGTTGGGGGCTCTTTCTTAGTCGAGATATTAGGCAACGAAGTCAATGTCGCATGGATATTGAATTAACTCTTCATGATTTATTAGACATCACCATCTAGTGGAGAGCGATCGCCTTCTCTTCTTCTCGTCCCCATCTCAAATAGATCTCTTGATAATATTCCATAGGCCATACCCATAATACACCTATCATACTATAGCGGTGCGACAAGAACACAGATTATATTTTGTTATTTCTGTAACATTCCTGTAATTTACCCAGAACACTGTATTTTCGTTAGAATGATGTTATCGTTTTGAACGAGGAAGTACTTAAACTGGCATTTAATAAGTAAACAACGAGCGTTCGTGCTATCTGTTTGAAAAAAAAAAAAATCCCTATCAAAATGTAAATGACTGGCTCATTTCATGTCCCGGATGTGTTTATTCAAAAACTCCATTCATTATGTGCGTTAGAAATTACTGTATACATTTTCATTTTATGGAATTTGGTACGTCATTAATCTTTATATATCTTGTGTAACCTCGGCGTAGTCAGAAGTAGGCCGTAGAACATAGACGTTACCTACATATCTCTGGGTGTACACAAATCAGTATTAAGAAAATGAGCAGAGCTACAGTAAGTCTATAATAACGTACCATACGAGTACAAACTGGTAGTGTAAATCTTACTGAGATAAAGGTCTTAGTCAGGTGTAAAAGCAGGAGAATGTAAGAGAAATAAAAGTGAAAATGAATCTAAGTTCATTGAAAATGTAAATAAATGATACTAGCCCTATACTAGCACGGATGTTAACACATAATAAATCTATATGAGAATTTCAGTGAAAACATCCTCTGTGTTATGATTTATGTATTTTGATAATTCTCACCGTCTTATCTGTACTGCTGTTGTGGGTTTATCCTTGATAAAGGTTTTCAGGTCGTAACGTATGCAACTTTTTTGCAGTATGTAATAGATAAGACAAAGCACCTCTTTTGTTTAACTAGTACAAACACTAAAACATCCCATTGGTTGAGAAGTTAGAGCGGTAGTCTCTAGCGGCAAAGTTCCTGGTTTTTTTTATTAAAAACTTAGTAAAATCACGCTCCAATCTACTAAGTAGTAAATGGATACATGACTCTGCTTTTGACATAGGGAAGGTAAAGGCAGGACGAAAGGAACAGGTAACCCACATCTAGCTGGACCTATTATAGTGAAGTCTGTAACACTTCACTCACTTGCGACAGGAACCGACATGGAACTACATTCTTCTTCTTCTTCTTCTTTGATCCATAACCACCAACCGTCAAAGCAGTCAGCGGCCATCACGTCTGGTGGCGTCTTGTAGGGCAGCAACAAATTGATTCCACTTTGCTCGGTCGGCGGCCATCCTTCCTACAGTGCCCCAACTGTTGTTCATTCTTTGCATTTCAGCTTCCACAGTTCTCCGACAAGTTGTTTTTGGTCGGCCTCTCTTTCGCTTTCCCCGGGCGTCCATAGCATAGCTGTTCTTGTGATGGTATCAGGGTCCCTTTTGAGGAAGTGGTCAACCCAACTCCAGTGTCTGCAGCTATGATGGTGTGCATGTCCTCCTGGTTACTCCGAATAAGTAGTTCTTGGTTGCTGATGGTGTTTGGCCAAAAGATTCGGAGAATTTACCTTAGGCAGATTGTGTGGAAGGAGGACAGTTTCGACATTTCCTTCTCTGTTAACTCTCCAACATTCCGCACCATAGAGAAGCACAGAAAGTACACAGCTCTCATACAGTCTTAATTTGGTGTTTGTGCTGTACTGAGAAGACTTCCAAATGTTGTTGAGAACAGCAAAGGCTGTTCTCGCTTTATTCATTCTGTTGTTAATGTCCTTGCTTGTTCCGCCATCAGGTGTTACTATGCATCCTAAGTAAGTAAATGTGTCTGTCTGTTCTAACTTCTGGTTCCTTACTGTTATTGGCTCAGGATTGCCCACATTTAATGGAACTACATAGTACATAAATAAACAAAAGACTATTTTATCAGCCCTTCAAACTAAACAAGAGACCACCACTACAGTATGCCTCACGCTGGAATCTTGTACGAAAGGAATTCAAGTTTTCTTGTAGGTTTCTATAGCTATTTTCAGGACGATCATGCTAGTAGCCTCAAACACAACATCAATGGCTTGACAACAGACTCCCCTGCGCAGGCACCCAAGTATTCATGAAGACTAAGCAACACTTTATAATAAGCATGTTCATACCAACCAGTTGCTGACGGTGTTACATATGGTCACAGTCTAAATACTTGGAGAAGGACATCACAGCGTGCGAGATGTGATGTTTGAGAAAAGCTATATAAAGTATCATAAACAGCAGAAGTAGTAATGTCGGAATTAGAAAGTTTGTGGGAACAAAAACATGTATTAAGTAATAAGATTAATAGAACATAACATGGTTTTGACACTTTGTAGGAATTCAGAAAGATTAGCCATTGTCACAGGCCTTAGCAGCGATAATCGGCAAATAACTGTTGTAATGGTTTGGACACCGCGCTAGAATGTATCCAGATCAACAGATAGGTCTTCAACAGCAAAAAAACTGGCTTCTAGACAGTGCATGCCGGAGAGATATGTGGTTCGATACTGACTAAGAAATTCAGGAAAAAAAAAATCATGGCAAGACGCTAGCTAAGGCGGCAGCACACCTTGCAATAGAATTACAATTGTTTTTCCCATGACATCTAACTTTATACATGTAAAATTACAAAGAAGTTAGAATGTCTCTTCTTTTTTTTTTAAACCAGTGTTGAAGCATTGTGGCTGATCTTTGGAGTGAATGCTTTCCATATCAAACCCTGTTTGAGGCAACGGGTGCGTAAAACGTTTACGCGAGAAAACTGACAAAGAAGAAAAACAACAGGTTGCAGCATGCAACAAATAAACATAGAGGGAGACGACAAAAGATTTTTTTTTAAAACTTGATGATAAATATCGAGTTTAACCTCTGATTATAATTAGGATATAAAGTGTCTTCAAGTCTAAATAATATGTACAACTGCCGATATGCAAAACTAGCATCATATGATGAACAGACAATAATAATAAAACATGCAGTGAAGACCTAGAGACAGTCATGACCTAGAGACAGTCAAGACCTAGAGAGAGTGAAGACCAAGAAACAGTCAAGATCTATAGACAGTCAAGACCTAGAGACAGTCAAGACCTAGAGACAGTCATGACCTAGAGACAGTCAAGACCTAGAAACAGTCAAGACCTAGAGACAGTCAAGACATAGAGACAGTCAATACCTAGAGACAGTCAAGACCTAGAGACAGTCATGAAAGAACAAAAGAAGACTGCACAAATCTTAAACAAAGGGCAAAAGGCTGGAAGTCTTGACATTAATTGTTGAAGGCCTGAGTTTCTTAGGAAGTTAAAACATGATACTTTTATTTATGTGGGTTGAAAGAGTAAATACCAACAGCGAAATGGTAGCACAATTACAAAGGTTCAGTTAATAAATCTTCAGCTATACGAGGTATCACGGATCAATACTGTGGTAAAGTGGGATGTTATAAATATTTATAGGGGACTTAGTGTACTGACTGAGATCAGCTGTGAAGGTATCTGTATCTAATAAGTGTGGTGTATTACAGATGACCTTACTTGCTACCACATTTATACCTCAGTCAGGATTATTCTGGAATATTGTGATGACTACGTTAAATGTCTAGGGTTATGAAAATGATGAAGTGTAAGTCACAACAACAACAGACAGATAAACAGTTTAATTTATTCCACAACACTCTACAACACTGTGACACTCACACACATATAACACTCTATAAGACTATCTTAAATGAGTCAAGTGTTTAAGTTTAAAAATATATGTATTAATTCTTTCAATGATGGGTATCCTGATTCAACTACACAGTGAACCAGGAATCACAATCAAATGTAATTACAAGTATTATGTACACAGTTTATATATATGAACTTTGTATTGACATAGTTTATTATTATTATTCTATGTGTGTAATTTGTGCAGTAGTAATATGAGGTAATACTGGTTTTGTTTAAGCTTGGTTGTTGTTTTTCATCATGACTTCAAGTGTTTGATTATCGGGGAAATAGTATTGGGAAAAGTTCACAGTTCCTGTCATTTGAACCAATTAATTGTCCCTCTGTGTTTAATAAAATGTCAATTTTTGAGGGGGCACATAATGTTGAGCTACTCTGGCCACAGAAGCTTATCTTTCGTGATGGCGGCAGGAAAAGACTCCTCTGCTCGATTGCTTCACTGTGTTCTGGAGACACCTCATTGGTCGCTATCTGGACCAAGGAGTATGCTGTCAGCCTCTGGATTCAGCAAAACTCAGACCAGGTGCTGCTTCAGTAACTAGGACCACAGTCCCTGAAACAAGAAGGTTGTACCTCCTACTTCAGATCTAATTTATAATCTATTTCCACACTGAACGCAATACATAACAAATACTGAGTTCAGAGCGGTAGGCCAACTGCTATCTTCATCTGAAACAATTTACACCAGTATACTCCTCCCTAATGGTTACTACGCCTCTGCAATTTCAGCATTATTTCCTTCTAGTCAATAAGATAGGTGTTAGTATACTATTTGGCAATTCCATGCAGTTTTCTTTTCTCCGACACGTTCTGTTCAGGTTGGAGCACTATCTAGGCCTTGCCTCATGTTCGCTACTGAACCACGCACATATACAGACATAAATTATCAATTTACATTCAATTTTCATTAAAAAGATATCGAATATATCAAGCTTACCACAATTCATGGAAATAATACACAATTACGTTGACTGGCAATGAATATGGCACAAAATCCGATCTGCCGCTGTCCCAGACTTTTATTTAGAAAAATATGATCTGGATCTCAACGCACTGTTTCTTAGTAAGTTTATTTTAAAATGTGGCACTGAACTGACGCTCTTAATTGACTATATTGGCGGGTCTAACCAATCGGGCCATGTTTACACAGCTTTTCAAAAAAAGTACCCTTACTACCGTTTCCCCTAACAACAAAGAATTAGTATTTGTAGTCCGACTAATCGTGTTTAGCCTTACATTTACTTCTATCCAATCAAATAGGATTTTACATGATGGCCCATTTCCCGTAAAATAGTGGTTTCAAAACATGCCACTGTGCGATTATTTTTTGGTGTTGTCTGACACCCTCACTATTTTCTTTTGGCTATAATTTGTTAATTCCTAGACTATTTGCGTAACACTTAACATATTCTTTGTCAGCAAGTCCTAAGGAACCCAAATATATAAGTTTAATGGGGCTAAGGGGCTGCGTTCAAAATATGCATTTTCTTCTACCTCCCGTTCACTTCGATACGATGTGGTGTCTGGGTACTGTCAGGCTTTCAGACATAAAACAGTATAATGTCATGTTTCCTAATAAGCGTTTTTCAGGTTTTCAAACCCAACTCTCGTAGTTGTAGTGTTTTTTATCACGGTCTATTTGAAAAAAAGTTAGTGCTTCTGGCCTTTCGCGCGGGGAGGGTGGCATTATTTGTATATCGCGAGACGCGTGTTAGTGTTGCATGCGTTCCTGCTTTCAGCCCTCCCTCTCTCTATCCTAAGTTCATCTGTCTTTCCGTTTATGTTAACGTAGTGTATAACATGAAATTAATGGAAGTATTGGGAGCCGCGCTAGCGTAGTGGTTACCACACCGCTCTGGCGACCGGGTAATCCAGGATCAAACCCGGGTGACGGCATTTGAGGATTTTTCGTCGACCGGGATTTCTTCTTCTTCTTCCGTCCTTAGCCACCGACCGTCAAAGCAGTCAGTGGCCATTACGCCTAGTGGCGTCTTAGGGCAACAGCAGATAGGTTTTCTTTGCCATTGTTTCCCATCACGCCTATTGGCGTCTTTAGGGCAACGGCAAATCAATCCATTTGCTGTTGTTTCCGTAATCGAAGTAACTGGCAAACGGGTGATCTTGATTGTCATCAAGAAGCATAACACCTATCCTGTTGTATGGAAATAGATTACTGTTGGAATTGCAGAGGCGTTGTAACCATTAGGGGAGAGGAATACTGGTATACATTGTCACTTCAAAATATAATGGTACAATAGGTTGTCATAAAGAGCTGACCCTATGCGTTTGCTTGTACTGTACTTATAATTAACTGTGGAATATTATTGTATACTTATTATAAAGAAGGATGCATAACCTTCTTGTTTCAGGGGTTTTGTGGCCCTGACAGTCACCTAAAACCAGGCTCGTGGGAATTTATTGATTCCTGACTTTGGACCGGGATTTGGACTGGATTAATTCGAGACCTGGCGAGGACATTTGAAGGAGTGTCATCGACCAGGGATTGGCGGCTCCTGAGCCGACCCAGCTGTAATGGGTACCTCCGAAATCGGAGAGTATTTGCCTGAATGGCGAGGGACACCTGTCTCTGTACAAGAAAAAAGGGATACTCACGTAAAATCAATGTCAGGTTAGACATAAAAATGATAACCTGAGATTTCGCCTCGAGTATTAGCGGGCGTACGAAAAAAAAAAAATGGAAGTATTAATTTAGGTCATTACGCAGTGTGCCTAGCTCAAGGTTTTCTTCGAAATACAGTACACGTTTTATTGTAGAAAGCGTGTAGTGATGCAGTAGGCTTTACTATCAACGTGAAACGTTACAATTTGCAGACGAAGTAGAAAACAAGGGGGATTTTTGTACGCCATTGTGACAGCACTGTACTTTTACCATTTCTCTTTCCTTTTATTGAATTTATGTGTTAGGCTTTACATTTACCTTTTAATTTATATATGTGGATTTAGAATGTTTCACGACAAATTCTCCCCTCTTAAAACAGACGTTATATGTCAGTCTATAATTCTATATACACATAGAGAAATTTATTATTATTTCTGGGGCTTACGGTGATTCTCATCACACGGATGGCGGCTTAAAAAATCCGCTCCCAGATTTGTTTTTCCAGATATATACTCTATGCTAAACTCAAATGGCTGCATAAGTAAGGACCACCTGAGTAGTCTAGAATTTTCATGCCTAGCCTGCGCTAGAAACGACAAGGGTTTGTGATCCGTTTGCAACTTAAATGCCTTCCCATACAGATAAATATTGAATTTCTTTATCGCCCATATTACTGCAAGACATTCTTTTTCGCTAGTTGAGTAATTGGTTTCAGCTTTATTCAACTTTCTGCTAGCTTATGCCACTGGGCTTAATTCCCCATCCAATGCATCTGATTTCTGTAGCAGTGTCGCACCTAACCCAATATTACTGGCATCCGTCCTTACAATGAATTCTTGACTTAAGTCAGGTAGTTTCAAAATAGGTTTGCTTGTAAGCTTTTCCTTCAATTCCTGGTAAGCCAATTCACATTGTGGTGTCCATGTAATTCGATCTAGATTTCCTTTACGTGTCAAATCAGTTAACGGTGCACATATGGAATTAAAGTTTTTGATATACTTTTGGTAGAAACCACATAATGAGACAAAGGATCTCACGTCTTTCTTGGTTTGTGGTCTCGGGGCTTTCTTTAGTTTCTCTAAATTCTTGGGGTCAGGGGTCATGTTTCCCTGATGGACTGTGTGTCCCAAGAATTCTAATTCTTTACATCCAACGCAACATTTGGTTGGTCGGGCTGTTAAATTTGCTTCTCTAAGTCGATTAAACAGCATATTCAGAGAGTCAATGTGTTCCTCAAATGTTTATGTTGCTATAAGGATATCATCCATGAAATTTGTAATGCATGGATTATTCAGAGGGTCCAATAATTTTCTCATCATTCTAGAGAAGACACTAGGTGAATTCTTCAATCCAAATGGCAATCTGTTAAACTCATAGTGTCCCTCTGAGGTACTAAAAGCTAGGTATGGTCTAACCTCAGGCTTTACTGGAATCTGATAGTATCCTTTACTCAGATCCACTTTTGAGAAATATTTAGCTTTATTTAGCCTGGCAAACAACTGATTTTTATCCGGCAATGGATCCACATGTCCTTCTGTAATAGCATTCAGTCTCCTGTAATCTATACAGAGTCTATGTTCTCCAGAGGGTTTCCTTAAGAGTACAACACTGGAACTATACGAAGATTCACTGTGTGAAATAATTCCTTCCTTCAACAAATAGTCTATCTCTTCCTTCAAAGCTTTCTCCTTAGCAAAAGGAATCGAATAGGGTTTCATACAGACAGGTGTGGGGTCTATAAGTTTCATATCATATTCCAATAAGTTTGTATGCCCCGGTCGGTCCGTTAACACCTCTGTATGATTATCTAGAACCTGTTGCACTCTCTCTTTCTGATTTTTCGTTAAATGTGTACTGATTTTCACCTGTGCCGCTGTCTCACAGGGATGTAATGGATATTCAAATGATGACAGTGGTTCCTTTTTCATCTCCATTGCAATGGACAAGGTCCACAAGGGTGTCTCTTCCTGATTTTCTCTTTCCAAATATTTCTTCAGGAGATTCACATGATAGATTTTTTCTTTCCCCTTCTTATCTATCTTATAATTTGTTCTAGACACCTTCTCTAGAACTGTATATGGACCTTGCCATCAAATTTGTAACTTATTCTGACTACCGGGTAGAAGAAGCAGTACCTTCTCTCCCACAGCCAAATTTCTGTCCTTAGCCTTTCTGTTGAAATAGGCAGCATGTTTTTTCCTGGCTTGTCTCAAATTTTCATTGGCAAGTTTCCAGCCAGTTTTTAAACGAGTGGTCAGCTCATTCACATATTGGTATGAGGATGTAATATTTTCCTCTGCCTTTTCATCAGTCCACGTTCTTAACAGCGCTTCAAGTGGACCTTTTATTGGCCTTCCAAATAATAATGTTGCCGGGGCCATACCGGTTGAACTATGGGGTACCTCCCGATAAGCAAAGAGGGCGGCGTGAAGGTACTGGTCCCATGTATCTGGTTTTTCGTGTGCCAACTTTCTCAGGATCGACATCAACGTGCCATTAAATCTTTCCACTTGGCCGTTCCCTTGGGGATGGTACACACTACAATGGAAGTTTTTGGCCTGGAAGATCCTGAAAACTTCTTCTGTTAGTTTCCCCTTGAACTGAGAGCCATTATCAGTCAAGATTTGATTGGGAAAGCCTAACCTTGTGAAAATTGTGAGTAATGCCTCTGCCACATGCTTAGAATCAATCGATGACAGGGCTACCGCCTCTCCCCACATAGAACAAGTGTCCACCAGTCAGAATGTAGCTGTTCCTCCTCTTAGTTCGAGTGAGAGGTCCCACAAGATCCACGGCAACTCTCTCAAAGGGTGTTCCCACATGTGCTATGCTACACCTCTCTACAAAATTCTCAATGTCCCACCTTGCCTGGGGCCAATAATAATTGTGGGCCACCTTTTGGATGATGGTACCTATCTTCTCATGGTCCTCATCTTGTTTCACATGTAGGCTCCTTATTAAGTCTGCCCTATATGCCTTTGGAAGAACCAACTGTCCGTGACTATTGGATCTAGTTCCGGCCTTCCTGTAAATCAACTTGTTCTTCATGTAAAAATCTCCCTTGCCTGGAGTTGTATGACAAGTTGACAATTTCCTGAAACAAGGCTTGAGGGTCTTATCCCCAGCCTGTGCCTTCCTCATCTCTTCTGGAGTGGTATCTATCAGAATATCCTCCTCCTGTCTTGAGGTCGACCTGACCTGAAGGGTGGCCATAACTATAGGGTTCCTTCTACAATGGTCAGTGTCATGATTGTTCATCTTACAATTTTTACACCATCTCTTTCCTTGGTTGAAAGATTTTCTTTCATCATATTTCCTTTCATCGAATTGTGGGGTTTTATTTTTATTGTCATACCGTGGCCTATCAAACTGGTGCTTACCTTTGTTTTGATCTCTAGGATCAAATTTATTAAAGTTCTGTGGTGCCCTAAAATTATCTACCTGTTTCTTTTTATTATCTGATACCTCTGCCTGAGCTGCTTGATACCTTTCTCCAACATTTAGCAACTCACCCAGCCTCTCTGCACCTTGTTCCATGAGAAACTTTCTCAGGTCTGGAGCCATGGACTCTCTTAATTGCTCTATAAGGACCATTTCCTTAAGATCTTGGGTTTTCCTCAGAGAAGTCCATTTCTCCAAGTATGTCTCTATTCGTGCAGAGAACTGGTGATAGGTTTCACCTGACAGTAGTTTAGCATTCCTAAATTTTTTCCTATAAAATTCTGCGTTCTTTTCATATCTTAACAAAAGAGCCTGCTTTAGCATGTCATAATTTTCTTGATCACCTCTGTTCATTTTGGCAAAAACTTCATAAGCTGCCCCACGAAGCCCTTGAGATAACTTTAAGCTCCACTTTTCTCTCTCTAACCCATACGTGGTAGCTAATAGTTCATATCTGTTTAGATAGCTCTCACTATCATCTTCTTTCTCAACAAAATGATCTAAATGAAAGTTCATAGCTGAGGTTGAGGCTCCCTGACTAGCAGTAGCATCGGAGGTAAAGGGACTGGCACCATTTTCAGGAGCATGGCCTTGAAACTCAAACTCCCTTAGTCGTAACTCATGTTCCCTTTGTAATCTCTTCTCCTCCTTTTCTGCTTCCCTCTCTGCAGCCTGTCTTCTTTCCTCGGCTTCCCTTTCAGCCTTTTTCTCTTCCAACTGGAGCCTTTTAATCTCCTTATCTGCCTCCAATGCTTTAGCCTCTGCCTCAATCTTTCTTTCAGCTTCTTTTTCTAATCTTTCAGATTCTAATTTTCTTTCTGCCTCTTTTTCTAATCTTCTTTCTTCACGTTCAATATATTTGTCACATTCCGTAGTGACATAGGCAATCATAACTTGCCCGTCCATTCCTAACTCTTTAGCAGTCTGCACAGCAGCAGATCGAAATTTGGCCAGGTCCGCCATTTTCTAACAGGTAAATGTATATAATGTCTAACTAAACAGTACAATCTGTAATTAATTATCCAATGACAACCACAGGCACTGAGAGCTCAACCTTATTTAATTCCACCCAAGGATAGCTTTTAAATCTTTATTATTCCCTGAAGTGAATTACCCCCAATATTTATAATAGAGAAAGATTCAAAATCCCGGACAGGACCCCAATATATGTGGTAAAGTGGGATGTTATAAATATTTATAGGGGACTTAGTGTACTGACTGAGATCAGCTGTGAAGGTATCTGTATCTAATAAGTGTGGTGTATTACAGATGACCTTACTTGCTACCACATTTATACCTCAGTCAGAATTATTCTGGAATATTGTGATGACTACGTTAAATGTCTAGGGTTATGAAAATGATGAAGTGTAAGTCACAACAACAACAGACAGATAAACAATTTAATTTATTCCACAACACTCTACAACACTGTGACACTCACACACATATAACACTCTATAAGACTATCTTAAATGAGTCAAGTGTTTAAGTTTAAAAATATATGTATTAATTCTTTCAATGATGGGTATCCTGATTCAACTACACAGTGAACCAGGAATCACAATCAAATGTAATTACAAGTATTATGTACACAGTTTATATATATGAACTTTGTATTGACATAGTTTATTATTATTATTCTATGTGTGTAATTTGTGCAGTAGTAATATGAGGTAATACTGGTTTTGTTTAAGCTTGGTTGTTGTTTTTCATCATGACTTCAAGTGTTTGATTATCGGGGAAATAGTATTGGGAAAAGTTCACAGTTCCTGTCATTTGAACCAATTAATTGTCCCTCTGTGTTTAATAAAATGTCAATTTTTGAGGGGGCACATAATGTTGAGCTACTCTGGCCACAGAAGCTTATCTTTCGTGATGGCGGCAGGAAAAGACTCCTCTGCTCGATTGCTTCACTGTGTTCTGGAGACACCTCATTGGTCGCTATCTGGACCAAGGAGTATGCTGTCAGCCTCTGGATTCAGCAAAACTCAGACCAGGTGCTGCTTCAGTAACTAGGACCACAGTCCCTGAAACAAGAAGGTTGTACCTCCTACTTCAGATCTAATTTATAATCTATTTCCACACTGAACGCAATACATAACAAATACTGAGTTCAGAGCGGTAGGCCAACTGCTATCTTCATCTGAAACAATTTACACCAGTATACTCCTCCCTAATGGTTACTACGCCTCTGCAATTTCAGCATTATTTCCTTCTAGTCAATAAGATAGGTGTTAGTATACTATTTGGCAATTCCATGCAGTTTTCTTTTCTCCGACACGTTCTGTTCAGGTTGGAGCACTATCTAGGCCTTGCCTCATGTTCGCTACTGAACCACGCACATATACAGACATAAATTATCAATTTACATTCAATTTTCATTAAAAAGATATCGAATATATCAAGCTTACCACAATTCATGGAAATAATACACAATTACGTTGACTGGCAATGAATATGGCACAAAATCCGATCTGCCGCTGTCCCAGACTTTTATTTAGAAAAATATGATCTGGATCTCAACGCACTGTTTCTTAGTAAGTTTATTTTAAAATGTGGCACTGAACTGACGCTCTTAATTGACTATATTGGCGGGTCTAACCAATCGGGCCATGTTTACACAGCTTTTCAAAAATAGTACCCTTACTACCGTTTCCCCTAACAACAAAGAATTAGTATTTGTAGTCCGACTAATCGTGTTTAGCCTTACATTTACTTCTATCCAATCAAATAGGATTTTACATGGTGGCCCATTTCCCGTAAAATAGTGGTTTCAAAACATGCCACTGTGCGATTATTTTTTGGTGTTGTCTGACACCCTCACTATTTTCTTTTGGCTATAATTTGTTAATTCCTAGACTATTTGCGTAACACTTAACATATTCTTTGTCAGCAAGTCCTAAGGAACCCAAATATATAAGTTTAATGGGGCTAAGGGGCTGCGTTCAAAATATGTATTTTCTTCTACCTCCAGTTCACTTCGATACGATGTGGTGTCTGGGTACTGTCAGGCTTTCAGACATAAAACAGTATAATGTCATGTTTCCTAATAAGCGTTTTTCAGGTTTTCAAACCCAACTCTCGTAGTTGTAGTGTTTTTTATCACGGTCTATTTGAAAAAAAGTTAGTGCTTCTGGCCTTTCGCGCGGGGAGGGTGGCATTAATTGTATATCGCGAGACGCGTGTTAGTGTTGCATGCGTTCCTGCTTTCAGACCTCCCTCTCTCTATCCTAAGTTCATCTGTCTTTCCGTTTATGTTAACGTAGTGTATAAAATGAAATTAATGGAAGTATTAATTTAGGTCATTACGCAGTGTGCCTAGCTCAAGGTTTTCTTAGAAATACAGTACACGTTTTATTGTAGAAAGCGTGTAGTGATGCAGTAGGCTTTACTATCAACGTGAAACGTTACAATTTGCAGACGAAGTAGAAAACAAGGGGGATTTTTGTACGCCATTGTGACAGCACTGTACTTTTACCATTTCTCTTTCCTTTTATTGAATGTATGTGTTAGGCTTTACATTTACCTTTTAATTTATATACGTGGATTTAGAATGTTTCACGACAAATACCTGGGATTTGTAGATATAACAAAGGCATTTGACAAGGTGACAACTGAGACTGTTACACGAAAGTTAAGAAGCATAAAACTCCAACGCAAAAACTTGTGAATAGTAAAGAATATTATAGGCAACAAGCAGCAACAACAAATATTGGCAACGTTTAGTAGTTAATATAGTGTGTTATAAAGGTATATATGCTGTGACCTAGCGAGTTCTCTCTGGTCAGTGAAAATGTAAAGAGATGTATTACGGACATCCGAAGAACAATAGTCGTTGTACATAATACAAACATCTTAAAGTTGGCGATGTAATCAAAACAGAAAAAAGTGAAAAAGATACAGGCAATGATTAATATATTAATTACAAAAAGTAAAAATTAAAGTCTTACCCTAAACTAGCAAAAGGTATACGTTATGCTTATCTCAAAGACATGGACCTGCAGAACTGAATCAAAGTATACTGGACGACATTAAAACAAGTCAATAGATAATTATAATACAGGTGTATGTTAATAGTATCACCTGAAAGATAATACATCTCAAAGTTGAAAAACATCCCACGCGAAATCAGTTTTCCGTAGAATGACATTTTAATATACATATACAAGGGGATTGACATAAGTCTTGGGCCTGACCACGAAGGACATGTCACAGAGAGCTGAAATTTTGTATAGTGTTTATTCCTTTTCAATATCGCCACTTCTGCCATCTCTGCTTGACCTTGAAAATATCTTGGGAGTAGAACACCCTATTTTTCAAACTAAACCAGTTATCACATGCCAGTATAACCTCTTCTTCGCTGTCAAAATGATTTCCGTTTAGCTGTTTTTTAAGATTTGGGAATAGAAAAAAGTCTGATGGAGCCAAATCTGGAGAATATGGTGGGTGTTGAAGAATTTCACTATTCAAATCGTTGGCTGCTAGCTGCACAAGCCGTGCTCTGTGAGAGGACGCGTTGTCTTGAAGCAAAGGAAGATTTTGAGTGCACGTTATCCCTCGTTTCCTGGTCACAACCTTTCTTAGTTTGGTGAGAAGATCTGCATAGTACTGTCCATTAACTGTGTTGCCACGAGGCAGATAATCTTTCAAAAGGACACCTTTGCAGTCCCAAAAAACAGTCAGCATCACTTTTCCTGCAGATTTCTGCGCTCTCGGCTTGACAGGTGTTAGGGAGCCCGGGGTTTTCCATTGCATGCTGGCAATTTTGGATTCGGGGTCATAATGATGTACCCAATTCTCATCTACTGTCACCATGGTCTCCCAAAAATTTTTTGACTGACACTTTTTGAGCACCTGTTGACAGCAATTTACCTGCAGATAGCTATAACCAAGGAATTGGAGTAAGATATATTCACTGTGAACTGGATTTTACTATTACTGCACTATTAGGCCCTGTGCGTCTGTTTGCACATTGTCTGAAAACTGTCTCGCATCCTCTACATCTATAATAAAGGGATAGTGATAGATAATATAGTGGTTAATTCAATATGTTTCAGGTTATATCCTGTCACCCAAATACACATTGAAGAGTCAGCCACTACTGAAGGAACTACTGGTACAAGCGCCTTTTGAGTTCAGAGGGCCAGTCACCAAGTGCCTACTACCTGGAGGAAGCTCAGTGGATCTTTCCTTCCAGGACAAGAGTGGAACTGGCTTCATTATACCAGATGAGTAGCCAAACAAGGCTACTGTCCAGAGTATCCCAGCTTAATCACTATCATAATATAAAATTGTCTAATGGTGACATATGGGTGAGCCTAATGATAACCAGTGATTGATAATCAGTCCCTATCGTGAATTGAACTAAAATTAAGCAGTCTATTACCAGATTTACAGCCCAGAAAGAAGAACTTTGTCTATAAAACTCAATGACTGTAATTATTTGTTTATATTTAATAAGGAATTTTATTAATTGTGTTTGAATCAAGTTTAAGTTTAGTGATGCAGAAGGCAACGGGAGTCTTCCTGGCAGAACTCTCGCTGTATTTTGAAATTGTTGTGGCCTGCTTTCGAAAGAGGACAAGTCTTTATATAGGTCACGGCCAAATGTCTCGATGAACAACAAGACTGAAGTGTTTGCGTTCTCAAATCCAGGCATAATTTTGTCGAGTTGTGCAATTATGGAAAATTTGAAATATTAATATCGTCTGTATTCCTGGAGCGATTTCCTTCATCTTAGGCTTAAAGTACGCCCTGGATACTTCTTTATCTTTCTAGATAATTGTCTTTTTCTTTCCTACGTCCATCATTTCATAGACGCAGCCTAAACAGCAAAATTTTTGACTTGCCTGATGTCTCGATGCTTCTTCTTCTTCCGTCCTTAGCCACCGACCGTCAAAGCAGTCAGTGGCCATTACGCCTAGTGGCGTCTTAGGGCAACAGCAGATAGGTTTTCTTTGCCATTGTTTCCCATCACGCCTATTGGCGTCTTTAGGGCAACGGCAAATCAATCCATTTGTTGTTGTTTCCGTAATCGAAGTGACTGGCAAACGGGTGATCAGCCCGTTGGTATGTCTCGATGCATTCCACTCGAAATGTTTCCATTAGTATAATACTTTTTGTTGAAGTCTTTGCACATTCTTATAAAAGAACAGTCCTAATATAAAATTACTGACCTCTTCCAAGCGGTACTTCGCTCATAATTCTGTACTTTCTGTTCACATTCAATTACGTTACACAGGTTTGAATTCCGGCCATGTTTAGATGCTTAATACTATACATCGGGAATAAGGATGCCGTTTCATTGGTCTAGCCTACACTTTGATATAGTATGCCGTGCCGTTTTGGTATGAATGACGGGTTGCGAATCAGAATTCACGACAGGAGCCCTGATGGAGTTGTCCGTGTACAATAAAGAAGTTACTTAAAACCAAACCAAACAGTATCTAGGGCACATAATAATAGAGGATAGCAAACGTGAAACAGAAATCAAAGAAAATAGAGTAGAATCTGGACCAAAGCCACATTCATCAACATGAGACAGATATTAACATTGAAACAAATAACTAACAAATTAAACGTCAGATGTTAACTATACTCTTCATTGCTATGTGGTATAGAAACAAGGACAATCAACAACCAATTAGGATACAAGAATCTGGAGGTCACTGAAATGTAAATATATAGCAGAATGAGACGCATCTCAAGGAAACAGAAAACAAAAAAATAAAGATGTGACAGAAAAAAAAAACAGTAAATAGAGTATTAATGTAAAAGATGAAAATTAGACTGATTAAAAAAACAAACATATGGATACATAAAGAGACAAAACACGTTTATGCAAGCCGTAATGGAAGGAAATGCTGCAAGCTAATGAGCAAGGGAAGACAACGCTTTAACCTGGAAGATAGAATCAAGAGATCGAAAACATACCTTTATGTTTGTCTAATATTTATTTACTGTTTACAGGCCTCGGGTATGTGTTATAAATGTTTATACAATACCAGAAAGCTACCCTCTGTTCTATACTACTGTTCTTCTATCATTTACTAAACACAGTATCAAGGTCTTTGTCTTGTGTGGACTGACTTATACTGTGTAATAGGGGAACGACAGAAGTGATTGCGTTATTAATAGGCTAGGCTGACCATTGTAAACTTACGGTGTTGTGTCTTGCGTTTCGCACTAATGACCGGTCATCGAAGCATCATTTTTTGGTGATGCCTAGCTGGCCGGGAGGATAGTGTGATTCGCTTGCATAGCTAGGCGGTGTTGTCGCACGGAAGGTCCGGGGTTCGAATCCTGGGTAAACCACTCACGTCTGTTGTTTTTCTGTTGTTTAGTGTTCCACTTCTTTATTTCTTACGAGTGCCTGAAAACATACCTTTATGTTTGTCAAATATTTATTTACCATCAAGAGATCGGCATGACAAAGTCTATATTAATGCACCATCAACACAAGAGACAAAAAGTGTTTGAGATCAACTGCAGCTACCCTTCGATGGGGAGATAGAAGCTAATCTGATGTGATCAATGTCTCCGTTATGGTTATGTCATAACAGTTGTTGTATCCACGTAAGAACGAATATGTATCAAACAGGTGGCCTAACATGTTTCAAGTCAACTATTAAAAATGAAAGAATTGTTGTAACACTTATGATAATTCGATCTATGTATAGGCCTGTTTGCTCTCTCTCCAGCATGCAAATATACCTATATCTCTCCAGCATGCAAATATACCTATATCTCTCCAGCATGCAAATATACCTATATCTCTCCAGCATGCAAATATACCTACATCTCTAGGGAGCCGCGGTAGCATAGTGGTTAGTGCACTGGCTTCCTAGCGCAGTGGTCTATGGTTCGATCCCCAGATGAGGCAGGAATTCTTTAGGCCACAAACGGCTCCTGGGTCGACCCAGCCCCAAATGGGTACCAGAGCAACTCTGGGAAGGTTAAGGTGGCCGGCGTGATACCGACCACATCACCCCTAGTGTGCCGACGGTCAAGATAATATGGGCCTAACACCATATTCCCAATATGCCTCAATGGGCGTGTAACGGGTTCCTTTACCTTTCTACGGCAAAACTAATTTGTTTGTTTATGTATTTTAACACTTAGAAGTAGACTCAAAGACTATCTGGCCTAGGGCAGTGACGCCTTACTTCAGTATACTAGCTCTGAGATCTATCAGGTGGGGATGGACGGGTTTCCTTCCTTACTACACGTGCCTTTCTTAACTGAAGAGTCAGGTACGTGTGTACAGCTCAGTTGACTGCATTGTGATGCTACCAGGATTCGAACATGCAGACATGGTGGCCACATTAATTGTTGGTGGTTATACTGCATGAGTGAGTATCGTGTTCCAGGATGAACAACTAAGGGCAGGATGTCAGACTGACCTGTGTCTCCAATTCTCAACCCTTTTAATGTTCGTTCGTTCGTTCTCTTCTCCGTTTGTTTTTGACCTCCTTCTGTCTCTCTTCATAAAGCTGGGCCTAGCATAGTAAGACTTTAACAATTCTCTCCCTACGGCAGTATCAGTTATAGAACTCAAACGCTGCTCATCTCCGGCACAATTTTCCACGTGCCATGACAAAGTAAACTCATCCAGCAAAAGACTGTCATAATATTTCATTAGTTCTAATTATATGCCACCCTCACCTGATTATATGCCACCCTCACCTGATTAAATGTAACCCTCACCTGATTATGTGTCACCCTCACCTGATTATATGCCACCGCCCCTAATTATATGTCACCCTCACCTGATTATATTCCACCCTCACCTGATTATATGTCACCCTCACCTGATTATATGCCACCCTCACCTGATTATATTTCACCCTCACCTGATTATATGCCACCCTCACCTAATTATATGTCACCCTCGCCTGATTATATGCCACACTCACCTGATTATATGCCACTCTCACCTGTTTATATGCCACATTCACCTGATTTATATGTCACTCTCACCTGATTATATGTCACCCTCACCTGATTATATGCCACCCTCACCTGATTATATGTCACCCTCACCTATTATATGCCACAGTGACAGACGAACTCAGCTGACCCTGAATTGTTGTATGATATGGTACGACCCTTCGTAACGACCCCTTCGGATAACATCAGTGCCCCCGAATATTGTGGTAACTTTTCGTCAAACGGGATTTTTTTTCCACCTGGATTCATTAGCATGCAACCTTTCCACGCAGATGGTCAACACGTTTGCTGACTAATATGTGGACAGTTTATCTACCGTACATTCTGGTCATCGCACCGATTTAAGGAGAGGTTAAATCACGCCCACGGATATCTCTTGAGCAATCATATGCAGTTATTTTCATTAACTTGGCCCAGTGGGGGCGGTGCCAGAATCAAACAGAAAGTAGTGGCACACGATCAAACAGGCACTGAGGGATCTCAGGAAAGACTAGCGGCGCTATCAAAGGCAGTAGTGGTCCCTGAAACGAGCGACGCAAGTTTCTTGCCGGTATTTCACATCTCGGTGTTAACCACAGAACCGATCGCAGTGGGAGCGAACGGGAAAGCCGACGCGGACGCAGCGAGCGGAGATACGGAAGACCCGGGGCGGTATCTCTCTTTAGTCTGGCGGTCAGATCCCCGATCTAAAAAGGTGTCAAATTCTAACATGTCCCCCAATCTTGCATTCCAGTTAGATATACACAGACCACGAAGAAAGCCATTTTATCATTCGGTCACCAGAGATTTAAGATTCACTAGCTATAGTAGAAATTCTGCTAGATTTCCATCTGAATTGGTCGCTACATTGGAGTGATTTCTTTTTCTGTGCACGGTATAATATATTTGTTAAAGTGATCAGTGGTCTAGTGCTTTCATTTTTTTTTCACTGGATTTTGTGTTTATTTAAATCTATTAAATTAAACTCATCCCAAAAGTTCCAGTGGTAAATTAAATGATATATCTATTATAATATTTCCAAAAATTAATAGATGCTTAAATGTTAAAGTAACTTTTAAAGTCGCGAAGGAATTTATAATTAATAAATTTAGTTAAGTCATATATATATATATATATATATATATATATATATATATATAGAGAGAGAGAGAGAGAGAGAGAGAGAGAGATGTGTATTTTAACCATTAGACTAGTGACGTGGTTTTCTTAAATGCATAATTAAATACGCAAGTGTATATAATAGACTTAACGGTAAATTTATCGCGCGTAAGAATATTATTTGATTTTTGAGGTATGATTATGTTGTCATGGGTTTTCTATCTTTTTCTATAGAATGATCACCTTTGCAATCCCAGCAATAAAGAAATCATACAGAGTCTTCAAGACTCGGTTCTTAAACTTCCAGACATATTGATGAAACATTTTAAATTTAATCTTGTGGCGTTCCGATGCGGCCTAGCTATCATAATTACATGAAAGAAAGCTTACCCAAGAACATTTAAATAAACCATCAAATTAAATTACAATCTGTAAGATAAACTGGAAGATGAACAGTTGCCAGTAGCGATATTTTATTTACTGCTCTACTGTGAGAGAGTACCTATTTACCTGAACTGTGGCTGAGCCTAGTTTTTCCTCACTGGATTTAAAACCTACCAGTCAGTTGCTATCATCACGCCTTGAAGGAATTTTACCTCCAGCAGCGAAATTAAGGAGACCACTCCATCCTTACCCCTGTATTGAATTGTGTCAGTGCCATCCCATAGACTCCTTTTTTATATAATAAAACACAAGAACTCTTAGGCTTCAAGTCCGGCGATAAGTGGGAATATTTGCTATCAGCCAACCTCGCTAAATCTGGGGCTGGACATCGAAGTACCAGACATTTTCATATGTCAGGAGTGTAATTGCTGTTTATATAATTCTATGGATTGTCTGATGCTGCAATCGGTAAGTGTGTGTGAGTATATTAGTGTGGGCCCTCACAAGCGTGCATGAATGACAGGAGATTTAATTTTTGCAAACCATTTGTTAACTTGCCTAAAGTGTAATACATTTTCTGTATACCCTGCATTGTTCCTTTAAGTGGGATATTTTGTTAACTCTATTTAACCACCCCCCTCTTTTCATTTTCTTAGTAAAGGGAAGAACAATTGGCAATAACAGGATTTTTGTCTACCACCCATACCTAATATTGTAACACCTCTTTCAGAGTAATTAAATCCACTGTTGGGTTACATTACCTATGTTCCTGATAACTATCTATCTTTGGACTGGGTTTATCTTTGTCTAATAAGCGGGAAGGGCTTAGTCCATACCAATCTTCTTCACCCCCTCCCCACCTTGTTATTTGTTTTTTTCTGTACTTATGATATTTTTTCTGTAACACGTGATTATCGTTGTGATTGATTTTTTAATGTTAATAAACAGCATAAACTTATTTAGTACTGTGTTGGAATACCCAAAGCCCAAATTTCCCCTATCTGGTTAATATAGTTTGTATTCACGTGCGTCTGTGTGTTTGAAGCACCAAATCGGTGTGAGCGCAGGTGTGTGTCTTGAAACTGGCAAATAATTGTTTGACCAGGAGAGTTTGAAGAGAAGATTGAGAGGAACGATTTGTCGTAAATAAGTCTGTCTTTACTCTCCCCAGCACTCTGTGAAGCAACTATTTACTCTCTAACCTTTCCTATCACTGAGCTTTCACCATCATTCTCCACTCCAAACAGGACCACTATTTCTAAGACTCTTCCTCTCAAAATAAATTTACGACAATATTTGGCTGACTCGCCGGAATAAAGATATTTTTGAGTCTGATTTAAGTCTGGTTCTAACTAGATAAAGTGTGAATGATCTGTCTTTGTGAAGTAGGGAAATAAATAAAATTAATTACACCCCTAGACAACGCTTTTTAGTATTTGGGTCGTCCACACAGCATATTTACAGGTTGTTTTCTTTCCACAGCAGTAGAAAGTACGGATAATCATAAATTCGGTTAGCTAAATTATCCTCTGGCAGAGAAAATTAAATTTTGTCTTTATACGATTTGCTGGGATTGCGTAATTGTTTCTACAGTCACTATAAATTTTTGAAGTTATAAAGAGTTGAGCTTAGCTAAAGGCGCCTTGTTCTGACTTCTTTAAGTCTAGTTAACACGTCTCTTCTCATAAACTGACTTCAGGGGCGGAGTTGTGTGACGGAGAATTAAAATTATAGGGAAAATTTTGTTTTTTTTCCTTTTAAATTGTTTTAATATAAATCTGTCTCTACTGTTAGTAAAAGTAGATTTTTTTCTAGTGTAACTTACCGTTTTAACGTGGCATAGTCGCTTGCGTTAACAGTCTTAAGTGACAATAATAGCAGCGATAAGTTTGCACATTACAAAGTATGAGGTAACACAAGTAAATTTATACTTTGTGTTTTTTCTCGTAGCGGCTTTGAGTTTTTTTCCCTTCTTGTTCTTTCTTACTATTCTCTAGTCTTAGAAGCATCCAGTTCTTTGGCATGGCAGAGAGAATTAGGATAAGATCCATTTTGAGACAGGAGGCGAAGGACTCAGGATTAGAAGGAGAAGCCGCGAACCTGTTTGTCAACAGGGAACTTGAAAGATATGACGCGGAGCAACAGAGAGCAGAAGCTGAGAGGAAGGAAGAAAAAGAGAGAGCAGAGAGGAAAGAAGCACAGGATAGAGCAGAGAAGAAAGAAGCGGAAGAGAGGGCAGATGCTAGGAAGAAAGAAGCGGACGATCGTCAATTGGAGCAGAAGAAAATTGAGGCAGAGATAAAAGCTCGCAGGGAAAGAGAGAGGGAAAGACAGCACGTGTGGTGGATTTGATGTTAAGAAATGCTGTTGTTATGTGCTCTTAGTGTACTGAATGAGGTCAGCTGTGAAGGTCCCTGAATGTAACAAATATTATGGTAAGTTTACAGGGTACCTTTCTGCTACCACCTTTATGATCTCATTCAGAATTATTCTTTGACTAGAATGTATGATGACTACGTTTAATGTCTAGGGTTATGAATATGTAGTGTCATGTGCATTAACCAACTAAACATATAAACAACTATTTTATTATCCAACACAACAAAACAGTACTACGACAATCACATACAAACTACACTTTAAAACACTATCTTAAGTAAGTCAGTGGTAGAATTTTGTGTAAACGTTAATTTTTTACAATTTATTGTCCTGGTTCTAGTTTGTTTTGAATCAGGACTGACAATGAAAAGTGAAATCAAAAGAATTATTTACATCAATTAAATAACACCATTGATCTTCTGTCCATAACACAAATGTTATTATATTATAAGTGTGTAGATGTAGTTTTCTAACTTAGGTTAATACTGGTATATAATGGTAGGTTGTTGGTTAACATCACCCCCTATTATTTATTTTCTTTTTGTTTGACATTAGTGGAATGTTTATTCAATATTCACAGTCTTTATTTTAAAACTAGAGGTTGAGCTTCCTGGTGCCGAACAGGCACTTATCTTCAAAGGATAACACCGGTAGATCTTTTCATATGCTCGCTGGACAATCTGTTACACTTCTTGAAAGGCAATGGCAGCCAGCATGTGCCCGAAATATGCAAACAGTGTCAGGAATCGATCAGTTCCCAAGAGCTTGGTACTACGTTAATGTCAGTACCAAAAACCCTGAATTACGAAGGTTATGCACCCTTCTTTATAACAAGTATACAATAATATTCCACAATTAATTACAGGCACAGTACAAACAAACGAATAGGGTCAGCTCTTCATGACAACCTATTTCACCATTATATTTTGATGTGACAATATATACCAGTAATCCTCTCCCCTAATGGTTACAACGCTTCTGCAATTCCAGTAGTAATCTTTTCCATACAATAGGATAGGTGGTATGCTCCTTGATGACAATCATATATAATCTTGTAGTTTTACAAATCTCTTATTGTCTATCATAAGATGGATCAATCTCTAGGCTCTGCCTAAGTCTGCCATGGACCCACTTACTTACAGTTGTATGTTAATATTTCACATTCAAATTTTATTTTAAATAAAATGTTAATAAAATCAATCTTACCACACATTTCAATGAAATATACACAAGCGAACGATGGCTGGCAAACAATTATGGCACACTTTAGATCTGCCTTCTGTCCAGACTGCTTTCTATAGGTTTGAAAAGCACAAGCCTGATCTCACAGCTCTTTGTTCAACAGAAATTTTTCTCAAAATGGCAACGAGCAGTCTACGTTTCCGATAATATATAAGGCACTGGCCAATGGGACCATGAACTCATTTATTTTGAATCAAACTTTAAAAAAACAAAATTCCAAACTACTATGTTTACTCCTGCAAATATATTTTTAGTTTTAGGTCAACCAATCCTATCTCGCTTTCATTTTAACTACAGGCAATCAAATCACAGGTACCTTTTAGTCCTTATTTCCCCAAAAGCTTTTTTCAAAACATGCTATGAAAAAAATAAGCAGGCATGATTTTTATCTTTTCGTCAGTCCGTCCTATAATACATAGTATTATTGCCAATATCTTGGTTATTTATTGTACTAGTGTGTAACTGACACCATATTATTGGTCAGGAAATCATAAGGCATCCGAATATATAATTTTTATGGCGCTATGTATTATGGTTCATAATTCCATATTTTTTTTCTATATTAGTCGTTCAAATCTAGAAACTGCCACCTGTTCACTTCTTTTTACGACTATTTTCAAACTAAAAACGAGAATTGTCCGTAGTCCGTTAGAATTACGTCATTTTTTTATAAGAGCTAAGGCTGTCTGCGTGACCAAATTGAAGAACATTTTTTAGTTTTAGTATCGTAATTCGAAAATCGCCCAAGGCTATGTCGCGCGAGTTGCCTTTTTTAAATCAGCGCGAGACGGCGTACCCTAGGTTCTGTCTTTCCATCCCTCCCCTCCTTTTCTTTTATTCTATCACTCTGTCGTTTTGGCAATATGATTTGAACTTGAAAAAGTGTTACATTTAATCTCAAGGACGAATTTGAAAAGAAAGTATCCTCCATTCGCTATTAGGCTTATCAAAACCCGCATACTAGCTGGCGTGGGGGAAGAAGACGCTGGACTCAATTTTTATTTTCTATCTTATTGTTGACTTATGCACTATAATATTACTTAATTTAGGTATTGTATTTAAAATATCGTCACAACACGAACTGGCACTTAAGGCTTTAGAGAGTCGGGGCGCCTCTACTTCAAATAACCGAGAGCCGTCTTCGCCCCAGTCTAAGTCAATGGATCTCTCCAGCACTCAATCTGCCCAATTAACTGCGATGTCTTTTGCTTTAGAGTCTTTTCCTAGCCCCATTGAAAAATTTGACACCTTCCTAGAGAAATTCGAGAGGCTCGCAAATCTGTATGGGTTAGAGAGTACCCGTTGGGCACTTAAACTCTCAACGTCATTAAAAGGTAATGCGTATGACGTGTACACAAAGCTGGGAACCAACCAACATGATTACGACATGCTGAAGAAGGCCTTGCTAGAACGGTTTGAGATGACCGCCCGAAAATTTCTGCAAATGTTCAGAAACAGCCGGAAAGAGAGCACGGAAACATTTCCGCAGTTCTCTTCACGTCTCACGGGCTATTTGACAAAGTGCATTGAATTATCTGACCTACCTCTTACATATGAGGGACTACTTGAACTTGTTCTTGTGGAACAGATAAAGTCAACTTTGTCAAATGAAACCCGTAGATTTTTGGCTAAACAGGGCGTAGTCAGGCTTGAGGACATCCTCAATAAGGCAGAACGCTATACCAATGCAATAGCCGAACTTCTCAGCACTAAACGTAAACCCACAGAAGAGCCATCTGGTAAACAAAATCTAGAGCAGTCATCCTATTCCTCAAATTCCTCTCAGAATTACAACCAACGAGAAAATAATACCCAGAGACCTCCCCAGGAAAAATCGAAATTCTACAAAACACGATTTTCCTCAAATAATAATTCTGATCAACCAACCAAGCCTACGTGGCAGCGCGGCCACCAAGGTCAAGGAAAAGAGAAGACCCCTACACCAGGAACGTCTGATCAGGGCAAGCAAACCGGGCCTAACCGCATCGGATGCCTGCATAAGCCTCGGTAGGTAGAGTCAATGTCAGTGATTCTCAACCTGAGGGGGACCGACCCTCATCGCGAGAAACTGTAATTTTGAATGGTACCTCAACTACTTGTCTCTTTGACACTGGATTAAGCTTTAGTTGTATTGTCGCTAGGCACCTAGTCAAACCAGGTCAGGAGACAGAGAAAACCGTCAAACTTAGTGGAGTTTTGAAGAGTGATGCACCCAGGACGCTTCCTATCGCACTGGTAGAAATACACTCTGATTTTGTCAGAGGTGTTATTAAAGCGGCCATAATGGATGATCCGATCTACCCAGTTAACCTGGGATGTAGATACGTGTTTATTGGGAGACCTAAGGAGCCGATTGTGGCAGCGGTAACCACAAGAGGGCAAACCGAGAAGGAGAGGGAGCCTGCGCCAAATTTGTTGCCGAATGAACTGAAGGAGGCGCAACAAAAGGACCCTATTCTGGAGCTCTGCTTTAGAAAACTGCCCATGGCTAAGGACCCCAGACACAACGGAGACATCTTTTCTAAACATGGCGTATTGTATCGTAGAACGGGCAACCCGGACACGGGGAATAACCAGCTCCTAGTACCGACGCAGTACAGAAGCCAGATCCTAGAAATGGGGCACTCTCTTCCCTTCAGCGGACATATGGGACAAAACGCTACTATTCAGCGAATAAAAACCCACTGTTGGTGGCCAAGAATGAACTCTGACATTATCAGGTATGTGAAATCCTGCGCCCAGTGCTAACGGGTAGCACCCAAGCACTTGACACCTCCAGTACCCATGGGGCAAATGCCAATTGTGGGGACTCCATTTGAACGGGTTGCTGTCGATTTTATTGGACCCCTGGAAAGGACCAAAAGAAGGAACAGGTTCATCCTGACCTAAGTCGACACTTGCACAATGTGGGCCGAAGCTATATCGCTAACATGCACAGATTCAAAGCATGCCGCAGAAGCCCTCGTGCAAATTTTTACATGGTTGGGATTCCCTCAACAAGTTTTGACGGACAATGGATCCCAATTCCATAGCCTGTTAATGGAGGAGATCTTTAAGATCTTGAGGCCAAACACATCCACACAAGTCCCTACCATCCGGCCGAAACTGGTGCACGTGGAACGTTTTAATGGCAGCCCCACCACCATGTTACGTAAGCTGGGTCAGGAGAAACCGGAAAACTTGAACCTATATATATCGGCTGCCTTATTCGCCTACCGAGAGGTACCCCAAGCGTCTACTGGATTCCCGCCTGCTACACTTTTATTTGGCAGACCTATAAAGGGGCACTAGAAGCCTTATTTCGGTACCTGACAGACCAAAAGGCTGACGAGACAGTCGTCTCTGCAAGCAAGTATGTATCGGAGCTCAAGAAAAGGCTAAAGCTAGGATGGGATCTACCTACAACCAACCTTAAGACAGCCCGCGCTAAACACACTAAAAGATACAACAAAGCTGCAAAAGACAGAGACCTCCAACCAGGGGAAAATGTGTTGTTGCTACTTCCAACCGGAAGTAATAAACTGCGCATCGGATGGCAAGGGCCGTTTACCGTCCTTAAAAAGATCTCACGTACCAATTACAATATCTCCATCAAAGGAAAGGTGAAGGTCTTCCATATAAATCTGCTTAAGAAATATTTGAAAAGACCGGTGCCATCCTAAGAGCATCTTCTGGCTGTCGCCATAGCAACGGAAGACGAGGAAGGTGATGATGGTTGCATGGAGTACCCTTTGCAACCCACAGAATCCTTTAAAGATGTCAAGTTCGGCGACAATCTCTCACCAGAAAAACAAACAGAAACCAGGGCGCTACTAAAACAGTACAGTGCAGTATTAACAGATGTACCTGGTCGAACAAATCTCATCGAATTTAATATCAAATTAACAAACGAGACCCCTGTTCGAACCAGAGTTTACCCCATCCCTTACGCTAAAGCTGATGCACTTCGCGGAGAAATAGACAAGCTGCGTCAGGCAGGAATTATCAGTGAGTCTACATCTCCTTACAGTTCCAGTGTAGTGCTGTTGCAGAAGCCCAATAAGGAAGTTCGGCTGTGTATAGATTACCGGCTGCTAAACGCTTACGGAATTCCAGCCCGAACCTCTCCAAACTGTTTCTGAGTTGTTCACCAAGCTCAGCAAAGCATAGATTTTCTCCACGATTGACCTCAGTAAAGGTTATTATCAAATACCAGTCAGGGAGGAAATTAAACCTTTGTTAGCTTTCAGCACTAGTGAAGGAAATTACACATTTAAAGTGATGCCGTTCGGATTGCATAACGCACCAGGAGTGTTCACCAGGATGATGAGGAAGCTTCTAGAACCTTTGCAAAGTCCCAATATCCATAATTTCATGGATGACATATTAATTGCATCGGAAACCTACGAAGAACATATTGCTACGGTTGCTATGCTCCTCAGGAGACTACAGGAAACGGGTCTCACAGCCAGACCTAGCAAATGTCTTATCGGGTTTGAAAAGCTAGACTTCCTGGGGCATACTATTTCTCACGGCTGTAGTTGGCCCGTTAAGAAAAACGTGGAGAAAATAATTGCAGCTAAAAGGCCCCGAACCAAGAAAGACACTCGTTCGTTCCTATCACTATGTGCATACTATCAGAAATACATCCAGAACTTCAACGGACTGACGGCACCTCTGACTGACCTCACAAAGAAACATTGTCCTGATAAGGTCATTTGGGATTAAAAGTGCGAACACGCGTACAGCACTTTGAAAGGACAGTTGTCTGCATACCCTATGTGAGGTTGCCTGACCTCAAGAAACCTTTTGTACTGCGGGTCGACGCGTCAGGTCAGGGCATCGGGTCAACACTGCTTCAAGCCGATGACAGTAACCAAACATGCTATTTCCAGTTGCCTATGGCAGTCGGAAATTAAATAAAGCTGAACGGAACTACAGCGTTGTCGAAAGAGAATGTCTCGCTCTGATTGACGGTATCAGACGCCATCATGAGTTTCTCTATGGGACAACTTTCACGGTGCAAACAGACCACGCTCCGTTAGCCTTTCTTGGTGCCAATAAAGAATTTAACGCAAGGATCATGCGTTGGGCCCTTCTTTTAAGCGTTTATTCTTTCAAAGTAGAATACATTCCGGGAAGACAGAATGTCGGGGCTGATTTCCTGAGTAGAAACTGGACTACGGAGGAAGAGGAGGAAGTTGAAGATACCAATCATCCAAAAGCTACCGATCAGGGCAGTTTCATTGTCATAAATCAAACATTAAAAGATGTTTTCATGTCTCAAAAGAGGGGACGATTGTGACAGAAGAACTCAGCTGACCCTGAATTGTTGTATGATATGATACAACCCTTCATAACCACCCCTTAGGATAACATCAGTGCCCCCGAATATTGTGGTAACTTTTCGTCAAACGGGATTTTTTTCCACCTGGATTCATTAGCATGCAACCTTTCCACGCAGATGGTCAACATGTTTGCTGATTAATATGTGGACAGTTTATCTACCGTACATTCTTGTCATCGCACTGATTTAAAGAGAGGTTAAATCACGCCCACGGATATCTCTTGAGCAATCATATGCAGTTATTTTCATTAACTTGGCCCAGTGGGGGCGGTGCCAGAATTAAACAGAAAGTAGCGGCACACGACCAAACAGGCACTGAGGGATCTCAGGAAAGACTAGCGGCGAAATCAAAGGCAGTAGTGGTCCATGAAACGAGCGACGCAAGTTTCTTGCCGGTATTTCGCATCTCGGTGTTAACCATAGAACCGATCGCAGTGGGAGCGAACGGGAAAGCCGACGCGGACGCAGCGAGCAGAGATACGAAAGACCCGGGGCGGCATCTCTATTTACTCTGGCGGTCAGATCCCCGAAAGTCTCCTGAGATCTAAATAGGTGTCAAATTCTAACATGTCCCCCCAATCTTGCATTCCAGTTAGATATATACAGACCACGAAGAAAGCCATTTTATCATTCGGTCGCCAGAGATTTAAGATTCACTATCTATAGTAGAAATTCTGCTAGATTTCCATCTGAATTGGTGGCTACATTGGAGTGATTTCTTTTTCTGTGCACGGTATAATATATTTGTTAAAGTGATCAGTGGTCTAGTGCTTTCATTTTTTTTCAATGGATTTTGTGTTTATTTAAATCTATTAAATTAAACTCATCCCAAAAGTTCCAGTGGTAAATTTAATGATATATCTAATATAATATTTCCAAAAATTAATAGATACTTAAATGTTAAAGTAACTTTTAAAGTCGCGAAGGAATTTATAATTAATAAATTTAGTTAAGTCATATATATATATATATATATATATATATATATATATATATACATATATATATAGATGTGTATTTTAACCATTAGACTCGTGACGTGGTTTTCTTAAATACATAATTAAATACGCGAGTGTATATAATAGACTTAACGGTAAATTTATCGCGCGTTACAATATTATTTGTATTTTGAGGTATGATTATGTTGTCATGAATTTTCTATCTTTTTCTATAGAATGATCACCTTTGCAATCCCAGCAATAAAGAAATCATACAGAGTCTTCCAGACTCGGTTCTTAAACTTCCAGACATATTGATGAAACATTTTAAATTTAATCTTGTGGCAGTCCGATGCGGCCTAGCTATCATAATTACATGAAAGAAAGCATACCCAAGAACATTTAAATAAACCATCAAATTAAATTACAATCTGTAAGATAAACTGGAAGATGAACAGTTGCCACTAGCGATATTTTATTTACTGCTCTACTGTGAGAGAGTACCTATTTACCTGAACTGTGACTGAGCCTAGTTTTTCCTCACCGGATTAAAAACCTACCGGCCAGTTGCTATCATCACGCCTTGAAGGAATTTTACCTCCAGCAGCGAAATTAAGGAGACCACTCCATCCTCACCCCTGTATTGAATTGTGTCAGTGCCATCCCATAGACTCTTTTTTTATATAATAAAACACAAGAACTCTTAGGCTTCAAGTCCGGCGATAAGTGGGAATATTTGCTATCAGCCAACCTCGCTAAATCTGGGGCTGGACATCGAAGTACCAGACATTTTCATATGTCAGGAGTGTAATTGCTGTTTATATAATTCTATGGATTGTCTGATGCTGCAATCGGTAAGTGTGTGTGAGTATATTAGTGTGGGCCCTCACAAGCGTGCATGAATGACAGGAGATTTAATTTTTGCAAACCATTTGTTAACTTGCCTAAAGTGTAATACATTTTCTGTATACCCTGCATCGTTCCTTTAAGGGGGATATTTTGTTAACTCTAATTAACCCCCCCCCCCCTTTCATTTTCTTAGTAAAGGGAAGAACAATTGGGAATAACAGGATTTTTGTCTACCACCCATACCTAATATTGTAACACCTCTTTCAGAGTAATTAAATCCACTGCTGGGTTACATTACCTTTGTTCCTGACAACTAACTATCTTTGGACTGGGTTTATCTTTGTCTAATAAGCGGGAAGGGCTTAGTCGATACCAATCTTCTTCACCCCCTCCCTACCTTGTTATTTTATTTTCTGTACTTATGATATTATTTCTGTAACACATGATTATCGTTGTGATTGATTTTTTAATGTTAATAAACAGCATAAACTTATTTAGTACTGTGTTGGAATACCCAAACCCAAATTTCCCTTGTTTAATATAGTTTGTATTCACGTGCGTCTGTGTGTTTGAAGCACCAAATCGGTGTGAGCGCAGATGTGTGTCTGGAAACTGGCAAATAATTGTTTGACCAGGAGAGTTTGAAGATAAGATTGAGAGGAACGATTTGTCGTAAATAAGTCTGTCCTTACTCTCCCCAGCACTCTGTGAAGCAACTATTTACTCTCTAACCTTTCCTATCACTGAGCTTTCACCATCATTCTCCACTCTAAACAGGACCATTATTTCTAAGACTCTTCCTCTCAAAATAAATTTACGACTGCCACCCTCACCTGATTATATGTCACCCTCACCTTATTATATGCCACCCTCACCTGATTATATGCCACCCTCACCTGATTATATACCACCCTCACCTGATTATATGCCACCTTCACCTGATTATGTTTTAAGTCATCGTGTAATTTACTGTATGGAGGGTTTGGATTTTACCTGTTTGTTTGTTTTGTATGTTTGATTTCCTTACTGTTTTTTCTTTTAACATACTTAATTTTGAACATGATTGGATACTATAAATATATGCAGTTTTATTTTCTTCATAATGATGAATGCCTTTAAATTAATGTTTGAAGTAACGGGTGGGAATGAAAGGACACTGTATACAAGATAGGTAGAGATAAAGTAAGAGAGAGAGAGAGAGAGAGAGAGAGAGAGAGAGAGAGAGAGAGAGAGCACAAACGAATGAACGAACGAACTTTATTTTAAAAGGGTTGACAATTGGGCTCACAGCCAGTCTACATTCTGCCCTTCCTTTCTCTCACCTTTCATACTGAATTCATTTATTCTCACATGCATTTTACATTTCAGTTTCAAGGAATTCAACGTTGTAAAGTAAAATAAAATAGCACAGTCATATTAACATTAACTACTTATAAGCATGATATAAAATATGTTGAAAAGTACAAACATCGTCATTAGAACCTACAGCTGATATTATAAGAAAAGATAATCCGATTAGGGGGACATGCAATCAGAACTCATAAAGAAAGAGAGAGAGAGAGAAAGAGAGAGAGAGAGAGAGAGAGAGAGCGAGCGAGAGAGAGGAAGGGCAGAATGATAGACGGGCCTACATGCCCAATTCTTAACCCTTGGAAAATAAGGTTCGTGGAGTCGAACCCGGTAACATTGTACAGAGAAGCAAGCTATCTAACTGTTTTACCACTCGCCACACATTTTAATACTCACCTGACTAGGTCTACCTGTCAATATATACAGTGTCTGAACGTGGAACAAACACACAACATCTAGAGCAACGTTTAGTGAAGTTCTGTTCTTTGCAAGAATGGTCAGCATAAACGTGTGTCAGTAGAAGGAAGTTCACACAGTCTGCACCCAGAAGTACTGATGTAGAGATATCTTGTCTGCCATACTCTGTTATATATGGCTTTTTACTTCCTTCTTGACAGATATCTACTGGTGACCTACTTAAAACTTATTGATAGCGCATTGACAGAGACTACGTGTAACTTTTTACCTCCTGTTAGTTTAGACCAGTGGTTAAAAAATTTGTAATTTGTTTCTCTGGGCCACACTTTCGGAATGAAAATTTGCTCGCGCCACAGCGAATTTTTTTATTGATAAGAAAAACCTTCCAAAAAAAAAAAAAAAATCTACTCCTTAGCAATGCTTTACTCGTAACATAGAACACAACTACCTTTTACAATGATCATGAGACATCCAGAAATTATAAAACAATAAAGCTACGTTAAACATCATTCATTCACAAAATATACATAATTCAAGGAGAGGTAGAAGCTTGTTTGTGTAGGGTAATCTGATTTACATTAGGTCTTATTTGAGACAGACAAACACTCAAAACCTCATCAAAACAAAGAAGCCTTTCCCTGTTCTGGTCTTTGATATTTGGCACAGGTAAAAATCTCTGTTCACAACAATTTGTCGTGGAGAACTGTATCTATTTGATATAAGATACAATACATTACTGAATAAAATCTTTTCTGGAAAATTCTATGAGTTCCTCTACATGTATTTACCATATTGTATCACAAGTAACAAATTAAACTACGTAAATAAAAAAGGGGGAAAAAAAACAATATTTATTGTTGGAATATGAATTTGTTGAAAATCTCTTTAAATCCTTGATTGTCTTTGAATCTTCCGGTCACACCTGCCATCTCCTCGCGCTACAACAATATGGTGCGCCACACCGTTTGTGAACTACTGGCTTAGGTGAAGATAGGGACGCCACACCGTTTGTGAACCACTGGCTTAGGTGAAGACAGGGGCGCCACACCGTTTGTGAACCACTGGCTTAGGTGAAGACAGGTGCGCCACACCGTTTGTGAACCACTGGCTTAGGTGACGACAGGGTAAATACTGGCCTGCATCCGGGATATCCAGAGTGAAGTGGTTATTGCGTAATATTTATACAGGGTGATCAAGAAGTTTCTCCGCAGTTGGTTCAGTGCTTTAATAATATAAATGTAACATTTTATGATACAGTAAACAACATTATTTTAATTGACTTTAATATGATGTACTTTACTATTACATAAAAGTAGTATTTTTATTTTTATTTTCGCATAAAACATTAGTGTCTGTTTAAATAATTTAAATTGTTATGTAAAATAAAGAAATGTAGAGTTGTAAATTACGACCTCTTAATAATATTGTTATCGTTTGAATTGTTTCCCTTGATTCATAGTATTCAAGCACTGAACCAACTGCGGAGAGACTTCTCGATCACCCTATAGAATAAACACTCAAACGTTACTTGTCAGTTAAGAAAACAAAGAAAAAAAAAACAGAGGAAAGACATAAAGCAATACAAAAGTAAAAGCAATGGTCATCGTTATGTGACCGTGTGGTCAGAAAGGTGTAATGTTTGACTGAGTAAAAGTTGTCGATCTTGTCTACGGTGTATATTTGTGCTCATGTTGGCATTCTCATCCGGTAATGGGCAATTTAAACGAAACACACCTTTGCCATCTGTGAGGAAGACAGACGTGTGAGAAGCAGAAGATGTAATCAGAGACGGCTCTTGGCCTTAGATATCTCGGCGCTGTCTGACACCAGAAGAAAACACCTTTTTTGATCACAAAAACCGTGACAGGTGTAACTCCAGGCAAGAGATATCGTGGGGATGTTACCATAGTGGGCGGACTGAGTTGTGTCGATTAGGAAGATAATATTTACTAAATTATGATTTTATGTCATCCAAACTGAGCATAGGACTCAATATTTGCTCCCTAGAGGGATGGGTGGAGTTTTGTCTGACATTGTGACATGGCTATCATGTGGTACAGGGGTGGATATGTAGATTTAAACTGAAACAGTCAGAGGCTTAAGTCAGAGCTGAAAAGAAGTCAGAGTGGTAGGCATCCTTGGTACGATACACCAGTGAGGTAGAGGATTTGATATCGCTTATGTTGCGTCTGTGCTAAGAGAACTAACGACATAGAGGTATGTTTGCATATGAGTACATTTTTATAATACTTTAGATTTAGTAATATTAGACGTTTCAGGTTTAGGATTTATTGCTTTTTAGAGTTTGTCTATCTATAACAGTTTGATAGAAGCCGATTTGCGATGTATGTGTTGTCTAGTGTAATTTCACGTACATCTATCTCATCGCTATTTTCAACTGTGAGACTGTTTGTTAAAAGTGTAAAGTACTAAGTGAATTTATAAGTGTGACGATATTCTCAATACAATAGCTAAATTAGATAATATTCTAGTGCATAAAGTCAAAAATAAGATAGAAAATAAAAATTGAGTCCAGCGTAGTATTCTCCTACGCCAGCCCGCACGTCGATTTTGATAAACCTAATAGCCGAATGAAAGGTACTGTCTTTTCGAAAAATTCGTCCTTGAGATTAAATGTAACACTTTTGCAAGGTCAAGTCGAATTGCCAAGACAAGAGTGAAAGAATAAAAGAGGGGAGGGATGGAAAGACAGAACCTAGAGAACGCCGTCTCGCGTTGATTTCACAAAAGCCAACTCGAGCAACATAGCCTTGGGCATTTTTCAAATTACGATACAAAACTAAAAAAATGTTCGTCAATTGGTAATGTAAACAACCTTAGCTCTTATAAGGAATGACGTAAATCTAACGTACTACGGAAGATTCTCGAATTTAGGTTGAAAATAGTTAGAAAAAGAATGGAACAGGTGGTAGTTTCTAGATTTGAAGACTAACATAGAAAAAATATGGAATTATGAACCATAATACATAGGGCCATAAAAATCATATATTCGGATGCCTTATGATGTCCTGAGCAATAATATGGTATCAGTTACCCACTAGTACAAAAAATAACCAAAATAATGGCAATAATATTATGTATGATAAGACGGACTGACGAGAAAAAAGATCACGCCTGCTTAATTTTGTCATGACATATTTTGAAAAAAGCTTTGAGTAAATAGGACTAAAAGGTACCAAGATTTTGATTGGCTGTAGTTTAAAGGAAGGCGAAAGGGGATTGGTTAACCTAACACTAAAAATATACTTGTAGTAGTAGACGTAGTATTTTGGGAATTGTTTTTTTAAAGTTCGATTTAAAATGCATAGTCGTCTGCTTCTATTGGCCAGCTTAGTTGATATTGAGGAAAAATTGTTAGGCTAGGACGCCATTTCTTTAAAAAATCTTGCCACGAGAGGATTAGAGCAGAAGTGTAATTCTAAATACCAATATTATAAACATCTGGACAGGGCAGTGATAAACTGGGACCAGATCTGCCAGTCATCGTTGTTTGTGTGTAATATTCATTGAAATTGTGGTAAGATTGAATTTATTAACCATTTTATTTAAAATAAAGTTTGAATGTGAGATACTAACATTCGACTGTAAGTAAGTGAGTCGATGGCAGACTTAGGCAAAGCCTAGAGATTGATCCATCATTTGATAGCCTATCAGAGAGGTGTAGAACTACAAAATTATATATGATTGTCATCAAGAAGCATAACACCTATCCTGTTGTATGGAAATAGATTACTGTTGGAATTGCAGAGGCGTTGTAACCATTAGGGGAGAGGAATACTGGGATACATTGTCACTTCAAAATATAATGGTCCAATAGGTTGTCATAAAGAGCTGACCCTATGCGTTTGCTTGTACTGTACTTATAATTAACTGTGGAATATTATTGTATACTTATTATAAAGAAGGATGCATAACCTTCTTATTTCAGGGGTTTTGTGGCCCTGACAGTCACATAAAACGAGGCTCGTGGGAATTTATTGATTCCTGACTTTGTTGCATAATTCGAGCACGTACTGGAGGCCATTGTCTTTTATGAAGTGAACCAGATGGTCCATCGAGCCTAGGACAAGACTTACCAGGGTTCTTCTTCGAAGTTAAGTGCCCGTTCGGCACCGATAGTCTCAACCTCTATGAACCTCAGTTATTAACAATAAAAACTAAAATTATCAAATAAAAGAATTCCACCTGTGATTCATGAAAATAAAATGAACGATAGGGAGTGATGATAATCAACAACCTACCATTTTACATATACCAGTATTATCCTATTTAGAAAACTACACCTACACACTTTGATTCTATTAATACTTGTATTATGGATAGAAGGTCCTTGGAAAAATTGAATATTGTAAATAATTTCATTGATTTCACTTCTGATTGTCAAACCTGATTCAAACAAAATAGAGTCAGGATAATAAATTGAAAAAAATTATTAACGTTACAGAAAATTCAACCACTGACTTACTTAAGATAGTCTTTTAAAGTGTAGTGTGTATGTGATTGTTGTAGTACTGTTGTGTTGTGTGGATAATAAAATACTTGTGTATATGTGTAGTTGGTTAATGCAACATACCCTACTTATACATAACCCTAGACACCAAACGTAGTCATCATCATCATACATTCTAGTCAAAGAATAAGTCTGAGTGAGATCATAAAGGTTGTAGCAGAAAGGTACCCTGTAACTTACCATAATATTTATTATATTCAGGGACTTTCACAGCTGACCTCACTCAGTACACTAAGAGTACATAACAACAACATTTCATATCATCAAATCCACCACAATAAGAGGAACTCTAGAGTCGCATTGCGCTGTATACAAGTGTGTATTTATTACCATTATTATTTGTGTAGTGTTAAGTAATGGTTATATTGCATTCTTGTGAGCCGTAAGTGTGGTTAATTTTACATCAGTGATTATTGTGAGAGAAAGATTAGCGTACCCTCTAGCTCCGTGAGTAGCCTATGCCTATTACATTTAGTATAGAGCTGTAAGAATAGAGTATATATCTCCTTTTTCTTTAGAGAAGCTAGGCTTCTCACATACTGATAAATTGATGTCATTTAGACCAGTGCGCTGTGTGGAATATTTCATCATAGATTCTTTCTTTTCTTTCTATAACCAGCGGCACTCGAGCTTTCCAGCTCTTTCGGCCCAACGACATGTCATTGCGAGGCTGGGGGGTCAGTGGACTTTCCTTCCAACCCGGTCAGGAGCTTCGCTCCTTCCCATCCACACGGGATTTATGTGCAGGAGCCGTTCAGGTTATTCAGTCAAATTTCCGGTCGTAAACATTTCTTCAAACGCCGACGGCCGGGTTTGAACCATGAACACCTGGTCGCCAGTACAACGTTGTAGCCATTACACCAGCGCGGCTCCCTTCATCATAGATAGAAGTGCTTCAATAAAGTTTTCTCTCGCGTGATGATGTAGTTAGTGTTTAGTGGGAGTATGAAGGCATTATTAGTGACTGAGATATGTTTATTGTATGATTACACATATACATAGACCTGCATGAACACACACACAACACACACACACACACACTCACCACACATGGTCATTTAAGTGCATGTACTTCCATATTTTCTCACATATGTATTGTTACGTAGATGATGTTTGTCCATTAGTACAATGCTAGTTTATTTTGTTTCATTTTATTTCAGAGTCCAGCAGTCTGTGCTGGGTTATATGGGGTTACGTAGATAATACCTAAATAGCTTGGTTATATGGTGTTGCATAGAAATTACCTACAAAGTAAACTTGTGGACAACATTGTTTTCTGTATGATTCAAATGCTACCTGAATGGGTTTCATTAATAAAAGTGGGACCCCTGTCATCAAGAGAGTTTTTCTGTGACTGCGGAACGTGTGTGAAAGTAGGTCAGAGAGAGTGACGACAACATTACACACGAATTCTTAGTCTTCTTCACACATTATCTTCGCACTGTCACAGTTCTTAATGGTGTTTAGAATGAATGTTTAAAAAAAAAAGTTCATTCAAAATTGAAAGCTGAGAGGACACTTCGCAAGAATCCGACGTAAATAAAATTAGATTCGTTTTTGGATCTGTAGTGCGATTTGCCCTGTACAAATGTTGAGAATAGGAGGCTCTAAATGTGTAAGATTTAGGGATAGTTAAAGATCAGAATCAGAAATTCCACCTTCTTCCATCAATGCGTATTCCAATCTTGACGATGTTACTGCAAGATCAATCTTCTTTTGCTTCTGAATTCTATCAAAATGCAAATTAATAGTAAACTTTATACCGTCCTCTAAGCGTGTCATAAAAGATTGGCCCGTCAGGTCTAGAATAGCGTTGTAAGCTGATCTTTAATCATCAACTAAGAGAGTGTCTCAAAATCCACAAGACGAGTGGGTCCAATATCTTAGGTAATCAAACACAGCGAACACTGTCTGTGATGACAGGAAACTCTATACAGAGCGATACAACAGGAGGCAATCTGATCATCTGAAAAAAAGTCCCCCGTCAGACAAGTGTTTAGGCCCGTTGTTCTCAGTAGCGTATTCTCTATGTGTGCTGTGCGTGCTGCGCACACCTATGCCCGAAGGAAAATAAAAATTTAATTTATTATTCTATAAAATATTTCTCTTCTAATGTTCTACTTTCGGACCGCACGCACCAGGATAACGCATTTTCCCGCATAGAATCTACGAGTATAATCTAGTTTGAGTTTCCCCAGACGCTTTTTATAGTGCAGTTTTTTATTGGTTGGTAGCAATCGCCAGAAGTTTCTCGGGTAATTCCGTCACAATGCGTGCGGCACGTTTCGGATTCACGTCTGAACACTGGTTTGATTGGATCGGGGTCATGGCCAGATACGTAAATACAATGCGAACATGCGTGCGGTGGTCCTGCAGCTCTCGAGTTGTAAAAATCGGTTGTGTCCGTCCAGTGTTTTTTGTGATTACATTTTGTTAGTTGCCGGGAATGCAGATTATTAGTGACAGTGAGTTTCAAGTTGTAAGTTAATTAGTATTTCGGAGATAGTTGACATATACATCTAATAACTATCGTTGCGTAATTGAATATAGTTGGTTTTTAAATTAAGAGGGGAAGAAGTTAAATAGTTGGCGTACATATTCATTTTAAGTAGCAGCACGCCTAGCTCGCATTACCAGGATACGCCACTGGTTGTTCTCCTTTACACTCTAAAGGGGGTGGCACCTGGGTCATGACTCCCATGTGTCTCAGCCTTTTGTTGTCTTGTGCAGAAAATGAATCCATTCCACCTTGGATGCAGCTTTAAAATCCACAATTCCACCAGCAGGAGACAATTGTGAAAGTAACAAAGAGAAGACACATTGCTTTGGTCGTTCCACAGCACACCACTGCCACGCCTGCGTGACGCCGAGAAGGCGTAAATTCTGTACGAGCCGGGCTCTGAAATCTAACTTCGCCTGACACCCCATAATGCACCGCCTGTTTCTTGTAACGCAGCCGTACTTTCACCAATACAATGAAAAACTGGATGTACTGCGGACTTAGAAATATTTCAGGGTGTTTCCTATACCGCAGGTGGGGCTAGATTTTACTGTAACGAGTTCCAAAATTCATTGCATTCCATTGCCGGAATTCCACAGCCAACATGATGCACTTTCCGCAGTTTTAATAAGCTTCTTCAGTGCCCTTGTTCTCGGCTGTCCTCTCAGCCCCAACAGTTTCAATAAATCATACACTGATGCAGCCACAAGCCCTCTTGCACCCATCTCAACAGCCATGACCCTTGCTGTGAACCCATCGTGTCTCAAATCCGCGGCCAGATCACTATACTTTGTCGCTTTGAACGAATGTTGCTCGTCCAATCTGGATTCAAATGGCACGGTCAGGTGTAATCTGCTGCAATGATGAAGAATGCAGCACTATATCCGGCCGTCTTAGAGATTTTCTAATACTCTCTGGATATGCCCCTCGTCCATCTCCTAGTCATTTGTACAGTCAAGAAGAGATTGTAAACTATTATTTCATTTACTCGGTTTGGGGTGTGCTGACTTTCCTGCTTGCAGAAAGTATGTATTTGCGGTGCTCGGCCTGACTTTGCTATTCGCCTTCATCCTTGCCAGGTCTATTGTCGCAGCCAGCTCACTTAACACTTTGTTGTGGCGCCATGTGTATCGCCCTTGCCCTAATGCCACCTTGCAGGCTGAAAGCACTTGATCAAGTGTCTGCCTTTTCTGGCATAGGAGGAACTGCTCATCATCCGACTTTCCCCATCTCACAAGGTTTTTGGCCGATGGCAAGAGATCATACATTGATCTAATGATGAAGCTGAGCCTAGGAGGTGCCAAATGCCATATATCATTCAATGTCAAGGACCTTTGCAGAGCTTCTTCCCATGTAGTCCAATGGCCTTGTTGGACCTGCTGCACCGCTTTTTGCAACCTCTTATCATTCTCAGGTCCTCGTATCTCCTGAACTACCATGTCTCTGCGCTCCCTGCTTGATGCCTTGGACCACCAGCGGATGTCTCCACTGCCGAATCCCCGTCTATTCGTCTGTGTGCATCCGATTACCTCTCCTAGCTTGAGCGACTCTTGGGCGGCATCAACAGCTTCTTCCACTTTCCACTTCCTCCCTCCTCCTCTATGTACCACGAAGGTTAATTTTTAGCCAACGAGAGCATCGCACGCTATTTACTTCAAGATTCTTGGGTTGAAAGATGGAACATGGCCGGAATCGAAAAGTGTGCTCGGGTGTTCGTCTGTCCATTTATATTATAACAAGTTGGAAGGATTGACAAATAAAAGGCTAACATGGTGTGATTGTGGAGAGCATAAGCTTTGCCCTGATACCTGTATCTGTATATTACGTGCAGTACATCTTGAGATAATTGTGATTGAAGGCAGCAACATATGAATTGCCTTGAGATTTGCATTATTTCGTCTGCCACAGCGAAAGACTTCATGAACTAAAAGTGAAACATCCCAAGAGGAAAGAGTCATTGATACTCAGATTATAAAAATTACATTGTGTGTGTGTGTGTGTGTGTGTGTGTGTGTGTGTAACACACTGCTCTTGTCAATCTTCATCATCATCAATGTTATTGCATGCCATTATTCTTGCTCCTAAAGGAAAAGAAAAATCATTGTAATATAATAAATGAATTAATTGTACCCAGAGCCTTGAGTAACTCATTACAGTTTTGTTTGAAGTTACTTTTGTTTATTATTTACCCTAGACACAATAAATAATACATTATAGGATAGTTGTTGAGAGGAGATGTCTAAGTATCTTGTACTTCATATTACCATCTGGACAGATAACTTTATAGTCTGACTATTTCTATGACAACAGGCTCATTTCTTAGACTGGGGTATTACTTAAAAGACCAGACTCTTATCTGGCTAATGTTTTCTTTGTAGCATCTGGTTCACCTTTTTATCTTATTATCTTCAACACTAATTAACCTCTCGTGACAAGAGGGTTATTGGTTTCAGAAAAAAAAACTAGCTAAACAAAGTTGTAATTTCTTTCCAGCAGAATGTCTTTATAAAGTGTTTCAGAGCAAGGTTTATATGTGCATCTAGGTGACGGATGGGAAACCAATTTATGTACCTAGTTTATTTCTCTGGCAAACTAAATTATAGACATAGTCACACTATTAATTTAAAAGAAAAGCTCAATAAAGTCATAAAATTGCCCAATGGGCTGATCACCCGTTGGCTTGTCACACCGATTACGGAAACAACAGCAGATGGATCTATTTGTTGTTGCCCTAAAGACGCCGCTAGGCGTGATGGGAAACTACAACAGAGAAAATCAATCTGCTGTTGCCCTTAAGACGCCACAAGGCGTGATGGCCTCTGACTGCTTGGTCGATCTTTGGCTAAGGACGGAAGAAGAAGAAGAAGAAGAGATGACTCTAATGAAGCCAAATATTGACAGTATGCATTAACGTGGCATAAAATCGAAACTTGTCTCGAAATAAATTTATTACAATGAAGGATTGGTTTTTCTCATACCATGGCAAGATCACGTGGCTGAAAATTCGAACACAACTGTTAGTTTTCTTGTATTTAATGTTGCACCCAACTTTTATTTTGCTATGCAGGTTTACATCATTTGTATGCACCATCCTGTGTGGCTATGACAAAGGTGACTTGCCGAATATATAGCGGAACAAAAATTGTAATAAACAATTTCAGGACAGTTCAACAAAATTAATAACATAATAATTTGTTCAATTAGAAGAGTTGGTTACACGGTTTTACAAAATGGCAGAGACCAGGGTAGACAAGCAAGGGTTTTCCTGTACATTTAAGTGGCGTGTAAACTACAAAGATGGTACATTTTTAATTAAATCAACATGTTAGCTGCGCTGGTGTAATGGTTACCACATTGCGTTGGCGATCAGGTGTTCAAGGTTCAAGCCCGGGCGTGGGCATTTGAAGAGTGTCATCGACCGGGGTTTTGACTGAATAACCTGAACGGCTCCTGAGATAAACCCTCTGTGGATGGGAAGAAGCGAAGCTCCTTACCGGGTTAGAAGGAAAGTCAACAGGTTTCCCAGCCTTGCAATGACATGTCATTGGGCCGAAGGGCTGAAAGCCCAAATGCCGCTGATTAAAAAAAAAAAACATTAAAACAACATTGGTTTGACTCGGGCGTAGTGTGGTGTGGACTATCGCATGGGACTTCTGCGCTGGGTCGGCACGGGTCAGTCTAAAAAGTTGCTGGCCAAGGAGGAATGACTCTGCGTTGCTTTGCTTGGCAAGTTGACATTTGCTATTCTATACTCACTTCTACTTACACGGTTTCTGCTTTCGCCCTGATTCTCTCTACTCATACTAAACTCACGTGCCTTCGCTGCACGTAACATGTACCCGTATCGAACGTCACTCTGTCAGTTATGTTGACTCATAATGGTTTTCCAATAAATCTACAGCCAGAACAGCCCTACAGTCATATGCCCTCTATTGTATACTACTAATAGACGTATCTGTCTTTACGAATTACCTCCGATTAGTACCAGGATAACAACTACAAAAAACACCAGATCAATTCTCAGTATTTGCTCTTCGATACAATCAACATCAATAAGCTCACACAAACTCACAACAAAAGACAACGACTTTTCATATTCATCTTTCAAATTAAGCATCTTATGCTCACAAAAGAAACGGAAGCTCCATTGTTCCCGCGAGAATGCATTTTGTTCGGCATTGATCATATAACTCAGTGTTCAGTTCAATATATTGTTTCTTTATTCTTCACATTCAAATGTATTGCCAATTCAGAATATGCTGCACTAAGTGGTCAATAAGAAACTTACAAAAGTGTATTTCATTGGTTATCAGCGATCTGCACGTGAACCTGAGAACGGTACCATCTTTACAATTGATTATTTTTTTACAATTATATCCTAATGGTCGTAATGATTTTGTTCTTGTCCGCAGCTGATTAGCTTGCATTGTTTATTTATCAATGGTTGGTTAAGCTCATTAAACTTTCATTTAGAAATCCATGCCCTACATTGTAACACGATTGTGGAAGTAGATTCTTCATTTCGATTCTTCTCTTTCTACAGGTTTACGAAGGTTGTCCATTGTAGGATATTATTCTTTGTTCCATGAAGTTTTACCACATTGGTCAATTTTACTTTCAGATTAACAAGACATGAATTTTATGAATTTATATGACTGTCCACTAAAGCATTAACAAACGAGTTATTGTTATAGTGTTTGCTTCCTGCTAATTCAATTAAGGTAGAAGAATTAATCCATCAAAGTAAAAAAATAAAAATTAATCTAGATTAGAAAATGTCGGCTTTCTGGTTCGTTACGATTTTAACAACAGGTAAGTTTGAGGCTGTCGTGTTTACGTATATTAATATGCGGATGTTTGCAGTAATCTGTATATTTGTATACAACAAGCAGAAGTGGAATAAACGAAGAATGACCATTGATTATAAAATAGGCAGCGAGTGATAACAAGAAGGAAAAACTCCCCAAAAATTCACAAACTCTAAATATTAGTCAACGATCAGATAAGTCAAGTATTGAAGACAATAATTATAATTTATGATGATTAAAATAATTCTAAACATGAATAAAACTTCACAAAATCAAAGATGGAGTGATACGTATCGGCTCATTAAAACAGGATCAGACGACTAGTGACGTGAGAATAGATGACTTTATTATCAGAAGAATAATCCTTTATCTTTATCTCATCCAGTTCGTCTGTTAACGGTCAGCTTGGTCATTTAATCGTTCCATTGATGCTCGAAATGACCAGAGGATAAAACATAAAGACAGGCGTTTTTATACAGCCTCACTCAAATTGATCACCTAATAAAACATAATGACAGACATTTTTATACAGCCTCACTCAAATTGATCACCTAATAAAACATAATGACAGACATTTGTATACTGCCTCACTCAAATTGATCACCTAATAAAACATAATGACAGACATTTTTATACTGCCTTACTCAAATACTCGTAAAAACATTCAATCTTCATCAGGTGTTTTGCTATTCTGGTAGGACCTGATAAAATGTCGTTCACTTGTCAAAATGATAAGTCTTGAGTTCCATGTCACGAGACCTTATCAGTGAGGAAAGTTCACTGTCGGTGTATGTTGAAGACAAAGTCTGACTTCTAAGTTAGTACCCCTTTCGGTGTTTGTTTAACACAGAGTCATCCTTCACGTTTATGACTCTTTTCAATGTATGTTTAACACAGAGTCATCCTTCCCGTTTATGACTCTTTTCAGTGTATGTTTAACACAGAGTCATCCTTCAAGTTTATGAGTCTTTTCAGTGTATGTTTAACACAGAGTCATCCTTTACGTTTATGACTCTTTTCAGTGTATGTTTAACACAGAGTCATCCTTCAAGTTTATGACTCCATTCAGCGTAAGTTTTACACATAGTCATTATTTAACTTATGACTCGATTTGGTGTATGTTTAACACAGAGTCATCATTTAACTTATGACTCGATTTGGTGAATGTTTAACACAGAGTCATTATTTAACTTATGACTCGATTCGGTGTATGTTTAACAGAGTCGTCCTTCACGTTTATGTCTCGTTTCGATGTATGTTTAACACATTCATCCTTTAAGTTTATGACTTTTGTTGAACACAGAGTAATCCTTAAAGCTTATTACTTGTTTCGGCTGCCCAACACAAGCTAATCTCTTCCTGTCTTGCTTGGAATCCACAAATAGGTCAATAATCTTGATAAAGAAGTTGTTGGATATTTAGACAAGATATATATTACACACAAATAACACACGTTGTCAATAGCATTCAGTTATGTGACAAATATTGAAATGTTGCTGAACTAGAAGATAGAGTTTAAAGCAATTGTAGACTGTTACTGATGGCTTGATGAAAACAGTTCTTGTACTTACTGTGGAGATACGAATTCGAGCACAGTAAAATGTTATTAACGCTGCAGGTCATAGTTGTCCTTGGCACTGTCTTGGTGTGATGTTTACTGCATTCGAGTGCCTGTCAGAAAGATTAGGCACAAGATGGTACACTGCAGAGTGAAGCTCCTTCAGTAAGATTTAACGCTCTATGGCTCCGGTAAATAAGGAACGTAGTGGACTGATTCCGTCTGACGACCACAACAGTCATTTAGACCAAAGTGATAACACCATCTGCACTCAGTACCTAGCCCTTGTCCTGTAACCATGCTTTTATAACCCTGCCAATGGCCTTTTTATATACGTATATATATATATATATATATATATATATATATATATATATATATATATATATGATAGAGTGGGCGAAAGATGATGATGCTGTTGTGATATGGGATCAGTTTCTTGCACACTCGCACATCCCCGAACAACAAAAAAACTCTTGATTCTAAGGCAGGGGCTGTATTTATTCACACAACCCTATCAGCGACAACAAGCACATAAAGCAAACGTTATAAAGTAAACCAAACGAAACAAAACACCCAGCCAGGGCTCAATTGCTAACCTGAAACACAAACAAAGCACTGACTAGTTAAAATCATAATAAATAATTAATGAGAAACACCGTGCTCTCACCTGCCAAACAGTCCGTTCTTCCACGCTACCTGAAACATCCCACTATTACATACACATCCACTCTCATACATGTCTCACATAGTGTGATGTTGAGCATGAGGCTGGCAAAGTCACCCTGTAACACAGATCACTACCGAAACCACTGCGGCAAGAGCATATGAATGCTTCATGCGGAGGCCAGCCACATTGGTGGCCCCATGCTCCATAAGGAGCGAGAAGAGAAATATATATCTCCAAGTGAACCCACGTGCTCTCATAAACCATTCTACACATAACAATAATTAAATAACACTAAAATGAGCATACTACAGTATTAAACGCTATGTACAACGAATATTCTCCTTAACGAGAATAACTACCACCTCGCAATTGATCCATATCAATAAACTTTCCTACATTGTGAAGCATGTCGTATGTGACGACTGGCGCACCTGACAACAAGCGTGTCGTATATGACCACTGATAAAACTGGGAACTTCATCGTATTAATCGCATCGTTACAGAAACTAACCATTGCCACAGCATATAAATGCTTCGCGCAGGCTTCTGTTGGACCCAGCCGCACTGGTGTCTCCATGCTCCGCAAGGAGCAAACAGAGGAACACTTATGTCTCAAAGTGCGTTACGCACAAAGGAGTAGCATTACGACCACAACAAATCTTAATACCTAAACTAGATTCATCTTCTCATAGGTAACTTTAACATTACAAAACTGTGTACACAACAGATGTACATACTTACTTAGTCGTCCCCCTTCTACCGTGAGGTGTAGAGGTACACAACAGATGTAATTAAGCTAATCTCAAAGTAACACCATACAATTATTCGTTAACCTTACTTCGCGTTCCACTATAATAAATAAATTTATTGGTTTTAATACTTCTATCCACTATAATAAACTATCTTAACATGAATGGAGAAAATTATATTAATCTTGTACTTCCAAAATAGCACCTCTTATAATAACCCAATTTTCATACAACACTAAATAATAAACATGTTTAACCCCCTAAAAATATACAGTAAAATTATAATCAATCATGTGAAATATACTAACTAAATTACCTTCGCAGTAAAGAATAAACTAAATTGACAAAGCTAACAAACGTTATAATTGGCCCACTGTGCTCTCAAATAATAAATAGCTTATCATTGGGCGTATATATAGCACGTCGTAACTAAAATGTTATTGTCGCTCACATGCGTCATCATTATGCACATTTAACACGTGGCCCTGACTGCCATCTTGCCACTAGCAAATATTATCTAAATTTCAGTCCCTGATATCATCTCTGTCCAGTTCCATGTATGAAATTGGTTCCTACTACATTTGCCTTTCTGCCCGGTCTCATGAATGGAATCGGTTCCTACTATATCCTTACAGCCGCAATCTGGACAACACTAGTAAAATCTATCCACACATATTTTCACTGATCTATCATTTCAAAACTAAATTTAATGTCCTAAAGGAAATCTCCTTAGGAAACACGTTTATTTATCTATTTCATTAAACACGATAGCAAATAGGTGTCAGACCTACAGCCCTATATTCTTTCTAACACTATAGACCGAAATGTTGAGGAATCACCTTCTACCTAAATTAACTCACGTGATCAAGGCATCTTCAGATCGACTCTGGTTTCTTACTCTCGTTTCTTTGGGGTGACTGACGAAGAAAAAGGCCTCTGCTGGCCAGCGCACTTCTTTATATAGGCCGCTAGGCCTAATCACTCAACGTAGTGCGCGCGCGTAGTAATTGGGCCACGCAAATAACACAAGCAATGGATGATCAAGAAGGAACGAAAACACAAATATAAAACACAACTATTTCTAGGCTTTATTCTGGCACAGTATTATATTTTACTCTTGAAGATGTTGTAGTAAAAAGGCAGTGAACCTTAAAAGTGAACAGTAAAAGGCTGTTAAACGACAGACGCCATAACGATTACAAGATGGCGCGGCTACAATATATATATATATATATATATATATATATATATATATATATATATATATATATATATATATATATATATATATATATATATATATATATATATATATATATATATATATATATATATGTATATATATATATATATATATATATATATATATATACATCGTATAAGTAAACGTATATAAATATATATTATGTATTTATTTATAAGACAATGTCTGTCAGTCTGGATATCAGACTTTTATGTATTTCCCCATAATATATTGCCATGATACTTTACAGACTTAATCTTTACGATAGTCTGGCTAGCGCCGCAATGTTATTTTCTCACAAGAAATTGCTGATGTGACAGAAAGATTATTGAACATATTCATACAGATTTTGTCCTTCACACGGGAAGTAATCTGAAAACGTTAATGGTAAGGGAAGTAATCAAAATATAGAAAATATAAATAAATATGTGTCATTAGAATCCATAATTTGTAACATTTAAAAAATATTTTATAATCATAAAATTATTAGAGTTAATATAAACATTAAAAAAAAATTATACTTTATTTGTAGTTTGAGTACGAATAGTAAAGATGCGGATAATTTAAAAGAAGGTTCCTTATACGAATAACAATAGTGTAAATCGTAACATAACTGTATTAACAGTTTATCTGATCTAAATGTCTATTATATTTGGACATGGTGTTCTAAAACAACTGATAAATTAAATGTCCGGGTAAAGAGAGCAATGCTCGCGAATACTCTTATTGAAAACATTAAGTTTGCAGATAATCGAAACAGCATTGACTGTTATCGATGGAGAATATTTCTTGAGAACTACCTGGCAAACTTATGGCCAACTTGATTTAAAAACAAAGGTGAAGGTAGTCTCAAATCCAGACACTGCCAAAAGCGAGTGGAGTATTAGAGACTGTACTATACTAGATCTAGATTTATGAGGTGGGGAGACCAGTTCTTCTCCTTGGTCTCTGTACCTTCTTTAGCTCAATAGCAGCGTTATATACCCCTTTACAGCGGTGCATACAGGAACGTGGCGCCCACAAGGTGTTGAACTTTAGGTAAACCGAGTTATAAAATGCTTTACATTTTCAAAACAGTTTTAAAATAGCTCATTACACTTTTTTTAAATGGAATGAAAAGGACTGTAGTAAAACACAAAGAAATGGGTAAGGTGTATTATTAAGACGTAATGAAAGTAACACAACCCATTTAGTGGCATGTCCGTTAAAAATAATTCATGATGTCTGGCACACCGATGAACGAGCTGCATTACTTTTCTCGATTTTTAATATTTGGAACTTTGCTGTCGCTGTATATCCTCTGTTTTTGTTCGACTGCCCCCTAATGAAGACATTTGGTCCGCAACGTTGATTGTTTTTCTTGTTATCTATCCTACTAAGACACATTAACATTTATTTTTCTTAATCCCACTGTCAATAAAATTGTTGTAGTTGTCCCTGTTTATTCCGTATATAATGTCTGGTTAGTGTACAAGATAAATAATAGAAACAGTAGTAACGAATAGCAATACTCTACAATATTAGACATTTTGTTTAGCGGTATTATGTTGTTTTCTGTCATGTTAACTTGTTATGTATGTATGTGACTTTGAATGTGATTAGGTTCCTGAAGTAACTTTAACAAGTAAATGTTTTAAATAAACAGTGTAATCATTTATGTGGTTGACTGGTCACAGACATAGCCAAATGAACGAGATTTTCTCTTGCTCTGAACATAAACTATTCTAAGTCAGCTGGTTCTGAGACCCTTGATGGAGGCATCTTGTGAGAAATAACCTCTCTATATATATTTTCCTGATTAACAAATCGACGTTGTCTCCTCTCTTTGGCTTGTTGTGTGAGCTTTTTTTCGCCCAATCTGAGGTGGTGCCATAAATAGCATCGCCACTTGATGCGATCGGCAGCTTCATCCTCCCACGTTGCTGGATTTATGTCCAATGCCCTCATATCTCTCTTGCACACATCTTTGAACATCAGCTGCGTATATATCGATATATATTTACTTACTTTCTCTTGGCCTGGTTCCAATAGTGTCCTCATTCCTTTAGAGATTGTTTAATGTAGTCCTCATTCCTTTAGGGAGCCGCGGTAGCATAGTGGTTAGTGCACTGGCTTCCTAGCGCAGTGGTCTATGGTTCGATCCCCAGATGAGGTGGGAATTCTTTAGGCTACAAACGGCTCCTGGGACGACCCAGCCCCAAATGGGTACCAGAGTGACTCTGGGAAGGTTAAGGCGACCGGCGTGATGCCGACCACATCACCCCTAGTGTGCCGACGGTCAAGATAATATGGGCTTAACACCATATTCCCAATATGCCCCAATGGGCGTGTAACGGGTTCCTTTACCTTTTTATTCATTCCTTTAGAGATTGTTTAATGTTGTATTCGTTCCTTTAGCAATTGTTTAATGCAGTCCTCATTTCTTTAGAGATTGTTTAATGTTGTCCTCATTCCTTTAGAGATTGTTTAATGTTGTCCTTGTTCGTTTAGAGATTGTTTCATGCTGTCGTCGTTCCTTTAGAGATTGTTTAATGTTGTCCTCATTCCTTTAGAGATTGTTTAATGTTGTCCTCATTCCTTTAGAGATTGTTTAATGTTGTCCTCATTCCTTTAGAGATTGTTTAATGTTGTCCCCATTCCTTTAGAGATTGTTTAATGTTGTCCTCATTCCTTTATAGATTGTTTAATGTTGTATTCATTCCCTTAGAGATTGTTTAATGTTGTCCTCATTCCTTTAGAGATTGTTTAATGTTGTCCCCATTCCTTTAGAGATTGTTTAATGTTGTCCCCATTCCTTTAGAGATTGTTTAATGTTGTCCTCCCAGCGAACTCTTGCACACATCTTTGAACCTCAGCTGCGTATATATCTCTATATATTTACTTACTTTGTCTTGGCCTGGTTCCAATCTTGTCGTCATTCCTTTAGAGATTGTTTAATGTTGTTGTTTTCGTTTCTTTAGAGATGGTTTAATGTTGTCCTCATTCCTTTAGAGATTGTTTAATGTTGTCCTCATTCCTTTAGAGATTGTTTAATGTTGTCCTCATTCCTTTAGAGATTGTTTAATATTGTCCTTACTCCTTTAGAGATTGTTTAATGTTGTTGTTTTCGTTCCTTTAGAGATTGTTTAATGTTGTCCTCGTTCCTTTAGAGATTGTTTAATGTCCTCATTCCTTTAGAGATTGTTTAATGTTGTCCTCATTCCTTTAGAGATTGTTTAATGTTGTCCTCATTCCTTTAGAGATTGTTTAATGTTGTCCTCATTCCTTTAGAGATTGTTTAATACTGTCCTTACTCCTTTAGAGATTGTTTAATGTTGTTGTTTTCGTTCCTTTAGAGATTGTTTAATGTTGTCCTCATTCCTTTAGAGATTGTTTAATGTTGTCCTCATTCCTTTAGAGATTGTTTAATATTGTCCTTACTCCTTTAGAGATTGTTTAATGTTGTTGTTTTCGTTCCTTTAGAGATGGTTTAATGTTGTCCTCGTTTCTTTAGAGATTGTTTAATGTCCTCATTCCTTTAGAGATTGTTTAATATTGTCCTTACTCCTTTAGAGATTGTTTAATGTTGTGGTTTTCGTTCCTTTAGAGATTGTTTAATGTTGCTCTCGTTCCTTTAGAGATTGTTTAATTTTGTCCTCGTTCCTTTAGAGATTGTTTAATATTGTCCTTACTCCTTTAGAGATTGTTTAATGTTGTTGTTTTCGTTCCTTTAGAGATTATTTAATGTTGTCCTCCTAGCGAACTCTTGCTCGTCGTGTTTATCCCTAGTTCTTGGTTTCTTATATTTGTGGTGGCCAATCTTCTCCAATTCTGTAGACACGGCCAAACCATTGAAGTTGGGATTTTTCTACTCGAGTCTGCAACGGCTGGGTTTTGAGGCCATGACGTATTGCCTGGTTGCCTTCAATATCTCTTCTTGTTACTTCACCCACCTTTCTCAGATACCTAATTTCTGAAGTTTGGAGCTGGCTTTTGTGGGTTGTGGTCATTGCTCATGATTCTCATCGTTACGTCAAGATCGAAACATAGGTGGGGCGGTATACTGCTTCGTCTTCTTGCCAATTTCTCGTTTACTGAGTAATCTTTAATTTGTATCCTACTGCTCTTCGTGGAGCCAACTTTGATGCCTCCCTTCCAGTCTATGACAAGTCCAAGGTATTTAAAGTGGTTGACCTGCTTCATGACGTGTTCTTTCAGCATAATCTGTTGCCTGTTCTCTTCTTGTGATATCACAATAGTTTTAGTTTTGGAACTGCTGATGACCATCCCTCCCTTCTCCAGCTCGTCTTTCTAGACTTGCAGGGTGGATTGAATATGTACATCTGATTTAGCAATCAGGGCAACATCATCGGCAAATGCCAGCTCTGAAATACAGACGTATCCCAGCTTCCAGTATCCAACTGAATACTTTTATGTCCTCTCCTTAGATGCTTTGATGTTATCGTCAATGAGGAGTATGAAAAGATAAGGTGACAGAATATCATTCTGCCTTATACCAGTGGCGGTCCTGAACTCTTATGACTTATGGTGTTTCGTTCTCACATAATTTCTGCAAGACTTGCAGAAGTTCTGTATAGCGTGAATCAGAGGTGTTGAAATGTTTTTCCATGCCAAGCACATATACATAATATCAAAACTGTATGTATATTGTTATAGTACGTATGTGGTCAAGTCAAATGTCTGATGTCAAAAGTATTCTTATTACCTATTATTCAACACTATATAATTTTGTTACACTTCCTGCAGGAGCGTTAAGTGCAAACCTACCTACTGTGGCAGTTAGTTCTCAACTAACGTTCTATCGTGTGTGGGCGGATTATGGAACCGAACACATAGGTCCTTCGTGGACTGCTTCATCATTATCTGAGTGTGCCGTTAAAACAACAGAAATTTACGCTAGCGCCAGAAGTTTTATGTTTAACCCCAACATCCACATGTGTGTCCCTGGAGGTAACCTTGGCAGAACATATAAGCCAGTTAGCGACGCTGAAGGCACTTTGTACGTAGAGCTAAAGGCGCCTTCATTGCTTGGGGTATTATCCCTTGGGAACATGACTGCGTGTGTTGGGTTCTTCAACGAACAAGTTAATTATACAAACGCGGTGAGTAGGTGCAAAGACATGGGCTATGTTTTAATTTCTGCCAAAAGCTTGTCCAAACTAGATATTCTGAGAGCTTTGTCTGGTGACAAATCATTTTGGGTTGGTTGTGACGATATAGCTGAGGAAGGTACGTTTATCTGGAAGGATGATGGCTCGCAGATAACCAGCGAAACAAAAAACACATTGTTCTCATTGGGGAAGCCAAGCAATTATGAAGACCAAGATTGTTGTCTCTATAGAAACGACACACAAATGATGGATGATGTTCTCTGCTCTGATCTGTTTCCCTTCGCATGTGAGATTTCTCTGGACAGTTGTATGTGATATTTGCCTCATCAAAAACTTACTTGACAAAAACTTCCTCCTTAAGTAAGATGACATAACATAAGTTTGCAGTTTTTGTTGTTGTTGTTTTTTTTTAAATAATGTTCATTTTGAATGTTCCTGTCAGATAATTTTGTTTATCCGACAAGTTTTGTTTCAAAACTACTTTTAGTTGACTACAGTCAAAAATTAAATACCGGCTTCCACGAAGAGAAGAAATCATCACAGCTATCAAACGGTTAAAGAATGGAAAAGCTCCTGATCACGACAACTTAAATGCTGAGTTATATAAGATAGACCATGAACTAGAAGCAGAACTATTAGAACCACTATTTGCACAAGTCTGGAAACAGACAACACCAACTGATTGGAATAAAGGAATAATTGTCAAATTGCCCAAGAAGGGCGACATTGAAGACTGGAAGAACTCAGTAAAATACTACCCGGGATGATCATCCAGAGAATTTTAAAAGCAGTTGACCATAAACTGAGGAAAGAACAAGAAGGATTCAGAAAACACAGAAGATGTGCAGATCAGTCACCCTCAGGAACATTACATGGCAGTGCTCAGAATGGCAGAGACAGCTATACATTAACTTTGCTGAATTTGAAAAGGTTTTTGATAGCATACACTGGGACAGCCTATGGAAAATACTGTGAGCTTATGGAATTCCCAGATGCATTGTTTCCATCATAAAAAGCCTCTATGCTAACTTTAAATGCAATGTTGAGTTGAGCAACCTAACTTTTGAGTTGAAGCCAGGAGTACCAGAGGGATGCCAATTATATACACTAGTCAACAAATGTTCAAAAGTTATTTGTACCAGAAATTAAATATACCATTTCTTATTGATTTTGACATGCTGATTTCAAATATCATAATGAAATTCACCAATTGGCTTTGGTTTCTTTAAAAAATGATGAATTTACATTACAGTAATACAAATAATGTATGCTTGTTTAATTCTCTGGGGTGAACAGCTAATCTTTCTACTTTAGCATTATAAAAAGTGTGGTTACATACTCAATTAATTGATATTTCAACATAAAATGATAGAAAAAAAATAAAAACATTATTTAAAGTTCACATATCATGTTTTAAAAAGGCACATTTGAACCCATTCCGTCATTATTCAGTCGTTGTTCGAGCTCTCTTTGCTTGCTTCTTGTAGTCAATCACAGTAATCAGCAAGCATTGAAGGGCTCAAATTGCCTTGATACCTTGTCTCCATAGCAGCAATGTCCTGGTGAAATCGTTCACCATGCTCATCACTGACCTCTTCACAGTTTCACGTAAAGAAATCCAGATGAGAATCCAGAAAATGAATTTTCAAAGACATGTTGCTGCCAAGACTCTTATACTTCAGAAGGAGATTTTCTACAATTTCATTGTAATTATCAGATCTGTTGTCTCCAAGAACATTGTCCACCACTGACTTAAATGCTAGCCATGCTACTTTTTCCTTGCCATGCAACACGCAAAGAAACTCGTCATCATGAAGAAGTTTTCGAATTTGCGGACCAACAAATCTTCCATCTGTTATTTTAGCTTCACTCAGTCTAGGAAATTTTCTGATGAGGTATTTAAAACCTCAATTTTTTTCTCCATTGCCTTGACAAAGTTTTTCATGAGGTTCAGCTTAATGTGCAAGGGTGGCAACAAAATCTTGCTGGTGTCGACAAGTGCTGGGTTCTCAACGTTCTTACTGCCAGGCTGCAATGACTGCCTGATTGGCCAATGTCTTCTGATGTAATGGTCACTTCGTGCACGGCTATCCCACTCACAGAGAAAGCAACAGTACTTGGTGTATCCACCCTGTAGTCCAAGCAAAAGAGCGACCACTTTTAAGTCACCGCAAAGTGACCAATGATGATGATCGTAGTTTATACACTTCAAAAGCTGCTTAATGTTTTCATAAGTTTCTTTCATATGAACTGCGTGACCAACTGGAATTGATGGTAACACATTACCATTATTCAATAAAACAGCTTTAAGATTCGTCTTGGATGAATCAATGAAAAGCCTCCCTCTTCCGGTATGTAATTGATTTTGAGGGCTGCCATTAAACCAGAAATGGTGTGGCACGCAGAAAGGTCACCCTCTTTGAAAAAGAATGTAATAAGCGGCTTCTGGCGGTTCCTACACACATAAAGTGTAACATCTTCTGCCAGGAGATTCCACTGTTACGATCTGGAACCCAAAAGCTCCGCCTTGTTCTTCAGTAAATTCAGATCTCTTACAAGATCATTCAGTTCACCTTGGGTTATTAAGTGTGGTTTAGTGGATATAGTTGCTCAAAATCTGGGTCACTTGAGGTTGATGGTTCAGGACCACCAATGTCCTCTTCTTCATCAGTGGAAGCAGCTGAAAATGATTCTGGCACTTTGGGAACTGGTAGGTCATCGCCATGTGGTACCGGACGTATTGAAGAGGGGATGTTTGGATATTCCAGAGTCCATTTTTTCTTCTTTGATATGCCTTTCCCAATTGGAGGGACCATGCACAAGTAACAGTTGTTGAGATGATCAGTGGGCTCTCTCCAAATCATTGGGACTGAAAAAGGCATAGCTTGCCTTTTGCCAGTCAACCACAGTTTAAGATGTGCTGCACATGTATTGCAGCATATGTGTGCGCCAAGCTCTTATCTTGATCTCCTATTCTGCAGCCAAAATACAAACTGTACGCCTTCTTAATCACTTTAGTTATATTTCGTTTTTGTGATAGAAATGTCACCTCACCACATATATAACAGACACTATTAGCACTGTTCACACATGTCCTAGGCATTTCTAACTACGATACTTTTGATAAGGACAAATGCACTAACTAATGGTAAAATTTTATCAGAGATAAGATATTTATACACAAAGGTGATGTAATCATAGGTAGTATTGCATCACAAACTTCTAGTTACATTTTTATTGGTCATTATAAAAAGTTATGCAATCGCCCACAACAGTTGCGTCATATATATAAATTGACCGTAATTAAATAAACTAGTAGCATATATCTTGAAAACTAGAGCCAATCAACATTTTTTAATGTCATTTTCGTTTTCAACACACCAAAATTAGTTAAGATCAGCTATTTTCATTTCTGGTACATTTTGGTTGTTGACTAGTGAATTACCAACAACTTTATTTTTGACAGTCATAGACTGGGTGATGCGCCAGACAACAGAGAGCAGCCCAAGAGGAATTAGATGGACAACGTTTTCTATCCTAGAAGATCTGGAATATGCAGATGGCATTGCACTACTCGCGCATTAATATCAACACATTCAAGAAAAAACAGGTATATTGAATAAGTATAGCCTATAGGTGGGTCTGAACATCAGTCTAACGAAGACAGAGGTCATGACGGTCAATGTGGGCAGTCCTGAGCCCATAACATAAGGAACCAAAAGTTGGAAAAGACAGACACATTTACATACCTATTACATTTACATACATATTAACACCAGTCGGCGGAACATGCAAATGATTCAACAACAGAATGAATAAAGCTAGAACAGCCTTAGCTAGTCTAAACAACATCTGGAAGTCCTCTCAGTACAGCACAAACACCAAATTTAGATTATAGTCGAGATGTGTAGTTGTTGTGTTTCTCTATGGTGCGGAATGCTGGAGAGTTACAGAGAAGGAAATGTCAAAATTGTCCTCATTCCACACAATCTGCCTAAGGGAAATTTTCCGGATCCTTTGGCCGAATACCGTCACCAACCAATAACTACTTACTTGAAGTAACCAAAAGGACATGCACATCGGCGTAGCTGCCAGGCGCTGGGATTGGGTTGGCCACGTCCTCAGAAGAGACCCTGATGCCACCACAAGAACAGCTATGCTATGGACCCCTGAAGGAAAGCAAAAGAGGGGCCGACCAAACACAACTTGGCGGAGGACTGTGGAGGCCGAGATGCATAGAATAAACCAGAGCTGGGGCACTGCGTGAAGGATGGCCGCCGACCGAACAAAGTGGAAGCAGTTTGTGTCTGCCCTACAAGACACCACCAGGTGTGTTGGCCACTGGCTGCTTTGACAGTCGGCGGCTAACGATCAAAGAAGAAAACGTCACCCAAAAATCAAGTATAAGCTTGTTTACGGAAAAAATACCGTTTAATAATGTTAACATCAGTCAATCGAGACAATAATGCCAAAAAAGACACACATGCTGAGTGGCGCAGAGAAAGACCAAATACGTAAATGATGAAAGAACAAAGAAAATAAACTAAAACAATAATTAAAAGTTTGTGTTATTTCATAAATGAAAGCGTGTTGGCTTCTTTCTTTTTTCCCCCTGTCTATCTTTAATTTTATCAACGAAATTTAACCAGTACGTTTATGCTCCTTATCACGGATTGCCTCCCCTAACTCTGCAGAAGTGGTCCAACAGTGACCACAACTTAAGGAGAGACTAATTTGGGTCTTCAAAGGTGTCTACCTTCGCACAAGATTACTCTTGGCAGAGTTGTAGGTAGGAGGATAATGATGCTTCTACCTCAAGGTAATGTTCACAAGATATTAAGAAAAGCGAGAACAATGTTGAATGTTTCTAAGGAATGTTAACTCTAGTATCTGCCGACAACTTTTGTGAAGGATTGGGTTATCTTATAATTCGTTAATTCGTTAATCCCCCAGCTAGTTGAATCCAGCGAAATTCCTCTGATTATAATTTTTATTGTAACGATTGTTATTATTATTATTATTGTTAGTAGCTCTTCAGGTGTTGATAGACCATGTTTATTAAAATCAGGACTCACGCTCTGTAATTATTAATTGGACTATGGATTTATCAAAATCAACATATACACAATTTAATGATCAATCACTTTTGGAACAAATGTTAATAAATATAAACTAGTAATTCTTAGAGAAAGTTATCATCATTGACTGGCTATCAGTTTTAGAAATAAAGTATGATGTTCTGGCCTGCTAGAACTATGATTTATCTTTCCAAATTCCTGAATTGCTCGTGCTGCCGGTTCCGTCAATTCGTCTCTGTGTCGAGGGCACGTTTCCAGATGCTTAGAAGTTACCTCTCCTGGTCCAGGCAAGGATTTCAAATGTCGATCTCAGGCTTATTAACACATACTAGCAGGATAGCTGATATCCTTCGTAAAGTAGTACCGCAACTGGCCTCGCTGATCCGTACCATCAACTTTTAGTGAGAATAAAAGAACAAATTCCGATTCTAAATATTTGTTTTCATTATATTAATTAGCCGCTTATCCCCCGCGGTGCGTGAACTGATTCCTTTTCTCAGATTGTTTACTCCTTCTGAGCGTATATTATCTAACTCAGTGGATGTGATGAAAAAACACAATTATTTCAGTTAATCTAATGAATATGTAAGACTGGACAGCGGAAAATGGCTTGTGCCTGAAGCAACGTATAAAGTTTACATCCATTTAACAAATGATAATGCACAACTATACGCATGTTGATGTAATCATCACCCATGGAGTCTGGGGTTACTTCTGCCGCTGGATCTCTGTGAGACCTAGCATGAAGCAAACATCAGTGCTTGATGTGGTGATTCGTGAATGTATTCTTTTCACATGTTGAGGTTGCCAGCGTCATATGAATCTTTAACACCACTAGGCAAGTATACACATATAAAGTTCAAAGTATAAAACTATGTACACTCACCTCAATAAAATTAAGAATCTCTTGACTTCCTGCTCAGATAAGTAGTCTCGGCAAGTTAATACGATTTGCCTCGAACGAAGGCCTGGGCTGTTTTCTTATTTCAGAATTCCTGTGTGACTTTGTGTGTAGTTTTCTGTAGGTAGAAGTCCAACTCCGTATTAATTTTGGCGAGTTTTCTGTTACAGTGGGTAAAAGATGCTCTAATACGTGTTTCCATTTCTATTCCTAATATACTCAGAGTCCACCTCTATTCTTTCCTGTAGCAAGGTCTGAGCTGTCTACTGGTGACGATTTCTGGAATGCAGTCTCTTGTGTCAAAATTGTTTTACATTATATATCGTAGATTTCCTGTCCCCGCTTTTCCGGGCGGTTGAGCAAACGCCCAAATCAACACAAATGTTATTCGCGCCTCAAAATACCAGCCAATCGTATTTGACAGTTTTAGTTATGGAAACTTTATGATGAAATATTTTGAATGATTCATGTAGTGCAAAATTCAACCCAGTACTTTCTCAAATCGGGCTTTAAACATCCGATAATTATTTGGTAACGTTACAGCTGTCACACTTCAAAATGTCTTCCCAGAATGGGGATTAACAGACTTGTTTATCCCACGTAATTCAGGCGTCGTTATCAGACTATGACTCGGCGCAATTAGACCGTCTTTCTGGGCATATTCGTGGTTTATCCGTACCTCCAATATTGCGAGTCTATTGTTAGGACGAATTGAAAGGGATGACTCCTATCCTGTACAAAAATCGACGATAGCCTTTCACCTGGAGTCCTTGTGGGATCGTCGCGTTTGTTATGTTTTAAGGGATTACTTAATCCCTCAGGGATGGACCGTCGAACTGAAGTGAATTGAAGTGCGAAAGTTATGTAAACATTGACCTTTGGATGAGTTTTCTGTGTTGACAGAAATGGGCCAATTTAGGACAGGGGAGAGAGATAAATATAAAAATTGCTCCCGCACAGTACAGGCAATGCAATATTGCCGGAGTGGACATGAGAGCGCACAGACCGTTTTGTGACACTTCTTTTTAGTCTCCTAAGTAATTCTACAACCACTGTCGACTTGTTAATCCAGTCACAGCAGCGCCATGTTCCCGTTGGCTAGCGACTTTTCAGGGTTGTTCTAGTTCGGCCTTCATGACTACCGTAGCGCTTCAGTGGGATAACCTATACCATACTTGACACAGGCCTAGCAATACGCTACTTCGTACTGTTTTCTGCTCTTGCATCAAGGACGCAAGAAGGTAGACGTTTAGTACTGACAGCTGATGGACTCACTAAAGCATTTGATTTTACCATAGCGGTTCGACAAGACTGTGTACTATCACCATTACTATTTATATGAACAACAAACCAACAGAAGGTAACCTAGAAGCAAACCCAGAAGACAAAGAAGAGACATCAAAAGATAAAAATACAAAACACTGAATGAGTGAACTTTTATGACCAAAGTCTAATGTATGAAGATGAAAACTAATTGCTAAGACTGACAGATGCGCTTAATTCAGCATGTGAAAGATACAGCATGAAGATCAACACATCAAAGACAGAAGCTATGAAGATTAGCAGATCGCTAAGTCCACATAACATATATGTCAACAACAACAGGTTTAAGCAGGTTCCAGAGTTTAAACGCTCATTAATCATTTTTACTGATAATGGAACACGTGACAGAGAAATTGAAACAAGATATCAAAAGCCACTACAGTGACTTACCAACTGTCACCAGTACTCAAACATTAGACTATCAGTACGATGACTTACCAACTGTCACCAGCACTCAAACATTAGACTATCAGTACCGTGACTTACCAACTGTCACCAGCACTCAAACATTAGACTATCAGTACGGTGACTTACCAACTGTCTTACTTACTTACTTAGTCGTTCCCCTTCTACCGTGAGGTGTAGAGGTTTGGAAGAGAGAGCGCCAGCCTATTCTATCGGCTGTCTTCCTCCTGGCCTGGCTCCACTCCAGTCCTCGGTCCTTCAAAGACCGTCTAATGTTGTCCTCCCAGCGCACTCTGGGTCGCCCTCGGGGTCCGGATCCCTGGCTCTTTGTTTCCCATGCTTGTCGTGGTAGCCGATCTTCTCCCACTCCGCAGACACGGCCAAACCATCTTAGTCGGGACTGCTCCACTTGGGTCTGCAGGGTGTGGCATTTTAGGCCTTGACGTATCGTCTGGCCGCGTAACATGTCTCCTCTTGCTACCCCAACCACCCTCCTCAGACACCTCATTTCCGAGGTTTGGATCTGGCCCTCATGGGCCGCAGTCACTGCCCATGACTCGCATCCATATGTCAAGACTGGGACATAGGTGGAGCGGTATACAGCCATCTTCGTTTTTTTACCAACCTCTCTCTTGCTGAGGAATCTTCGATTTATGGCCTGAAAAAGTCTCCCAGCTGCTGCTTTTCGAGTGGCCAACTCTTCTTTGATGCCTCCCTTTTGGTCTATAATAGCTCCGAGGTATTTAAAGTGGTCGACCTGCTCCAGGACCTGTTCTCCCAGCTTAATCTGTTGTCTTCTTTCTTCTCGTGATATCACCATGGATTTTGTTTTAGAGCTGCTTATGACCATCCCTCTCTTCTCCAGCTCTTCCTTCCAGACTTGCAGGTTGGATTGGAGATGTGCCTCTGATTTAGCAATCAGGGCAACATCATCAGCAAATGCCAGCTCCGAAATATAGACCTGTCTCATCTTCCAGTACCCCACTGAATACTTTCTTGTTCTCTCCTTACATGCCTTGATGACATCGTCCATAAGGAGTATGAAGAGGTAAGGTGATAGGATATCACCTTGTCTTACACCAGTGGTGGTCCTGAACTCTTCTGACTTATGGTTTGCTGTCCTCACATAATTTCTGCAAGACTTGTAGAAGCTCTGTATAGCATGAATCAGAGGTGCTGGAATATTCTTCCTTGCCAAACAGTCCCAAAGTTTGCTCCAAGGGACCCTGTCAAACGCCTTTTCCAGATCTATGAAACAAAGATGGATCTCACTCTTATACTCAAGGGCCTTTTCACTCAGCTGTCTGAGTGTGAAGATTAGGTCTTGAGTACTTCGGTTTGCTCGGAATCCGCACTGGACCTCATCCAATTGTGGCTCAGCTAGGCGTCGGAGTCTCTGCTCTAGGATTCTAGAGTAGATTTTTCCAGGGACACTGAGAAGGGATATGCCTCTATGGTTTCCACACTGTCGATTGTCACCCTTTTTGAAAATTGGTGTTATGATGGCGATCTCCCAATCCTTTGGTATGGTCTTGTTGCACCATGCTGCCTGTAGGACCCTTAAGAGTAACAGGTCGCCTGATGCTCCCATGTACTTAACCATTTCTGGTGTTATACCATCATGCCCTGCTGCTTTGCCCATCTTGATTTTCTCCAGTGCTGCCTTCAGTTCTTCCATCTTTATGTCATCTTCATCACCATTGGTTTCCTCTTCTGTGCTAGTGGTTATCATTTCTGATGTTTGACCTTGCTCACCATCAAGGAGTTCTGAGAAATATTCTTTCCATCTTTCCATTACTTCCTTCGGGGCAGTAAGCAATTTGCCTTGCTTGTCCTTTATAAATTTGAGAGGGCATTGTTTTTCCTTCCTCATGTTCTTTAGGGTCTTATAGAACAATTTCTGGTTTTCTTGTGCATCTTTTTCTAGCTTTTCTCCAAATTCTTCCCAGGACTTCTGTTTTGCTGCTAGCACTTTGTTCTTTACTTCTGTTCTGAGTGTCACATATTCTCTATATTTTTCCATTTGTCCTGTTGTGTTTTTAGCTCCTAAGTATTGTTTCCATGCCATTTTCTTCTCTCTTATTTTCTCTTTGACTTCCTCTGTCCACCAAGGTGTCCTCTTTCTCTGGTTCCCAAGTCGGACTTCACCACATGCTTCTGCAGCAGCTGTCTTTATGATATCCTTGAATTTAATCCAGAGGGTTTCCAAGTCATCAGGTTGTTCTTCTGTGTTGCTCACCGCTGCAGCAATAAGCCCCTGATATCTGGTCTTAATTTCTGGCTCTCTCAGCTTGTAGGTCCTAATGCTCATTTCTCCTGCTCGTTTACTTGGTTTCTTGCGTGATGTTGAGCAGTTCCTAGGCTGAGCAACTCTTTCAGTTGTTCGTTTGATTGTTAGCAGGTAGTGATCACTTCCAATCTCTGGCCCCCTCCAGACTCTTGCATCTCGGACATATTTGAATGAGCTTCTCCGAACAATGGCATAGTCGATCACTGACTTCTCATTCTTGGTTGGTTCACATCTAGTGTATGCATGTATGCGCTTATGGGGGAACTTTGTGTTTGTAATGATCAGATTCTGCTCACTGCAGAATCTAAGGAGTCGCTTTCCATTGTCATTGAGAGTATCTTCTCCATATCTTCCGATAACTCCACCCCATCTAGCATGGTCATTTCCAACTCTGGCATTAAAATCTCCGAGCATGATAACTTCATCTAGGCAGTCATCCACTGTCCTTTGAAGCAGCTCGAAGAATTCCTCCTTGACCTCTGCTCTCTCATCCTCATTTGGCCCATACACTATGACCAGGTTGACTATGGTTTCTCCTTCTTTTAGTTTCACAACCATAATGCGCTCTGAGACAAAGTTCCACCCCTTGATACTATCTTTTTGATTTTGGGCCACAATGCAACCCACACCCCCTTTAGCTCTTTCGGATATGGGTACACCACTGTAGAGCAGCGTGTTGCCATTGAGATCCATGACTCCTTGTCCTTTTTTCTTTGTTTCCGTTATAGCCAGGATTTCTAGTTTTGCTTTCCTCATCTCTTCCACCAGCTCCTCTTCCTTCCCATTTATACTTCTTGTGTTCCATGTTCCATAAGTCGTAGTCCGTAGTCCGTTCCAGTTCGTCGCCTTTAGAATCAGTCCGGTTTTCTCTCTTGTGTTACTTGTAATAGTGGTTTAAAGCAAACAGGTGATTGGCCTGTTGTGCCTTTGCATGGTGGAGGAGCTGCCTCCTTACGGCCTCCATGCAGGCCGCCCTCCTCCTTTTTCATCCGGGCTTGGGACCGGCATAGGCGGAGTTGACTTACCAACTGTCACCAGCACTCAAACATTAGACTATCTGTACGGTGACTTACCAACTGTCACCAGCACTCAAACATTAGACGATCAGTACAGTGACTTACCAACTGTCATCAGCACTCAAACATTAGACTATCAGTACAGTGACTTACCAACTGTCACCAGTACTCAAACATTAGACTATCAGTACAGGGACTTACCAACTGTCACCAGTACTCAAACATTAGACTATCAGTACGGAAACTAAACGACAACTGATAAATAGTATGTTCTTACCAGCCCTGTACTATCAGTGCCAAACACGACCACTGACTCAAGCACAGATGTAGAAAATCACATCCTTTGAGATGAGATGTTTAAGACACAGCTATAAAGGTTACCAGGAGAGACAGAATCAGAAATTATGCATCAGAAAAATGGTAGGAACTACGTCCTGCATCAAATATATAGAGAGACAGAAAATCAAACGGTTTGATCATCACATGAGAATGGAGCCTGATAAACTACTATTACGCACTTAACACAACAAGATCTGGGTTCAAAGCAGGAAGACGACCAAGAGACAGGTGGACACACAAAATAACAGACATCCTAACAACACAGACATCCTACAACATCACAGATATCCTAAAACAACACAGATATCCTACGACATCAGAGACATCCTACAACATCACAAATATCCTACAACAACACAGACATCCTACAACAAAACAGACATCCTACAACAACACAGACATCCTACAACATCAGAGACATCCTACAACATCACAGATATCCTACAACATCACAGACATCCTACAACAACACAGACATCCTACAACAACACAGACATCCTACAACATCAGAGACATCCTACAACATCACAGACATCCTACAACATCACAGACATCCTACAACAACACAGACATCCTACAACATCACAGACATCCTACAACATCACAGACATCCTACAGCAACACAGATATCCTACAACATCACAGACATCCTACAACATCACAGACATCCTACAACAACATAGATATCCTACAACAACACAGACATCCTACAACAACACAGACATTCTACAACATCACAGACATCCTACAACAACACAGATATCCTACAACATCACAGATATCCTACAACATCACAGACATCCTACAACACCACATATATCCTACAACAACACAGACATCCTACAACATCACAGACATCCTACAACATCACAGACATCCTACAACAACACAGATATCCTACAACAACACAGACATCCTACAACATCACAGACATCCTACAACATCACAGATATCCTACAACATCACAGACATCCTACAACAACACAGATGTCCTACAACAACAACATGGGCTCACAGCAGGAAATCCGACACACTTGGCCCAAGAACAGACACCTAAGCTTCACACTAGGCATTACGGCAATACTGGACGATACAAGTAAAGTAAGTGGAGAGGTTTAAAATGGTGGTTAACATGTCACAGGATTATTGGTCCCACTGTGGAGTTGACATGCAACACGATTATTGGTTTCACTGTGGAGTTAACATGCCACAAGATTATTGGTTTCACTCTCGAGTTGTCAAGCCACAAGATTATTGGTTTCTCTGTGGAGTTAACATGCCACACTGTTATTGGTTTCACTGTGGAGTTGACAAGCCACATGATTTTTGGTTTCACTGTGGAGTTGACATGCCACAAGGTTATTGGTTTCACTCTGTAGTTGACAAGCCACAAGATTATTGGTTTCACTGTGGAGTTAACATTCCACACGATTATTGGTTTCACTGTGGAGTTGACAAGCCACATGATTTTTGGTTTCACTGTGGAGTTGACATGTCACAAGGTTATTGGTTTCACTCTGTAGTTGACAAGCCACAAGATTATTGGTTTCACTGTGGAGTTGCCACGCCACAAGATTATTGGTTTCACTGTGAAGTTAACATGCCATAAGGTTATTGGTTTCACTGTGAAGAAACATGCCACAAGATTATTTGTATCAATGTGGAGTTGACATGCCACTAGATTATTAGTTTCACTGTGAAGAAACATGCCACAAGATGATTGGTATCAATGTGGAGTTGACATGCCACAAGATTATTGGTTTCCTGTTGAGTTTACATTCCACAAGATTATTGTTTTCACTGTGGAGTTGACATGCCACAAGATTATTAAATTCGCTGTGAAGAAACATGCCACAAGATGATTGGTATCAATATGGAGTTGACATGCCACAAGATTATTGGTTTCACTGTGGAGTTGACATGCTACAAGATTATTGGTATCAATGTGGAGTTGACATGCCACAAGATTATTGGTTTCACTGTGAAGTTGACATGCCACAAGATTATTGGTATCAATGTGGAGTTGACATGCTGTGATGATGTACATTGATACACAGATAGAATTATTAATTGTAAGTATTAAAATAAGGTAGAAATGAAAATAGTGGAGTTATGAAGTTTCGTCTTCACCCACGCCGCAAGCGCTTTGATTTTAGAAGACAGTATTGTGAAAAAGATGGTACCATCGTTTTCTAGTGTCCTTGAAAACTATTTATAACAACATGACACGAAAAGCCTACTCGTTCAGACGGAGTGAAAGAGAGGGAGAGACAGAAAAATGATACCATCTGCACGCGTGGTTTGAATATAAAACCTAGCGAAAACGCGATAGTGTCGTTAGCCGTTTGAAAATACGACACAAATTCAAAATATGTTCGGCAATTGGGTCACGCAAACAACCTTAGCTCTTATAAAACTGGCGTATTTCTGACGAAATACGGGAGACTGTCGTTTTTAGTTTGAAAATAGCGGTAGAAAGAAGTGAACAGGTGGTAGTTTACAGATTTCAATATTATTGAAGACTAACTTGGAAAAAATTATGGAATTTTGAACCATTATACATAGGCTCATAAAACTTATATATTCGGGTGCCATAGTGTCTCCTGACAAAAAATATGTTTTCATTTACCCTATAGTCCAACTAACAGCCAAGATATTTTCATAATACTAGATAGTCACAGACACAGTGACAAACACACTGGTGTTCTGACATTCGCTATCGGTAACGTATTTTTGCACGAGTTGTTGAAAAGAGGCATGAGAGGGTAGGGCAAAGTCCAAAAGAGGGGAACGTTAGGACTGAGAGGAAAATGTAATATGATTTGGAGCGGAGTTTGAAAGGGGGAAAAAAATTATGGGATGGCTCAAACTGAATTTTTTTTTTTAGAGTTAAGCCAAAACCAAGTCTATTTTTGGTGAATGCCAAGTTTGGACGGACAGACCGACAGAAGTACACTAACATTGGACCGAAATTGGACCTTAGATTTAAAAATTTGAATTGACAAACTTAGTAGTTAGATCTCATTGGTCGAAACAGTTTAGATTACTGGGAAAGTTGAAGGCTCGGTGCCATTTTCACGAAGACTGTTCATAGAAGCAGGACGCTTGAGAGCTGAGAAGTGTGTCGTGCCTTGAATATAGATATAAGTAATAAAAAGTATTAGGGTGCCATAGTCCAGCAAGCAGTACATCTGAGGTTGTGCTAATTCAACGTTCCTGTGTGTGTATTCTTTGAATTGTGGTAAGACCGAAATTATTAACATTTTTATACTATTAATTATGTTGTTTGACTTGGGTAATGAAGAAAACATTACGACTGTAAGTAAAGAAGTCATTGGTAGACTTATACAAGCCTTTTTGTTGCTCCACCATGTTACCAAGCTACCAGAAAGGTAGTAGTAAAATATTTATAGGTTATCACCAGGAATCACATCACCTATCACATTGTATGGAAAAAGATAATTGAGAATGGCAGAGGCGTTGCAGACATTAGGGAGAGGAATATGAAAACTTGTACAAAGTGTTACCTCATTTTATGGAGATGTGCTGAGTTGGTCAGAGAGGTCTGATCCAGGTCTTTTAGATTAAACATTGTATTGTTTGTAAATTTGGTGGATTAGGTATTATGCTAAGACAGAACATAATTTTCATGTTACAGGGTTTTTGTCTGGCACTAGTCAGGTGCCAGATTCCTGTGTGAAAGAGTTACTCCAGCAGGGGTAGAGGTACTCGTGGCCTACCCTATTTCTTTTGGGACAAGATCAACAGTGGCTGTTGGCAGATCATACGTCTATGTTCAATCCTCCAATGCCAGTTAAGTAAACAAGCCCTGGCACGAGGAGAATTTATCAACTTTTCCACTTCATAAACTTGAAAAGAAACTATAAATAAAGACTATCTGTCAAGAAATAAAGTGTATCAAGAGAAAAGAAACATTGTGACAAAGACTGGGCGTGATGTTAACACCCCAACCAGCCAGCTCATAACACTTTAGAAATAGCTAGAAATTTTACAATACCATAAAAACTACAATGTATATATGATTAAGGACAAATTGTCCTCTTTTAGTTAATTAAGTATGCCTATTATTTATGTATATATTTAAATTGATCTCATGTGATTTGACAGTCCTAACCAAAAGAATCGTAGGTATAGGACTAATAAAGTTATAGAAAAAATTGTATATTACTAACTTTTAACAACCGGTGTTGGTTGATTTGATCACATAGATTAATATTGGTGTTTGTGTGTGTGTTTGTGTAATTAATTACCATCACACCACACTTGCATAACCCTAGACATTAAACGTAGCTATCAGACATACTAGTCAAGAATAGGTCTGATTGAGGTCGTAGGGTGGTAGCATAAAGGTGTCCTGATATACTCACCCCAAACTTTGTTATAATCAGGAACCTTCACAGCTGACCTCATTCAGTACAATAGTACTACAGAACAACAACATTGCATAACATCAAAAACCACCACACATGCCACAATATTATTGGTATCAATGTGGAGTTGACATGCCACAAGATTATTGGTTTCACTGTGGAGTTGACATGCCACAAGATTATTGGTTTCACTGTGGAGTTGACATGCCACAAGATTATTGGTATCAATGTGGAGGTGACATGCCACAAGATTATTGGTATCAATGTAGAGTTGACATGCCACAGGATTATTGGTTTCACTGTTAAGTTGACATGCCACAAGATTATTGGTATCAATGTGGAGTTGACATGCCACAAGATTATTGGTTTCCCTGTGGAGTTGACATGCCACAAGATTATTGGTTTCACTGTTGAGTTGACATGTTAGAAGGTTATTGGTTTCAATGTGGAGTTGACGTGCCTCAAGATTATTGGTTTCACTGTGGAGTTGACATGCCACAAGATTATTGGTTTCACTGTGGAGTTAAAATGAAAAAGCTCGACACAAATATTTACCAGACAACTGTGGAATTTTTCATTTACTAGGTCACAAGTGCTTTATTTATTACGCGTGAGTCCTATTATAACCGGCGGACCTTGTGTCTATGTTTAAAGACACTTGTCTTGCCAAAATGAGATGAAACTTATAAGAAATAAAATATGATCACTTCCTTAACAAGGAGGTAATGTCTTGACTGATCTGATCATGACTCGTCAAAACTTGACAAAAATAGAATTCTCTTTCTTTCATTTAAAAACACTTTGTGCAGAGAAAACTCAACTGTCGTTCGACGTAGTAGTCCATGACAAACTAGTCCATGCACACGTCAAGAACCAGAGGTTACCACTGCTTCCCTTAAGTATTTTCAGCTTGAAATCGGCAGAAGAAACACAAGGAAAATTTTTTTAACAAGAGCAAGAAGGAGAAACACGAAAATGCGCCAAAAGAAGAAGAATAAGACATGTTTAACTGATACAGTCCCACGCAGTTTGTGGGTTGTCCCATGTGTAGGAATGGCTGGCAGTTTGTGTGTTGTCCCATGTGTAGGAATAGCTGGCAGTTTGTGTGTTGTCCCATGTGTAGGAATGGCTGGCAGTTTGTGTGTTGTCCCACGTGTAGGAATGGCTGGCAGTTTGTGTGTTGTCCCATGTGTAGGAATGGCTGGCAGTTTGTGTGTTGTCCCATGTGTAGGAATGGCTGGCAGTTTGTGTGTTGTCCCACGTGTAGGAATGGCTGGCAGTTTGTGTGTTGTCCCATGTGTAGGAATGGCTGGCAGTTTGTGTGTTGTCCCATGTGTAGGAATGGCTGGCAGTTTGTGTGCTGTCCCACGTGTAGGAATGGCTGGCAGTTTGTGTGTTGTCCCGTGTGTAGGAATGGCTGGCAGTTTGTGTGTTGTCCCACGTGTAGGAATGGCTGGCAGTTTGTGTGTTGTCCCACGTGTAGGAATGGCTGGCAGTTTGTGTGTTGTCCCACGTGTAGGAATGGCTGGCAGTTTGTGTGTTGTCCCATGTGTAGGAATGGCTGGCAGTTTGTGTGTTGTCCCATGTGTAGGAATGGCTGGCAGTTTGTGTGTTGTCCCATGTGTAGGAATGGCTGGCAGTTTGTGTGTTGTCCCATGTGTAGGAATGGCTGGCAGTTTGTGTGTTGTCCCACGTGTAGGAATGGCTGGCAGTTTGTGTGTTGTCCCACGTGTAGGAATGGCTGGCAGTTTGTGTGTTGTCCCACGTGTAGGAATGGCTGGCAGTTTGTGTGTTGTCCCACGTGTAGGAATGGCTGGCAGTTTGTGTGTTGTCCCATGTGTAGGAATGGCTGGCAGTTTGTGTGTTGTCCCATGTGCAAGATTGGCTGGCAGTTTGTGTGTTGTCCCATGTGTAGGAATGGCTGGCAGTTTGTGTGTTGTCCCATGTGTAGGAATGGCTGGCAGTTTGTGTGTTGTCCCATGTGTAGGAATGGCTGGCAGTTTGTGTGTTGTCCCACGTGTAGGAATGGCTGGCAGTTTGTGTGTTGTCCCACGTGTAGGAATGGCTGGCAGTTTGTGTGTTGTCCCACGTGTAGGAATGGCTGGCAGTTTGTGTGTTGTCCCACGTGTAGGAAAGGCTGGCAGTTTGTGTGTTGTCCCATGTGTAGGAATGGCTGGCAGTTTGTGTGTTGTCCCATGTGCAAGATTGGCTGGCAGTTTGTGTGTTGTCCCATGTGTAGGAATGGCTGGCAGTTTGTGTGTTGTCCCATGTGTAGGAATGGCTGGCAGTTTGTGTGTTGTCCCATGTGTAGGAATGGCTGGCAGTTTGTGTGTTGTCCCACGTGTAGGAATGGCTGGCAGTTTGTGTGTTGTCCCATGTGTAGGAATGGCTGGCAGTTTGTGTGTTGTCCCACGTGTAGGAATGGCTGGCAGTTTGTGTGTTGTCCCACGTGTAGGAATGGCTGGCAGTTTGTGTGTTGTCCCATGTGTAGGAATGGCTGGCAGTTTGTGTGTTGTCCCATGTGTAGGAATGGCTGGCAGTTTGTGTGTTGTCCCACGTGTAGGAATGGCTGGCAGTTTGTGTGTTGTCCCACGTGTAGGAATGGCTGGCAGTTTGTGTGTTGTCCCACGTGTAGGAATGGCTGGCAGTTTGTGTGTTGTCCCACGTGTAGGAATGGCTGGCAGTTTGTGTGTTGTCCCACGTGTAGGAATGGCTGGCAGTTTGTGTGTTGTCCCACGTGTAGGAATGGCTGGCAGTTTGTGTGTTGTCCCATGTGTAGGAATGGCTGGCAGTTTGTGTGTTGTCCCATGTGCAAGATTGGCTGGCAGTTTGTGTGTTGTCCCATGTGTAGGAATGGCTGGCAGTTTGTGTGTTGTCCCATGTGTAGGAATGGCTGGCAGTTTGTGTGTTGTCCCATGTGTAGGAATGGCTGGCAGTTTGTGTGTTGTCCCACGTGTAGGAATGGCTGGCAGTTTGTGTGTTGTCCCATGTGTAGGAATGGCTGGCAGTTTGTGTGTTGTCCCACGTGTAGGAATGGCTGGCAGTTTGTGTGTTGTCCCACGTGTAGGAATGGCTGGCAGTTTGTGTGTTGTCCCACGTGTAGGAATGGCTGGCAGTTTGTGTGTTGTCCCACGTGTAGGAATGGCTGGCAGTTTGTGTGTTGTCCCACGTGTAGGAATGGCTGGCAGTTTGTGTGTTGTCCCATGTGTAGGAATGGCTGGCAGTTTGTGTGTTGTCCCATGTGCAAGATTGGCTGGCAGTTTGTGTGTTGTCCCATGTGTAGGAATGGCTGGCAGTTTGTGTGTTGTCCCATGTGTAGGAATGGCTGGCAGTTTGTGTGTTGTCCCACGTGTAGGAATGGCTGGCAGTTTGTGTGTTGTCCCACGTGTAGGAATGGCTGGCAGTTTGTGTGTTGTCCCACGTGTAGGAATGGCTGGCAGTTTGTGTGTTGTCCCACGTGTAGGAATGGCTGGCAGTTTGTGTGTTGTCCCACGTGTAGGAATGGCTGGCAGTTTGTGTGTTGTCCCATGTGTAGGAATGGCTGGCAGTTTGTGTGTTGTCCCATGTGCAAGATTGGCTGGCAGTTTGTGTGTTGTCCCATGTGTAGGAATGGCTGGCAGTTTGTGTGTTGTCCCATGTGTAGGAATGGCTGGCAGTTTGTGTGTTGTCCCATGTGTAGGAATGGCTGGCAGTTTGTGTGTTGTCCCACGTGTAGGAATGGCTGGCAGTTTGTGTGTTGTCCCACGTGTAGGAATGGCTGGCAGTTTGTGTGTTGTCCCACGTGTAGGAATGGCTGGCAGTTTGTGTGTTGTCCCACGTGTAGGAATGGCTGGCAGTTTGTGTGTTGTCCCATGTGTAGGAATGGCTGGCAGTTTGTGTGTTGTCCCATGTGCAAGATTGGCTGGCAGTTTGTGTGTTGTCCCATGTGTAGGAATGGCTGGCAGTTTGTGTGTTGTCCCATGTGTAGGAATGGCTGGCAGTTTGTGTGTTGTCCCATGTGTAGGAATGGCTGGCAGTTTGTGTGTTGTCCCACGTGTAGGAATGGCTGGCAGTTTGTGTGTTGTCCCATGTGTAGGAATGGCTGGCAGTTTGTGTGTTGTCCCATGTGTAGGAATGGCTGGCAGTTTGTGTGTTGTCCCACGTGTAGGAATGGCTGGCAGTTTGTGTGTTGTCCCATGTGTAGGAATGGCTGGCAGTTTGTGTGTTGTCCCACGTGTAGGAATGGCTGGCAGTTTGTGTGTTGTCCCACGTGTAGGAATGGCTGGCAGTTTGTGTGTTGTCCCATGTGTAGGAATGGCTGGCAGTTTGTGTGTTGTCCCATGTGTAGGAATGGCTGGCAGTTTGTGTGTTGTCCCACGTGTAGGAATGGCTGGCAGTTTGTGTGTTGTCCCACGTGTAGGAATGGCTGGCAGTTTGTGTGTTGTCCCATGTGCAAGATTGGCTGGCAGTTTGTGTGTAGTCCCATGTGTAGGAATGGCTGGCAGTTTGTGTGTAGTCCCATGTGTAGGAATGGCTGGCAGTTTGTGTGTTTTCCCACGTGTAGGAATGGCTGGCAGTTTGTGTGTTGTCCCATGTGCAAGAATGGCTTGCAGTTTGTTTCCAGAGGGACTGAAGAATTGGTTGAAGATTGTTTGGAAGTGTTGTTGATCTTAAATGCTGCAATTACATTAATTTTATATAGCGTAAAGTGTACTCACAGGGTATGTAACCAAACAAGGGGTGCCAGGTGACACTTAGGAATGAATAATTTACCTTAGCATGACGCACCATAGAGTGTGGTAGAAAGAGCTAACAAGCAAAATTCGAAGGAAACGTCTTTGGTACGTGTTAAGAGACAAGATGTGAAAATGAAACGCTTTTTCTGAATAGTAAAAAGCGAGAGAAGTGGTGGTCATCTGGAAGATATATATATATATATATATATATATATATATATATATATATATATATATATATATATATATATATATATATATATATATATATATATATATATATATATATAAAGTTAAAGGATCCCGTTACATGCCCATTGAGGCATATTGTTGATATGGTGTTACGCCAACATTTTCTTGACCAACGGCACACTAGGGGTGATGTGGTCAGCATCACGCCGGCCGCTTTAACCTTCCCAGAAGTTGCTCTGGTACCCAGTTGGGGCTGGGTCGACCCAGGAGCCGTTTGTGGCCTAAAAAAATCCCACCTCATCTGGGGATCGAACCATGGTCCACTGAGCAAGGAAGCCAGTGCACTAACCACTATGCTACAATATTTGTCACGATGTGACAAGAGACTCGTGTTTATGGAAGCTACAGCCAGAGATACTTAAGCCGTATATAGAGATCAGGTGATAAATCTTTATATAAGTGTTTAATATGACAATAAACAGATGCATAAATCAATTATATTTATTTGTGGAATATATGGAAACAGACTAGGTAACTGAATCAAGGGACATGATGGTCAAGAAAAGTACAAGAACTCAACAACCCGAGCAGACATGTGATACATATTATCTCCCCTTGATCTATATTCATTTTGACGACCATCTCAGTGCTAACTGATCAAGGAAAAGATTCTCGTAATGAAGCTCATCAGCAAACATGCCTACACATACAGCAGCAATCGTAGAAAATATTATGTGTGGAATAAAGGTCAGTAATAACACAGCTGGATTATGTTCGCCATGAAAAATTGTATTCGACTGAGTATAATCCCGCCTTGGAACTGGTATTTTATGGTAATAAGAACATACTGTGATCATAATAGAGGTATCTTGATGATGATAAAAAAAAATCGCTGGTCAATTAAATTCAAACGTTGTTTTGTTTAACCGATTTACTTAGCGTGAAAAGACTAAGAAATAAATGACAAGCAAATGAATATCCCAGGAGAACTTCTGTATATTTTTGCTTCATCCATATAATCACGAAACAAGATGAGATTGCTCAGGACAAAAAGCAATATGGAACATTATAGCGTATGAGAATCGTCGGTGATGATCAGCCACTACGTAATAGTTCCAAATCTATGATCTTCAGTGTTGCTTGAATTGCCCCTTAATATCTATGACTGCCAATAGGACTATGTCAGCATTTACATTATTTAAAAGAAGTGACAGAAACGAGGAAAGAGAAGAAATAAAACAAAAGAAGTTTCAGAAGGAAGGAATTAAATAAAGTTGACAGTTGTTATTATATCGTTGGACTTCTTACACAATTAACATTGTGATTTAACATCCTTCAACATTTCTGTTTTTTGTTCAATATTATGACTTCCTTGAGCTTGTTGCATCTATTCAAATGTTATACAAGACTGAAGAACGAATTGAATAGTAGTGACTAAGGTCCATAACAAATAAACTATTATCCGCGTGTCACAGAAAGAGAACTACAATCCTGCTCCAAGACACTATCGAGGTATTATACAATAAATAATTCCTCGCACGAGCTTAAAATCAAACGAGCTAAAAAGAATTAAATTATAACAGCCACACGCTAGCTCTAACCTTCTCTGTCACACTAGTACCAGGAACGGAGACCAGGAACTAGTACCAGGAACTATTACCAGTACCAGGAACTGAGGAAAGAACAAGCAGGATTCAGAAAGCACAAAAGATGTGCAGATCATATATTCACCCTTTGGAATATTACAGAGCAATGCTCAGAATGGCAGAGACATCTATACATTAACGTTGTTGATTATGAAAAGGCTTTCGACAGCATACACAAAGACAGACGATGGAAAACACTGAGGGCTTATGGAATTCCCAGCTGCATTGTTTCCATCATTAAAAAGCCTCTATGCTAACTTTACATACTGTGACAGGGTGTAGACCGGTTATTAGATCAAGTAGACGTTATGTTTAATAAGGTAGCACTAAACAAAATGTCCAAAAGTGGAAAGGCTTTGTCAGTGCATTTAAAAAATTTAAGTGTAGAAAAATGCAGTCAATTATAGTTGTATCCCTTGATGTGTCAAAGGGACACAACCAAATTACTTTATGTGTGAGGAATTCTTCTGCTGTTTTACTGGTTAACCACCAGAGATGTTAATTTCAGAAGACTAAATAATTTAAGTAGTTTTGGATGACTCGAAAACTTTAAGGTTGGAAGGTATCATTATCGATAGTATAATACAACTGTAACTCAACAACTATATTCAAAGTAATTTTCCAAGATGCAGAGCGTACGATAAGTCCAAAGTTTAACGACGAAAGTTTATTTACTGTAGACGTTGGTGGCATATCTCCAAGCTAGAATTGAGCAATTACACTCTTGACAAGTGTTCCACACCCTCGCTTCTCGGCCTTTTGGCTAAGATCAAAGTGTCGTACTTCTAGGGATCATTTCTAGAGTATGCCGGGTCTTAGCCAGGGTCGGGTTCACACACCTTTAACACACCAAACCTAATAAAGTCTTATGACCTCATTTTGAACCCCGATAAGGGGAATTTAAAAAAAAATCAAAAAAAAAAAAAAAAATCTCCAGCAAACATCTGTGGACCCTATTCTAAACTAAAGTTTGATTCGATTCGAAACCGGTACTTACTTTATAGTATCTACTAGACGAGTAGAGAAACTACAATTAAAAAAAAACGTAGCAGGGGGCAACGCTGGGTCGCTAAGCTCCCTGGTCGGTAGGAGAGTCTTGAAATATGGAAATAATATCTTGTTCCAAACGTGGGAACCAAAGGCTTTCGTTATAAACTCAAGGGGATGCGCCACGGTTGCTCCGCGCCTTAAGGTATTATAACGCCTTATATGCAAGTGGTTCATAATACTCTTAGTTCCTGGAAAATGGGATACATCAGTCTTATACTAATTCGGTGCTAAGCTGGCCGGATGTTATTATTTCGAATTGGATGATAGACCGAAAACTATCTTATGATTGGTCTTGGGGTCTAACCGACTGTTAAGATAATCTTTAAGCTAACTAACTATAAAGTCTCTAGTCTAAAATGTCTGTAACTAAGTAATATTGACCAACCATTGTTCTAAGTTCTCTCTATTCTAAATGTCTTCCGGTCAATCTTGTATGGGTTCCACATAACGTTTGATGACATCATGGGTTCATGTACACCATGATTGATGATGTCTTGGGTTTGTGACTAGTGTTTATTTTACTGACTAGTCTTGCTAAAGTACTTAGTGAATTAGTCTTGCTTAAGTGCTTTTGCTATTATTCTAATGAGTGGTAGCACTACAGGCGCTAAAGGCGACGTAGTAGGCCACTCGGTCACAATGCAGTGTTGGGCTGAGCAGTTTAACTTTTGGGGTGAAGACGGGAGAACAACAGGGATACCCCTTATCAACAACTTTATTTTTGACAGTCTTAGACTGGGTGATTCAACAGAGGGCAGTCCAAGAGGAATTAGATAGACAACGTTTTCAACACTGGAAGATCTGGAATATGCAGATGACATTACACTACTCGCACATTCACATCAACACATCCAAGAAAAAAAACAGATAGACTTAAAAAGTATAGCCAGCAGGTGGGTCTGAACATAGTTTAATGAAGCAGAGGTCATGACACACAATGTGGGCAGTCCTGAGCCCATAACAATAAGGACCCAGAAGCTGGTACAGACGGACACATTTACATACCTAGGATGCATAGTAACACCAGACGGCGGAACAAGCTAAGCTATCAATAACAGAATGAATGAAGCGAGAACAGCCCCTGCTAACCTCAGCAACATATGGAAGTCTTCCCAGTACAGCAGTAACACCACATTAAGATTATATGAGAACTGTGTACTTTTTGTGCTTCTCTATGGTGCGGAATGCTGGAGAGTAACAGAGAAGGAGATGTTGAAACTGTTCTCCTTCCATACAATCTGCCTAAGGAACATTTTCCGAATCCTTTGGCCGAATACAATCACTAACCAAGAACTACTTACTTGGACTAACCAAGACGATTTACACACCATCATTGCTGGCAGACGTTGGAATTAGGTTGACCACGTCCTCACAAGAGACCCCGATGATATCACAAGAACAGGTATGCTATGGACCATGAAGGAAAGCGAAAGAGACGCCGACCAAAAACGCTTTGGTGGAGAACTGTCGAGGCTAAGATACAAAGAATGAACCAGAGTTGGGGCACTGTACGAAGGATGACAGCCGACTTAACAGGGTGGAAGCAGTTTGTTGCTGCCCTACAAGAAGCCACCAGTCTCACAGCAGGCGCCCTTCTGATAGCCATCTCTTCGTTGATGCCTCCCTTCCAATCTATAACAGTTTCATGGTATTTAAAGTAGTTGACCTGCTCCAGGACCTGTTCTCCCAACATCATATGATACCTTTCCTCCCCTCGTGATATCATCATAGTTTTTGTTTTGGAGCTGCTGATGACCATCCCTCTCTTCTCCAGCTCTTCCAGACTTGGCTGGTTTGAATATGTGCCTCTTATTTAGCAATCAGGGCATCATTGTCGGCAAATGCTAGCTCTGAAATACAAATGAATCTCTTCTTCCAGTATCCCACTGAATACTGTCTTGTCCTCTCCTTACATGTTTTTATGACATCGTCCATGAGGAGTATGAAAATATGAGGTGAAAGAATATCGCTCTGTCTTATACTAGTGGTGATCCTGAACTCTTCTGACTTATGGTTCGCCGTTCTCACATAATTTCTGCAAAACTTGTAGGAGCTAAGTATAGCATGATTCAGAGGTGTTGGAATTTTCTTGCATGCTAAGCACGTATACATAATATCGCAACTGTATGTATATTGTTATAGCACGTATGTGTTCGTGTCAAATGTCTTATGACAAAAGTATTCTCATTACCTATCATTTAACACTATATAGTTTTGACTGACGTTCTATCGTATATGGACCGATTATAGAACCGAACACCTAGGCCCTGCGTGGACTGCTTCATCATTATCTGAGTGGGATGTTAAAACAACATAAATATACGCTAGCGCCAGACGTTTTATGTTTAACCCCAACATCCACATGTGTGTCCCAGGAGGTAATCTTGGTAAAACATCTAAGCCAGTTAGCGACGCTGAAGGCAGTTTGTACGTAGAGCAAAATGCACCTTCATGTCCTGGGGTATTTTCTCTAAGAAACATGACTGTGTGTGTTGGGTTCTTCAACGAACAAGTTCAATATAAAGACGTGGTGAGTAAGTGCCAAGACATGGGTTATGTTTTAATTTCTGCCAAAAGCTTGACCCAACTGGATTTTCTGAGAGCTTTGGCTGGGGACAACATATTCTGGGTTGTTTGTGACGATATAGCTGAGGAAGGTACGTTTATCTGGAAGGATGATGGCTCCCAGATGACCAGCCAAACTAGAAATACATTGTTCTCATCAGGGTAGCTGAAAAAAGTTGAAGAAGAAGAGTGTTGTCTCTATAGATACGAAACGCAAATGCTGAATGATTTTCCATGCTCTGATTTGTTTCCCTTCGCATGTGACATTTCTCTAGACAGTTATATGTGATATTTGCCTCATCAAAAACTTACTTGACAGATGCTTTAAAAAAAACTTCCTCCTTAAGTTAGATGACATAACATAAGTTTGCAGTTGTTGTTTTTTTTTTATAATGTTCATTTTGAATTTACCTATTAGATAATTTTGTTAATCCCATGTTTTCTTACATTTTTTGTTTAAAAACTACTTTTAGTTAACTGCAAGGAAAAATCGAGTATGATATTGTTTACAGAAAAAAATACTGTTTCCCCAGATTACAACAAAACCCATGTGAATATTTCTGAAGTAATTACTATGGAACCCCCAGGGCAAGAGAGGCAGAGGAAGACCAAGAAGTACATGGAGAAGAGAGTTGGAAACAGAGGTGAAAATGATGAGGAGAACATGGAAAGAACTTGAGATGATGGCACGTGACAGGAGGACTTGGCATGTGTTTGTTGAAGGCCTATGCTCCTTTGGGAGTGGAGAGTTATGAAAATTACTATGTCAAGTAGCGCTCTTTTAATTAAATAACTCAAAAATTCCCGTTCACAGAAAAAAAGTTGTGAAGTCATATTTGCACGATATACGTATTTATAATTATAATTCTTCTTTGTAAATTCATCTTTCTTTTTATTTGTTCGTGTTGTCTCCAGTGTTACTTTTTCGGAATCATTACTTGAATATTAACCTATTACTTTAACGGAAAACTTCTGGAGGAATTTGTGATGTAAATTTTAGTAAATGTTAAACTATAACATTATCAATACCACCAAGTAATATGAGGGCATATTAAATATACAGTAAACTAACGGAGACAATAATGAATAACAAGTCAATGGAGACAATAATGCCATAAAGACACACAAGCTGAGCACAGAGAAAGAGCAAATAGATCAAAAGTAAAAGAATAAATGACATAAAATAAAATAGTAAATAAAAGTTTGCGTTGTTTTATAAAATGTAAGTGTGTTGGCTTCTTTCTTTTGTTCCGTTCTATTTTTAATTTTATCAAAGAGGTTTAACTTGTACGTAAATGTTCTAGTTCAGTCTTCTCAGTAATAGAACAACCACTGTAAGCTTGCTAAACCAGTTACAGCAGCGCCATGTCCCCGTGGGCTAGCGACTTTTCAAGATGACCCGGGCTCAGCCTTTATGGCCGTGATAGAATTGTCCGTTCTATTTTCTTATCATTCATTGCTATCGCCGACAATATTGCCCCATTTCTCATTTTCTATACTTAAGTTTACACTCCCTTCTTTCAAGTCTTGTCATGTCGGGACTTCAGCGACCATCTTTTGTTGATTAGGGTACACGGCTGTTTGTGCCCTGTACCAGAGCGCTCTTTTAGTTTCGGTGACCGGAATTCTTACACCGGGTATAACATTTTCGTGTGCACCGTAAAAGACTATTTAAAATTTTGGCGGGGAAAATCAGCTGATGTGTGTGTAAAATCAGTAAAATATAAATCATTACACACTCGTTCTGGATAAACACAGCGCTAAAATTCTTTTGTGTACTATAACTTTGTTCTCTGCTCTATTTTTGATTGCATTTTTATTTGTTTGAAATTAGTTTTGACGGAGTTACAGACTTTTGAAAACAGCGTCATCATTTGAGGAAATTCATAAAATATGTAATCTTTTTATTAATTTAATATCTAAAAATCGGCCCATTCGTTTGAGTTTATAATTATAAAGGCTTCTCGAAGGGAAGCTAAAGATCATTTCCACATGCTTTTTTTTTGGTTTCATATCTTGAGAATGTGTGGTAGTCAGTTTTGTGAGTGTGGCATTACAAGAACAAGCATATTGTCACCAGATTTTATAGCATTTAAATTACTGTAAACGCATTCCTGATACTCACAAATCTTAAATAAGGTTGTAAAAAAATAACTTATTGTAAAGCACCATCTGTTTTTGCATTTTCATTCATTTATAATGATATTTAGCTACGTATAGGGAGCCGCACTAGCGTAGTGGTTACAACACCGCTCTGGCGACCGGGTGATTCAGGATCAAACCCGGGTGACGGCATTTGAGGATTTTTCGTCGACCGGGAATTGGACTGGATTAACTCGAGACCTGGCGAGAACATTTGAAGGAGTGTCGTCGACCAGGGATTGGCGGCTCCTGAGCCGACCCAGCTCTAATGGGTACCTCCGAAATCGGCGAGTATCTGCCTGAATGGCGAGGGACACCTGTCTCTGTACAAGAAAAAGGGATACTCACGTAAAATCAATGTCAGGTTAGACATTAACAATAACCTAAGATTTCGCCTCGAGTATTAGCGGGCGTACGAAAAAAAAAAAAAAAAAAAAAAAAAGCTACGTATATAAGCGTCAGAAAACATGTAAATCTATAGATAGATTACTTCCACATACTTTGTTATATCTTTCAAGTCTTGTTAATCTTGTATTTATAATATGAATTTTTTTTTTTAATTGTGTGTGAGATAAGGACATTTCCATTAGTGTTCTTTGGTAGACAATCCTGTGCACACGACGGCTGCCAAAGAATTCTAAGTAACTGTTTGTATATCTTCTTTCATTCACAGATAAAGCATTCTACATCCTGGTGTTAGACTTGATAGTCCCAAATATTCCTCTATCTTTATACATACACAAGTAAACTATACTACATAACAGCGAAATGGAACATACTGTTTTGCATCATATGAATTGTGCCAGTGCACTGTGCAGAGCCTGTGGCAAGAGAGCATTAACTTCCAAAACAACACGTTCAATTCAGAAAGCACTGCACTGTTCTAATTACGTTAATGATCTGTTCTTTGTGTTTGGAATTAACGTATCAGATGATAAACCCACACAGCATTCGACTATATTTTGTAAGAAGTGTTACTTACGAATACAAAACTCAAAAAGGAGGCATAATGAGAAGTGTCTTGAAACAGCCAAGTTACTATCGGAAAACAGTCAGCAAATCTGGAAAGACTAAAACTATAACTTAACTATAAGTGAATGTCAACTGTGCAATTATGTTGCAAAGACATCTTTTGGTGTTTTAAAAACAAAAAGCTGCTCTATCCCCTGTGATGTTCTTTCTGACCCCTCCATGTCTAGTCAGTCATTTAGCTGTAGTCAGTCAGTTAGTTTGTAGTCAGTCAATTAGCTGTAGTCAGTCAGTTAGTTGTAGTCAGTCAGTTAGCTGTAGTCAGTCAGTTAGCTGTAGTCAGGATAGCTCTGTACAGTAGGAGGTTGATGTGCCTGCCCACATTAGTGATGATATTGTTCAACTGGAGGTTGATGTGCCAGCTCACATTAAAGGCGATACCATTATTCATTTGGAGGTGGATAACACTACTCACCCTAGCATGCCAGTTTTTTTTGGCCACATCTACACCTACCAAGTCAGTTATACATACGACAAGTACATCCACCTCGCCTGTCTTCAAAAGCGACATCACAGTACAACAGTTACTTGCTAAGCCACCTTCACAACCACTAACACAAAAGGAAGAACCCCTATTCACATCCATTGTTAGAAAAAAACTAACAACAGCAAAAAGTAATAGCATAAAATGCAAAACAAGAGGACAGCCTATTGTACTACAAAAACTAATTAAACATAGAAGAGAAACATCAGTCACCAGAACGCCAACAAAACGTAAGCGATCTCAATTGCTCCACACTGTTAGAAAACATATTGCTGGAACATCAACTGATTCATTAGACCTGCAGCAGGCACATGAACTACAACGCTGTTCAGAAACGTCACGTCAGGAAATTTGCAGGAAAGCAGGCATTGAAAGTAGAGTTAGAATATCCAAAGAATTAGCAATAGCCATGAAGGAAACAGTAGGTCTTACGTGGGCACAGGAGAGAAAACAGAGAAGATTGAAAATTGAAAGACGCGCCAGCGGTATTAAAAGTATAACTTCACAATTAAAATTTATTATGGAAACTCATTTGTTACAGATTTCTCCATCTGTGAATGTACAGATTCATCGTATTAAAAAAAAGGAAGTGTGAATGATAATTGAGCGAAATTTTGGGGCTAGAGCAAATTATGGCAGTTGTTGCTTGAGATTGACAGAATTAACAGAGTGTGAAAATCATTTAATAGATGTATTTATTAAATACACCTATTTATCTATTAAACTGAACATTTCGTTTTACTCATGACCATACTCAATAGATTATCTAACATTTGGAAATTACGATCATTGAATATACATACCAAGCTTCGTCTGTTTAATTCAAATGTTATCTCAGTGTTAACATACGGCTGTGAGAGTTGGAAAATAACAAAATCATTGGAGAACAAGCTGAATACATTCGAGAACAAATGTCTTAGAAAACTCATGAACATCAGTTGGAAAGAATTCAAGACTAATCGACAAATAAGAGAAGACTCTAGGCAGAAATATGTCTCCGACTATATAAGGAAAAGACGATGGTCATATATCGGTCATGTCCTACGAATGCAAAACAACAGAATACCACTACAGGCGCTCACCTGGGTTCCTGAGGGTAAGCGGAAAAAAGGAAGACCAAAAGAAACACTCAGAAGAACAATAATAAGAGAAGGAAGAACGTTGGGCCTAAATAATGTGCAAGAGCTAAGAGGAGTGGCGTCACAACGAACAACCTGGAGAGCACTGGTTTCTGCCTTATGCGCCGTGTTTGGCGCTTAAAGAATTTATTATTATTATTATACTCATTTTTACATGACCGTCGTGATGTATGATTCAGATAATTGTTAGCTCTCATGTTTTTGGGAATAATTGGGTGTGTTATTTTAAGGTAATAAATGTGGACTTGCAATTTAATGTTTCAATAATTAATGTTTGACGCATGAAACCAAAACAAAACTTTGATATCCATTTTCTGCAGGTTTTCTACTTTTGATTTCTGTAATTTGTTATGCATGTTGATTGTGACCGATTTAGTGAAAATTGCATTATAAACAAACTATAACAAAATATATAAAAAACGTAAATTTTACACTATTTCAGACTATTATATCTTCTGTTCTAATTGTGATAAAATGTTTGTTCTTGTTCTAAAATTTACTCTAACATTTCTAGTCTAGCTTTACGCAAAATTAAAGCCGGTATTTATAATAATAAAGTAGCCTAAAAGCATAATTAAGCCCTATCAAAAGTAAACATCGCCACATGTTTTTTCCATTAGGAAGTTGATCACGTGACCTCTGTCAAGTGGGCTATAAATAGCGCGGTCGGGGAAAATGGGGAATTAACTAAAAGATCGCTGGCAAACAGCCGTGGGTAATCAATGACTTTCGTTTGTGGTGTCCTAATGTATAACACATTTTCTACCAGACAGTGCATGGGCGCGCCCGATTAAGAAGTAAACAACCTTTGGATGACCACAGTCGATTATCCTATCACTTATAATAGTTTTGTCTGATCAGTTTGTTGATTGTTGGCTAGGTCGGGTAAATGACATAACCATTTCCGGACAAGACTTATCAGAGAATAATTATCCATCTTGAAAGAGATTACCTGTGATAGATTTTGAAGTCGAAATTGTAAACATGATCGATAATCACTGGACAACAAAGTTTGACTTTTTGTGTGTATCTGAGATTAAACCAAGTTACCTTTATGTTGCTTGGGTTGCTGAATATGAAAATGGCTGTTAAAACACCAGCTTAGCTCTAGTTTTTTAATTATCTATAAAACAAGTTTTACACATTTGCATATACATACCATATGATAATAATGCTCATAGTGAAAATGATTCACAGCGACGCCTTTTTGCCTGTCGCTTGTAATGAGTTTCTGGAGCATCTCTCACAAGGGTCCAACAATAACCTGCTAGCATTGCTGCATTCCATTTTCCTTGGTACCTTTTTTCGAGGGTAGTAATGCCCTGATGAAATCGTTCCCTTTGCTCGTCACTGACAGCACCGCAGTTAGCAGGGAAGAAATCCAGATGAGATTGTAAAAAGTATAATTTCAAAGACATGTTGCACCCTAGTCTCTCGTAGCGCTGCAAGAGGGTTTCTACAAGCTCCTGGTGATTGTAAGCCTTATTGATTCATAGAAAGTTTGTGGCTACTTGCTGGAAAGCATTCCAAGCGAACATTTCATCACCTGTGAGGATATAATCTAAATGCTGATCTCGGAAGAGCTGACGTGTCTGTGGACCGACAAATAGGCTACACCATCCTTGATTTTGGTCTCACTAAGTCTTGGAAATTTACCACGAAGGTATAAACATCCTGCCCCATTTCGATCCGTGGCCTTTACAAAATTCTTTATTAGTCCAAGTTTATGTGGAGACGAGGGAGCAAGATCTTGTGGGAATTTACAAGTGGTTCGTTAAGTACATTCTATTTCCCCGGTTCAAGTGATTGTCGTTGGGGGCCAATCCTTTTTCTTGTACTGGGAAGTCCTGGCACGGCTGTCCCACAGACAGAGGAAACAGCAAAACTTTGTGTAACCCTGGTGAAGCCCCCATCAAGATGGCAATGACCTTCAGGTAACCACAAATCTGCCACTTATAGTTGTCATAGTTGATTGTGTGTAACAGTTGTTTCATGTTGTTGTACGTTTCTTTCATGTGGACTGCATACCCGAGTGGAACAGATGGTAAAACGTTATCATTATGGAGCAGCCCATCGTGTAAGCTCAACTTGGACGAATCAATGAACAGCCTCAAGTAGTCGTATTTGTAGTTTATGTGTAGTGCTGCCATCAGACCCACGATATCAACGCAAGCAATGAGGTTATCTGTCATTTTGAAATATGGAAGCATGTTTTTGCCGAGCAGGAAACACAGACACGTGCACATTCTCTTCTAGAAGATTCCATTGCAGCAGTCTGGACCCCAACAGCTCTGCTTTATTTTTTGGCAATTTCAGATCTCTCACTAGATCATTCAATTAACTCTGGGTAATTTTATGTGGCTGTGCAGACTCTTTAATAGGCAAACAGTCAGGATCTCTTGATGTAGATGCTTTCAAAGGTAACGGATGTCCACTGGCCTTATTATCTTCTTCATCATCAATAGTAAACGATTCTGGTGAGTACGGAACAGGAAGTCCTTCCCCGTGAGGCACTGACAGCATAGCAGAGGGAATATAGCAACCAAAAATATACGCAAATTGCATGCTATTGGCTTGGCATTTCAGGTGTAAAAATACAACATTTCTGATTGGACACATATCAAATAGCAGCAATCTGGATGCGTGCCGAATGTTACCATATAATCTAGCGTCTTTTGAGTTTACGGCACTGTGAAATTCAACTTGTCAAGAAGAGAGCCAGACAAGCTAGAGTAAGGAATAGGATCAGGTTTCTACTTTAAAGGATCGGACAACGTGTTTGAGCATCTTGTAGATTTACAAAACGAATACTCTACATTTATTAATACGGAATCCTGGGAACCTAAACTCAAAGTCATAGTGGGAGTCTATTCTAAAGTAACACCCCCGACCATGTGTAAGAGGCATCTTAATCAAGTTGCCGAAACTATTTCTCTGAGCCAGAAGTCGGTATTCCCAAAGATATTTTTTGTGAGTTGTACATTTTATAATTCTATATTTTGCATTTATTTACATGTTAAAATTGCTATTGGATGTCCGAGTCATATGTAGCAAAGTTGATTTTGCTGGGGAGGTTATGATGGTGTCCTAAAAGAATGAAAAGGAGTCTGCTATAACCGTGTGAGATCAAGCACATGTAGGTCTATGACTCTAGAGATGATGATGATGAATTATGTGCAGAGAACCTAACGCTACCTCCCTAGGTCTCACATGGTCAATCTTGTGGCTCTAGCGTATGGTGTATGGTGTACCTAGTGTCTAGGGGAGAAATGAATGATGGTACACAACAATCAAACACTTTAAGTTTCTATAAAAAAAATTAATAACTATCAGTTAAGTTTTTCTTTAAAAAAAGTATTTACAATTTATTTTGCCTGTCTATTCATAGCTTGTGGACAGGTCTTTGAAAACAAAGACAAGATAGTTTACAGAAAAAGAACAATTTAAAATGTTGGGACAATCTGCCCAATAACTAAAAGTTATTATGTATTTATAACTGTTCTTCCTGTAGGAAATATTAAGCTAATTCACTGTATTTATATAACGGGAGAGTCACTGTATATGAGGGCTGTAGTTCCTCATACCCCCATAAAATTCCTGTGTAATATTTTGAAACACAAGAAAATGTCAGAGATGCCCCAGATGTATTACTCTTCACCTGAGAGTCCTTGTTGTAAGATAATACGATGGGTAGTTGCAGAAATTTCAAGTTCGACAATCGCCAAAGCTCCTACTGGATATTCAACAGCATATACGTCTGGTTGGAGACTGGTTGGCGTTTATAAGCACTCAGCAGGTTTCCTGTCACCAGCCGCAACAGGAACATAGATCCTCTGCAACAAAAGGACACCCTGGCCTTTTATCTCTGATCATTTATTCTAACACTTAATTTCATATATGGGTATGGGGTCAGCCTCGCGTGCCTTGCAAGTGCACTAGCCCCTGAATTGTACAGGACTCCCACCTGGTTTTGACCACACCTCAAGTCCTTATAGTAGATACGCCACTGTACGTTCACATACTTTTCCTCCATACAATAATGTGGAGTAACCACATTCCCTTTGTTATGATATTCTCTTCTTTTCTTTTTACTTATTGATGCGTGATGCCATATGATGATGGATGGTATCCGCATGTCTGGTTTTGTGTGGTGTGCAGATGTGTTCAGTCAAAACAATGTTCATACAAAAATAACAGGGCAATCCACATAGGACGTCAGTAAACTCACGACGTATAAAGTCAATGATTCTTGTAACAGCCGTTGACGTTTTTCTTCATTATTTATTGTGGACGCCACAGTGACAAAATGGTTACGCGAATATGTAGACACATCAAACAGTCATTATCACAGCAACATTCAATACAGCAATAGACGGTAGACAGCATTACAATGATGAGTCAGATGCATGTTATATTTCAAAGTGCTGTAAATGTAGTCAGGTGAAAAACTCCATCCTTTCTATAACAGCCAGGAGATAACCAGATGTATGAGATCAGTTCACTCTCCTTAGTTTGACTTCAGCAAGACAGACACGTCTGCCGAAGTATAAATAATGTCCTCAAAAATATCCTCTAGATAATAAAGGTTTTCCAAACCTAGTTCATTTAACAAAGTAGCAAGTAATGGTCCTTGGTACCTGCATCAACCGATGCAGTACAATGCAGCGACATGTGAGCTGGGAAAAAACATCTCGTGACGACGACTTTCGAAGACAGGCTATGAATCGAATCGTTTACGACCAAAAATCGATAGAGTTAATGAAAATGTTAATTTACCTTGCTTTCATGAAATACACAGAAATATCACGCCTCCCGGCATGTGCAAATACACTAGAGGTATTATCTCGAATAAACGAAATATCCATAAGAGGACTACACATCCCTGACAGAACAAAAAAAAGCGGAGATCCCCTCTTCAACGAGGCATCTCTTTCGCCATTCCAAATCGCTCACTCCACTAGTGGTGGGCGGAAACCGATCGACCAAGAAGCAAGACAAGTCATGCGCAGTCCAGCGCAAAATGACCACAGCTCAAACTTAACTGCATTCGATACCAACGCGAGAAGACAAATGCTTACCGAGAAAAGTGACTATAAATTTCAAGCAGTTGTTGCCCTTGCGTTATAAAATAGATATTGAAATAAAACGATGTTGCGAGAATTTATCACGCAACATATCACCACCTCCTCCCGATAAAAAAAAAATGTGGAACATATTTTTTTTTTAAATATCAAAGAGCATGCGATAAGCGGCTCAAAACGCACGAATTATGCGCTGATAATTAATTAAATTGCCAAACAATAGGCTAATTATAGAGTGTCTGGTGAGGATATACCTCAACAGAAAAATAAATATGTCTCAAAAAATATTCACATCGGGGAGGTGTCACCAACACACATCACGTTAGCATGTAAACACAATATACGTATGCAAGTTACTATAATCATCATTAAACAGCATACTCTAATATTGTCTTTAAAAATGGATGTACAAATCTGATAGGAAAATTTAAATAGTACATTATTTGACATGTAATGACATAAGTACATAGTAAAGTTAAACTACATGACGATCCAGGACATATGCTCTGGTATTCCGAGGGTAAGTACACAATCTAGAACTCGTCATGCTTGATACTAGTAAGGTAAGTCCTCAGCTCAACAATGACATTCTGAGAAAGTACAAGCAATATAATGCTAATTAATAACTAATATGCTTCATAAGGTACAATACATTATTAATAATTGTGGCTGTTTAGTAAACTAACGGCCCTTATATTAACTACTCAGTCCTCCTCTATCATCTTAAAAAACGAACAGAAGAAGATGACAACAAAGCACGATAGTGTGTACATATAAAGTAAGTACAGATGTGCTAATCTATTGTAGAAATATAGGTGTGTTATGACTCTGTAATATATGGAAATATAGGACAGAAGTATTAGTTGGAGTCATGTGGGCATCTAGACAAAATGTCAGCCATCACATTATCCGCACCACGGATAGCTCGTACCGTGAAGTGAAAAGGTTGAAGAGCTATAGCATATCGAGTGGATCTCGAACTCTTCAAATTCTTAGTCTGAATAGCTGTAAGAGCTTTCTGATCAGTCTCTAGAATGAAATGTGCGCCCAGGAGGAATCTTTGTAGCTTTAGAATTGACCAAACCATCGCTAACAACTCACGGTCTAAAACCGAGTAGTTCCTCTCTGCCGCATTTAGTTTTCTAGAAATGTACATAACAGGATGCAGAGTATTTGCATATTCTTGCATCAGTGCTGCTCCAATCCCAGTGGATGAAGCATCACTCCGAAGAACAAAAGTCCTATCAAGAGTAGGTAATCTTAAGATGGGAGGAGAAGAAAATATATTCTTGATTTGGTCTAGTGAAGATTGGCATTCTTCAGACCAACGGACCAGATTAGGCGAACCTTTCTTCAACAATGTTGATAGAGGTGCCATGATCGAAGATAAATTTGGAATAAATCTCCCATAAAATTGAATTAAACCTAAGAGACTCCTAACTTGTTTCTTCGTTTTAGGAACAGAGATGTTCAGTATTTTGGAAGTATTGTGGTCTTCTGTCTTCAAGAGACCATGACCAACACGATGACCCAGGAAAGAGATTTCACCAAAACCAACAAAAGCTTTAGAAGGTTTTGCTGTCAAATTATTCTCACGTAGAGTGGACAGTAAGTCATATAACCCTAAATAGTGATCTTCCCAGGTATCACTGAAGAGACAGATGTCATCTAAGTATGCGATGACATCCGAACGATGTGACAGAATTCGACGCATCATGCGAACGAAAGTGGCAGGGGCGTTCATGAGACCAAAAGGCATAACATTCCATTGAAATAGACCCCTAGGTGTAGAAAAAGCAGTAAGAGGTTTGGCATGCTCTGCTAAAGGCACTTGCCAATAACCTTTAGACAAGTCAAGTTTAGTGAAGAATCTAGAATTAGAAAGTCTAATCAGTAGATCTTCTAACAAAGGCATCGGTTCAGCGTCGAACTTTGTGACCTGATTCAATTTGCGATAATCAACGCAAATTCGTATGTTCTTATCCTTCTTCCGGACAATAACCATGGAAGAAGAATATGGTGAAGTCGATGGTTCAATTATATTTAATTGAATCATTTCATCCAATTCCTTTTCCACTTGCGACTGAAAGTGTATAGGAATAGGATACGGCCTAACCCTAATTGGATTATTGTCGGTAAGAATTATGTCATGTTCTATGACATCTGTGTGTCCAGGAATGTCAGTGAGAACATCCTGAAATGTTTGTAACATCGACGAGACTTGTCGATGTTCGTCACCAGAAAGATTAGGAGAAACAGAAACGTTTTTCCAAGATTCCGTGGAATGTAATGGAACCACTGGAAGGGGAAGGTTGACATCAGAGAAGGTAGCTTCCTCATCCTGAATGACAGACAGGGATGAATAATGACCGTGAGGTGCAGGAGCATCATCCGTTGCCTGGAAAATAGGCAGCAAATAGTCCGGACGTTCGTGAAATTCCGAAAGCATGTTTATGTGGAAAGTTTTATGCTTTCCATCAATATCGACCACATAGTCAACATCGGAAATCCGAGAGACTATTGCATACGGACCTTTCCATGCAATAAGAAGTCTATTTTCCCTACTGGGGAGTAGGACGAATGCTTTGTCACCTGGACAAAGTTGTCGTAGACATCTATTCTTGTTAGCAAACTGCCTTGCCTTCTCTTTAGCAATTTCTGATGAAGCAGTTGCTAGCTTACATGCCTCAATGATCTTTTGTCTAAGAGCAATGACATACTCATATGAGGATTGAGTTTCATCGCTAATATCATCGGCAGTGATGAGATCGTGTAATAAAGACATAGGGCCGCGTGGACGCGCGCCAAAGACAAGTTCGAAGGGAGAAAATCCTGTGTGTTCATTAGGGACTTCTCTATAGGCAAAGAGAGCCGCGGGTAAAACCCTGTCCCAATCTTGAGGATGATCTTCAGTTATCTTACCAAGCAAAGTCTTGAGCGTTCTATTCAGACGCTCAACTAACCCATTAGACATAGGATGGTAGATACTACTGAGAGATCGTTCAATATGTAAGGTAGACATTACCTGTGACATAGTGTCAGATATGAGTTGAGTGCCATGGTCTGACAATATTTCTCTGGGGAACCCCAAGCGAGAAAATATCAACCAAAGAGCATCTGCGATATCTGTAGTAGATATGCTCTTAAGAGGAATAGCCTCTGGCCAACGTGTGCACATATCGACACATGTAAGGATAAACTGATGTCCTCTGGCCGACTTGACCTTAAAAGGGCCAATAATATCTATGGCCATTTTCTGAAACGGCCGAATAGGAATGTCAGCAGCCTGGATAGGCGCAGCATGTCGTGGTCCTCTAGATTTGACCTCCTGACATACCTTGCATGATCGGCAGTAAATACGAATGTCCTTATTGACAAAAGGCCAAAAGAAAGCCGCAAGGACTCTCGACTTCGTACGGGAAAAACCCATATGTCCAGCACATTGCGAGTCATGAGCATGTTGTAATATTTGCACTCTCATGCTCTTGGGAACAAGAATTTGCGAATGTGCCGACGTAGTCGAATCTTGTACCATACGTACAAGTACGCCGTTTCTCATTGCAATCCAAGATTTTCTATTTGTATCCTGATTCGGATCACCTTTCTTCGCAAGAACGAAGAATTTTTTTAAAGAAGGATCTTCTTCTTGCAATTTTATGAAAGAGTCACGAGTGATTACTAAGTGACTATCTTGGCTATCAACTTCATTATCACTATTCAGTGAAGTTTCGGGTGTTTGTAGAGCTTGTGCTCTTGTAACTACTGCATTTGTAGCTTGCATGTTATTATCTTCCCAAGCAGCAATCTGCTGTGGGGTACACTCCCTAACTCCGTGAATACGACCAATAATAAGGTCCGCAATAGGATTAGGTAAGAGACAAGCATGCACATCTCCAGTAAAGAAAGGAGTGGCAATGCGAATTACAGCAGTAGGATATTTTTCTAGAGTGCCGCCAAATGTGACACATTTAATAACCCTTCCTGTAGCACAAGATGGATCTACAAGCGATTGTCTAACACCAATAGTGGTGCATCCGGAATCGAAAAGTAGTGAGACCGGAGTATCATTAACAAGACCCTTATGTAGAATTAAAGAACCCCTCCCGTCATGCGCAACAGCAGCAGGAAGAGCGGGAAGTGGGTGACCACAACTCAAAGTAGTTATGGTACCCGGTTCGAATAAAGTACTGCATTGGGGGCATTTGTTTGCTCTCTCAAAGTCAAAAGCAGAACCAGTGACAGCGTCAAAGTTTTTACTATCAACAACATGATTACAGGCTCCCTCAGTTTCCTGTTGTACAGCATTAGCCTGCTGATATCTCTTTTTTTTGTGTTGAGATCTACCCCGACTATTATTACCTCTGAAGTTATCAGAGTTATTATTATCTCTGCAGTTATTATTGTCTCTATTGTAATTGTTATCCTGGTTCGAATTCCAGTTTCCACGATTACTATCATGTTCACATTGATGCGAACATCTATTTGTTTGGTTCTGAGGTCTTCGGCAGGAATAACCTCTATTACCATATCCTCTTTTGAAATGCTTATAATTATTAGGGTGATAGTAACGAGTACTATCAGGTTGTCTCCAATTCTTCGAAGAAGAATCACCATGAAATTGATTTCCATGATTTTGACAGAAATTACCGCTACTCTTTCTATCAAAATTTTGTTGGAATCTACGAGCAAAGTTTTGGCCATACGGAGCTGCCGAAGCAACTGGTAAACCTTCTTTCACCTTAGAGTTACCCATGGTTATGTGTGGGTGCGCAGTTACGTATTGGCAACAGAAATCTTCCATTTCTTTTATTGTTTTAGGTTTACGTTCATGAAGGAAGGCAAGGAAAGACTCATTGACAGACGACATGACTTTGTCTCTAAGTATTAAGTCCATAAGTCCTTCATAAGTTTTTTCCGTCTTAGATAGTTCAACCCATCGTGAGAAAGTAATGCGTATTCTTGCAATAAACTCGGAGAATTCAACTCCATTTTCAGGTAACATGTTTTTAAATTGTAGACGATAGCCGTCTTCGTTAAGCTGATATTTCTTTAACAAAGCGGCCCTGACAACCTCATAATTGTTCTTGTCAGGTTCATCCACCATATTTAATATACTTAGAGCTTTACCTGTCAGTATCCCTGATAACTGATAAACATATTTTGCTTTGTCTATGTTATGAGCTGTACATGCTTGTTCAAATCTGTCCAGATAGAACATTATGTCATCACTGGAAGGACTAAATGTTGGTAACTTAATCTTAAAAGTATCATTATTAGCCTTACCAGAAGATGAACCCTTGTTTGAATCATTACCATTACTCATGCTCGTCAATTTCAATTTTTCCAACTCTAAAGCTAAGACCTTTTCTTCATGTTCCATTTTTGCTTTCTCTTTCCTCTCATCAGACTCTCTCTGTAATCTTCTTTCCTCAGCCTGAGCCTCTTTTTGAAGTCTTTCATTTTCAGCTTCTTTTTCAAGTCTTTTATTTTCAGCCTCTTTTTCAAGTCTTTTATTTTCAGCTTCTTTTTCAAGTCTTTTATTTTCAGCCTCTTTTTCAAGTCTTTTATTCTCAGCCTCTTTTTGAAGTCTTTCAGCTTCTAGCTGTAGCTGGAGTTTTCTTTCCTCAGCTTCTGATTCCCTTTTTTGTTTTTCCATTTCCATTTGGAATCTTTTTTCATCCACCTGCATCTGCAGTTTCTTTTGTTCAGCTTCCATATGCAGTTTCTTTTGTTCAGCTTCCATTGCTTTATCATATCGAGCAGTTGCAAATTCTTCTAACTTATCACCAGTCTTCCCAAGCAATTTACCCTGCTCAATAAAGTGCTCAAATGTAGACATGTTGTCTAACATATGAGTCCAAAACCTGAAATAATTAACTAATTTATTTCAAACCTAAGTGTAACAAGTCTTAATTAAGCACTTGTATATTCACATCACCTTATATTATCCCAGTCTCTGTGGGAAACAAGTCTCCAATCAAAGAACTTGTATATGAAATATCAGCAATCAATTCTTGATCATAAGTGCACTTCTCATTCAATAGTGCACGACACTATTCATCATTCATTTATCATCAGTGTAGTAGTAACAGTGCATTAGCATAGCCCATTAACTAATTACTATAACTGTAAACAATGACTATGTAAACACATGCAGAATGTAAACATTGAAAATGTAAACAATACAAACAATGTAAACAATAACAATGTAAACAATAACAAAGATCAGCAACAATACAAAAACGTTCGCAGAAATCAACTAAAAATAAAGCAGAAATTAATGAAATATCACAAAAAATGTGACGATATCTGCGATAGAATTAAACAAAATACATGACACCACAGTGTATAAACAAAAATGTTGTATGAAACTAAATTATAGACAAGAGTAGGCTAACAAACACAAACAAATCAAAACAAAACTAAAGAATGCGAAATAATAACGAAAACAATATTAAAACATGTCATCACAGCTAACATAAATAGCAACAGAAGTCGCTTAGCAAATTCCAGTATCGGAAATTTGCAAACCTTACAGAAAACGCTCACAATAGACGACCTCTATGACGTGGCATAATCTAACGGAGACACCACCCAACCGAGAACCCGCTGAAATATAAACATATAAATATACAAATAACATATAAACATATAACATATAGAATGAGATGATACACAGAAGACTCAGCAGAAGTATAAGGGCACAGTTTACATACAAACAGGCCACTTAACTTATAGGCTTCCAATCGTAGAACAGCAGAAAAACGGATGTCAATCAACGTCCTAAAGAGCGAAGCTCCAACGATGATGGCACATCTGAACTGCTTCCACTGCTAACACGATGGTACAAGAGCTTCTGAAATACTGTGTGTTGAGTTGTTTCGGCACTTGACCTTCTAATCCAAAAGTAAGTTGATGGAAATCGGTACTTGGCCTTCTTCAGAAAACAACCCGTTTCAACCGGCACTTGACCTTCACAAAAACGACAGCACTGGAACCTTGACAGCAGCAACTTGCTTGACTTGCGTAAAAGATAACAGCAGTCCGAGTTATCCGGCAACATGTAACAACGCCGGGTACTGTCAAATTCTTGTTTCCGTCAAAAAGTTGAAATTTTGACTTTTACCGGGCAACGCCGAGTACTTTGAAAATTTTGAAGATGTTGACTGTATTGAAGAATGTTAATTTCTTGAAGGATGCTGATGAATTCTTGTTGAAAATGAAGTGGGTAAGGGACCCCGTGTTTGCTAGTACCAGAATCAAACCAGCTTATGGCCACCAAATGATGCGTGATGCCATATGATGATGGATGGTATCCGCATGTCTGGTTTTGTGTAGTGTGCAGATGTGTTCAGTCAAAACAATGTTCATACAAAAATAACAGGGCAATCCACATAGGACGTCAGTAAACTCACGACGTATAAAGTCAATGATTCTTGTAACAGCCGTTGACGTTTTTCTTCATTATTTATTGTGGACGCCACAGTGACAAAATGGTTACGCGAATATGTAGGCACATCAAACAGTCATTATCACAGCAACATTCAATACAGCAATAGACGGTAGACAGCATTACAATGATGAGTCAGATGCATGTTATATTTCAAAGTGCTGTAAATGTAGTCAGGTGAAAAACTCCATCCTTTTCTATAACAGCCAGGAGATAACCAGATGTATGAGATCAGTTCACTCTCCTTAGTTTGACTTCAGCAAGACAGACACGTCTGCCGAAGTATAAATAATGTCCTCAAAAATATCCTCTAGATAATAAAGGTTTTCCAAACCTAGTTCATTTAACAAAGTAGCAAGTAATGGTCCTTGGTACCTGCATCAACCGATGCAGTACAATGCAGCGACATGTGAGCTGGGAAAAAACATCTCGTGACGACGACTTTCGAAGACAGGCTATGAATCGAAATCGCTCACGACCAAAAATCAATAGAGTTAATGAACGAGTCAATTTACCTTGCTTTCATGAAATACACAGAAATATCACGCCTCCCGACATGTGCAAATACACTAGAGGTATTATCTCGAATAAACGAAATATCCATAAGAGGACTACACATCCCTGACAGAACAAAAAAAAGCGGAGATCCCCTCTTCAACGAGGCATCTCTTTCGCCATTCCAAATCGCTCACTCCACTAGTGGTGGGCGGAAACCGATCGACCAAGAAGCAAGACAAGTCATGCGCAGTCCAGCGCAAAATGACCACAGCTCAAACTTAACTGCATTCGATACCAACGCGAGAAGACAAATGCTTACCGAGAAAAGTGACTATAAATTTCAAGCAGTTGTTGCCCTTGCGTTATAAAATAGATATTGTAATAAAATGATGTTGCGAGAATTTATCACGCAACACTTATATTTGCTTCAGGCATGTTAACAGTGTTCATTGAACACAGAGGCTTGCTAAACTATTTTTAATACAATAATATGTCAACATAATCATAACAACATACATCAGTTAGACACCGTTTACTGTGAGGACTCAACAATGTCTGCTTCCGACATGTCCTTCACTTTTTCCCCAATAGCAGTATCTAACTTTGTAGTTGGACCAAACATATTAAATTTCATAAACTATCCTTACCACAATCAAGAAATATATAAACAAATGACGCTGATTTAGTGAAGAAATGGCCTCAGCTTCCTCCGAATCGTACAGACTGTGACTTGATTCTTTATTTAAGTTTATAATTAAAACAGCTGTTTTTCAGCGTATCTGTATAAAAATATTAGTTCAACTGGCAATGAATAGTCAAAGCCTTTTGGTAATATCTACCAGCCCTAGCCAATCGTAACGTTCTACTACTTGAATTCAAATGCAGTTTGAATGAAAAACCCATAATAATTTTGAATAACTGGTAGTGGATTGGCCAGTCTGCTTTAGTCATGCCCAATACAAAAGATATCACGTTTAGGATTACATTTCTCCTACCGTTCCCCTTTCCCATTCATCCTCTTTTCACCCCAAGCGAATCTGAATGTACCTCCTTGCCTCTTTTCCCAGCTCGCGTCCCCCTAACGTTACAAAAAAAACATGAGCAGGAACGCCAGTGTGTCTGGTCGTGTGTTCCTAGATATTAGTATTTCTTCAATAACTTCTCTATTACTGGGACTATTATACTATTTAAAGTACATTCTTACTAAGCTAACTCTACGTCATACTATCATATAATTCTTATGGGGAACTTCATAATGGTTTAAAATTTCCAATTTTTGTCATCGTCCATCGTCAACTAAAATTTTACACAAGTCCGCCATTTTCCTCTCTTTCATCTTGCGAGCATGTATTTTTGAAATAACTACTGTTTTAGTTACATCAGAAATGCTACAATTAGGAGGAAATAAAACTGTCTGCGTGGTTTGGCCTTGTTGGCTTTTCTGCAGTGTGAATATATGCGTTGCAGACTGTGTTAGCGATGCGGGGTGTAGACGGGGCAGGTTAAAGAATTTGCGTTACTAGTTAGCATTGTATCGTGTAATACTACCAAAAAATGTAAGGATTACTACTAGTTTTGCTACAAAGTTGACAGAAAGTGTTACTTCAGATAGCTAAATTGGGGTATACTTCCGGCAATAGTTAATTGTAAGGCTAGACTTACAAAGTGTAATCAGCAGATTGGGCAGAAGTTAAATATTAGTAGTGTTTATCGAAAACGACACTAAAGCATGTTAGACTTTTTTCCGTGAAATCGTTCTATAGGCTTAGCACGGTGCAAAAAAAAAAAACAGGTTGCTTTCTTCGAAGATGCCAACCGTCAGACACATGCGGGCAAATGTATTTATTATCGTTTTATGCCTAAATCTTACTGAATTGAGCGTGTATTCTCGCATATTTTGCTACACACCTCCCATCCTAAAACATGCATTCATTTGCAGGTTATAGTATGCGAGATAACCTAGCTCCATGAAGTCTTACTCGTTTTTCTGATCTTCATCATAAGGATGTCTGCTCAAAAAGTCTGCGCCAACGTTCAAAGGGCCGGGAATGTATTCTATTAAAAATGAGTATGGTTGCAACAAGAGAGACCATCTCAATAATCTAGAATTTTCATGCTTGGCCTGTGATAAGAACACGAGGAGAGAATGATCCGTTTGGACCACAAATGTCCGGCCATATAAATAAATTTGGAATTTCTTTATCGCCCATATTAAAGCGAGACATTCTTTTTCACTGGTTGAGTAATTTTTTTCCGCCTTGTTCAATTTGCGGCTAGCATAAGCGACTGGGTTCAATTCCCCATCTTGTGAGGAAGACCTTTGCAATAATGTAGCGCCCAGGCCTACATTGCTTGCGTCACTTCTCACAATAAATTCTTTAGTCAAGTCAGGCAATTGCAACATTGGCCTGCTTGTAAGCTTCTCTTTTAACTCCTGGTAAGCCAATTCACACTGTGCTGACCAAATTATAGTATAAGGTTGACCTTTGCGAGTTAAATCGGTCAAAGGAGCACATATAGAGTTAAAATGTTTGATATACTTTTGGTAAAAACCACACAGAGACACGAAAGATCGCACATCTTTTTTGTTTGTGGTCTAGGTGCTCTTTTTAGTTTTTTTCAGATTCTTGGGATCAGGGGTCATGCTACCCTGATGTACTGTATGTCACAAGAATTCCAACTCTTTACAACCAATACAGCATTTGGTTGGCCTAGCGGTTAAGTTAGCCTCTCTGAGTCTATCAAACAGCATATTCAAAGAGGTAACATGTTCCTCAAATGTTTCCGTAGCAATGAGGATATCATCCATAAAATTCGAAATACATGGATTTTTCAGGGGATCCAGCAATTTTCGCATCATCCTAGAAAACACACTCGGGGCATTTTTCAAACCAAATGGTAACATGTTGAACTCATAATGACCTTCCGAGGTGCTAAATGCCAAATAAGGTCGAACCTCAGGCTTTACTGGAATCTGGTAATAGCCTTTGCTAAGATCCACTTTGGAAAAATATTTTGCCTTGTTCAGCCTGGCAAAAAGTTGAGTAGTATCAGGTAATGGACCCACCTGACCTTCTGTGACAGCATTCAGTTTCCTGTAATCTATGCACAGTCTATGTTCTCCTGATGGTTTCCGCAACAGAACCACACAGGAACCGTAAGGAGACTCACTGTGAGAAATAATCCCTTCTTTTAACAGATAATCAATCTCCTCTTTCAAAACTTTTTCCTTAGCGAACGGAATAGAATAAGGCCTCATACAGATGGGTGCTGGGTCTAGTAATTTCATATCATATGACAGCAAATTTGTGTGCCCTGGTTTATCAGTTAACACATCTGTATGTTTCTCAAGGACCTTTTGAACCTTCTCCTTCTGTCCTTTTGTCAGGTGATTACTGATTTTCACCTGTGCAAACGTTTCACTGGTTTTCAGTGGATATTCAACCGAGGAGAGAGGTTCATTTTTTATCTCGGTTGCTATAGACAAGGCCATTAAATGTGATCCCTCCTGGATTTGTCTGTCCTGATATTTCTTCAAAAGGTTCACATGATAGACTTTCTCCTTTCCCTTTTTGTCTATCTTATAATTTGTTCTGGATACCTTTTCCAAAACTGTATATGGCCCTTGCCATCCGATCTGAAGTTTATTGTTGCTGCCTGGCAATAGAAGAAGTACTTTCTCCCCTACAGCAAGTTCTCGATCCTTCGCTTTTTTATTATAATAAGCAGCATGCTTTTTCCTGGCTTGTCTCAAATTTTCATTTGCCAGTTTCCAACTAGTTTTTAAACGAGTGGTCAGTTCGTTCACATATTGGTATGATGAGGTAACAGTCTCCTCTGCCTTCTCATCTGTCCAGGTCCTTAGCAAAGCTTCTAACGGACCTTTTATAGGCCGCCCAAATAGGAGTGTTGCGGGTGCCATTCCAGTTGAATTATGTGGTACTTCCCGGTAGGCAAACAAAGCGGCGGGCAAGTAGTGGTCCCACGTCTCAGGTTTCTCATGTGCCAGCTTTCTCAGGATAGAAATGAGAGTCCCATTGAACCTCTCTACCTGGCCGTTCCCTTGGGGGTGATACGGACTACTATAAAAGTGCTTGGCTTGAAACAACTTGAAAACCTCTTCAGTTAGCTTCCCCTTGAACTGAGAGCCATTATCAGTCAAGATTTGATGCGGGAATCCTAACCTTGTGAATATCGTAAGTAATGCTTCTGCCACATGTTTCGAATCGATTGATGACAGGGCTACCGCCTCTCCCCTCATAGAACAAGTGTCTACCAGAGTAAGGATGTAACTGTTCCTCCTCTTGGTCCGAGTGAGAGGTCCCACAGTATCCACTGCAACTCTCTCAAAAGGGGTTCCCACTATGGGCATTTCCCCAAGAGTTGCTGGAGCAGTCCAATGCTTTGGAGCTACTTTCTGGCATTCGGGACAGGATTTCACATATCTCTTAATGTCTTCCGTTATACCTGGCCAGAAATAATGACAAGCTATACGCTGTCCTGTTGCGCTAATCCCCATGTGACCACTGAAGGGGATAGTATGACCTAACTCCATTACTTTCTCCCTATATGAACTAGGAAGGACCAGCTGTGCGTGACCAGCTGAACCAGTGCCGGCCTTCCTGTATAGCAATTTATTCTTCATATAGAATTCTCCTTTATTAGGAGGAGTATGGCTCTTTGGGAGTTTCTTGTAACACGGCTTCAGTGACTTATCTTCAGCCTGTGCCTTTCTCATCTCCTCTGGCTGAGTATTTATGGGTTCATCTTCTTCATTTCGGGATTGAGATCGTGTCTGGACTGATGCCATGATCACCGGTCTCTTGGGATTCCCTAAGAAGACATATCTACACCCCAATATCAGAAGGTAGATTGGATCATTTAACACTGCTGCCTTGATTACTCCTTCCACATATCGCGTCTTCACATTTATCCTGGCGATGGGAAGTGTCATGGTCGCTACGTCCTTGGTTGCCGCTTGGATCTCCACTGTTTCTGTGGTGTATTGATCTGCCTGCACCAGGTGAGAACTCACAACTGAATCATAATCCAATCCCGTATCATACAAACACCTTATGGTGACTCCATTGCATATTACATCTTCACACACTGGGGGGGGTGGTAAGGTTCCTGTCGTTCAATAGAGTTGACCTTTACTCCCTTCCTCCCAGTTTTCATGGCAGCGAAACTTGGAGTTTTCTTTCTACAATTTTCAGTGTTATGGTTGTCCATCCGACAATTTTTACAATAGCTCTTTCCTTGGTTAAAAGGTTTTCTTTCACCATTTCTTCTATCATTGAATTGTGAGGGTCTATTCTTAAATTCATTTCGAGGCCTATCGAAGTTCTGCTTATTTCTATTATCGAATTTGTTATGGTTTTGAAGGGCCTTACTCTGATCTATTTGTTTCTTCTTCGTGCCAGCTACCTCTGCCTGGGCTGCCTGATACCTTTCAGCGACATTTATTATCTCACCCAGCCTCTCCGCACCCTGTTCCATGAGAAACTTTCTCATGTCTGGAGCCAAGGACTCTCTCATCTGTTCAATGAGTATCATCTCTTTGAGATCTTGGGTTTTCCCCAAAGTAGTCCATTTCCCCATATACGTTTCCAACCGGGCGGAGAACTGGTGATAGGTCTCACCCGAAAGTAGCATGGCATTCCTAAATTTCTTTCTATAAAACTCTCCGTTCTTTTCGTATCTTAACAAAAGAGTTTGCTTCAACATGTCATAGTTGTCTTGGTCATCCCTGCTCATTTTGTAAAACACTTCATAAGCTGTTCCCCGAAGTCCCTGAGACAACTTTACCCCCCCCCCCCCCCACCTTTCTCTTTCTAACCCATAAGTAGTATTTAAAAGTTCAAACCTGCTTAAATATCTTTCTATGTCATCGTCTTTCTCAACAAAAGGGTCTACATGAAAACCCATAGCTGAGGGTGAGGCTCCCTGACTAGTAGTGGCATCTGAGGAAAAGGGGCTAGCACCATTTTCAGGAGCATGGCCTTGAATTTCCAACTCTCTTAGTCGTAACTCGTGCTCCCTCTGTAATCTTTTTTCTTCTTTTTCTGCTTCCCTTTCGGCAGCCTGTCTTCTTTCTTCTCTTTCTGCAGCCTGTCTCTTTTCTTCTGCTTCTGCTGCCAATCTCTTTTCTTCTGTCTCCCTTTGCAGTCGTTTTTCTTCTGCCTCCCTTTCGGCAGTCAATCTTTTTTCTTCTGCCTCTGTCTGTAACTTCTTAGTCTCAGCCTCCAATGCCTTAGCCTATTTGTCAGCCTCAATCTGCAGCCTCTTAATTTCTTTGTCAGCCTCAATTCGTAACTGTAACTTTCTTTCTTCTGCTATCTTCCTATCCTCCCTTTCAATATACTTGTCACATTCTGAAGTTACATATTGAATCAAAGCTTGACCCTCCATAGTCATCTCCTAAGCAGTCTGTACAGCCGCAGAGCGAAACTCGGCCAGGTCTGCCATTCTAATAAGTACAAAATGTTCTAACAAAATCTCTAACTAATTATAATTTTATTTAATTAAATCTGGGCGCTGACACTTTCTTCACTACCCAAATCTTGGGCAATACTATATGGGGATTCCCTGGGAAAATAGACTGTTGTTAAAGCTAAACCCCAGACCCCAATGAATGTAGTACTAAGAGAAATTCAGATGCCCGGACAAGCCTACCAATTTATGTAGCAAAGTTGATTTTGCTGGGGAGGTTATGATGGTGTCCTAAAAGAATGAAAAGGTGTCTGCTATAACCATGTGAGGTCAAGCACATGAAGGTCTATGACTCTAGAGATGATGATGATGAATTATGTGCAGAGAACCTAACGCTACCTCCTAGGTCTCACACGGTCAATCTTGTGGCTCTAGTGTATGGTGTATGGTGTACCTAGTGTCTAGGGGAGAAATGAATGATGGTACACAACAATCAAACACTTTAAGTTTCTATAAAAAAAAATAATAACTATCAGTTAAGTTTTTCTTTAAAAAAAGTATTTACAATTTATTTTGCATGTCCATTCATAGCTTGTGGACAGGTCTTTGAAAACAAAGACAAGATAGTTTACAGAAAAAGAACAATTTAAAATGTTGGGACAATCTGCCCAATAACTAAAAGTTATTATGTATTTATAACTGTTCTTCCTGTAGGAAATATTAAGCTAATTCACTGTATTTATATAATGGGAGAGTCACTGTATATGAGGGCTGTAGTTCCTCATACCCCCATAAAATTCCTGTGTAATATTTTGAAACACAAGAAAATGTCAGAGATGCCCCAGATATATTACTCTTCACCTGAGAGTCCTTGTTGTAAGATAATACGATGGGTAGTTGCAGAAATTTCAAGTTCAACAATCGCCAAAGCTCCTACTGGATATTCAACAGCATATAAGTCTGGTTGGAGACTGGTTTGCGTTTATAAACACTCAGCAGGTTTCCTGTCACCAGCCGGCAACAGGAACATAGATCCTCTGCAACAAAGGGACACCCTGGCCTTTTATCTCTGATCATTTATTCTAACACTTAATTTCATATGTGGGTATGGGGTCAGCCTCGCGTGCCTTACAAGTGCACAAGCCCCTGAATTGTACAGGACTCCCACCTGATTTTGACCACACCTCAAGTCCTTATAGTAGATACGCCACTGTACGTTCACATACTTTTCCTCCATACAATAATGTGGAGTAACCACATTCCCTTTGTTATGATATTCTCTTCTTTTCTTTTTACTTATATTTGCTTCAGGCATGTTAACAGTGTTCATTGAACACAGAGGCTTGCTAAACTATTTTTAATACAATAATATGTCAACATAATCATAACAACATACATCAGTCAGACACCGTTTACTGTGAGGACTCAACAATGTCTGCTTCCGACATGTCCTTCACTTTTTCCCCAATAGCAGTATCTAACTTTGTAGTTGGACCAAACATATTAAATTTCATAAACTATCCTTACCACAATCAAGAAATATATAAAGAAATGACGCTGATTTAGTGAAGAAATGGCCTCAGCTTCCTCCGAATCGTACAGACTGTGACTTGATTCTTTATTTAAGTTTATAATTAACACAGCTGTTTTTCAGCGTATCTGTATAAAAATATTAGTTCAACTGGCAATGAATAGTCAAAGCCTTTTGCTAATATCTACCAGCCCTCATCATCTCATCTCAACCCATAACCCGTCATGGGTCGTAGGGGTGCCATGGTGGAAGCATCAGCAGACAGGGTCCTCCACTGCTCTCTATTCTCAGCAATGCGTACAAGTGTGGAGAAACCGTGTCCTGCCCATTCTTTGATGTTATCAGCCCAGGATTTTCTTTGCCTTCCTCTTCTCCGTTTACCTTCGACTGTTCCCTGGAGGATCGTTTTCGAAAGGGAGTCATGATGAGTTACATGCCCAAACCAGGCAAGCTTTCGACGTTTCACTATTGACAAAAGTGGTTCTTGATGGCCTGCATAGGTGTTTATCTTCTCTCTAACATAGACATTTGTTTTGTGCTCTTTATAGCAAATGCGCAAAATTCTTCTATAACATTTATGCTCGAAAGCCTGAATCCTTCGCTCCGTATCTGCAGTGAGTGTCCAGCCCTCACACCCATACAAGAGAATAGATAATACAAGTGATTTGTATAATTTGATCTTCACAGGAAAACTGATGTTACTTTTCCAGATCATATTCAACCTTGTCATGGCAGCTGAGGCCATCTCAAGTCTTGTCTTGATTTCTTTATTTGATCTTCCATCACTACATATAGTGGACCCGAGATATTTAAAGGTGTTAACTTCTTCTAACGTTTGCCCATTTAACGTAATGTTGGTCGGAACATGTTTCTTATGGCTATTCACCAATATCTTGCTTTTTTCTATATTAATTTCCATCCCATATGTTCTTGTTACTTTCTCCAGTCTAGAGGTAAGGTCTTGAAGTTCTGATTCTGTTCCAGCTATCACATCAATATCATCAGCAAAACGAAGATTACACAGACGTCGGCCTCCAATCGATATGGTTGATTTATAATCGTAGAGAGCCTCCTGCATAATATGTTCTAGATAAATGTTAAAGAGCACTGGTGACAGGATACATCCCTGGCGAACTCCTACAGTTGTTTTGAAAAATTCTCCAATGTCATTGCTTGCAAAAACAGCACTGCTTGCGTCCTTGTATAGTGCTTCAATGATATCTATGATGTTGGTATCAAAATTGAATTTTCTCATTATTTGCCATAAACCTTCATGCCAGACTCGATCGAAGGCTTTTGTGAAATCGATGAAGTTATGGTATAAATCATGTTGATGCTGGAGATGTTTTTCGATCAGTAATCTAATATTGAAGATTTGTTCTGAGGTACTTCTTTTTGGTCTAAAGCCAGCCTGTTCCTCTGACAAGATTTCTTCTGATTTCTGTTTTATTCTGTTCAAAAGTATCCTTAACATCACCTTACTTGGATGACTAATAAGGCTAATGGTTCTGTAGTTCTTGCACATTTTTAGATTTCCTTTCTTTGGAAGCGGTATTACTAATGACTGCGTCCATTCTTTTGGCCATTTTTTGGTACTCCATATCTTCTGGCAAATTGTTGTCATGATTTTTACTATATCTGGTCCTCCATATTTCAAGAGCTCTGCTGGTATATTATCCACACCCGGTGACTTCCCTTCTTTCATCGAACATATAGCCTCTTCCACTTCTTCCCGTAATATTGCTGCATTTCCGAGTTCCCTGTTTTCACAATTAATGTTGTTTAATATGCTATAGTCAGTGTCAAGTTTACAGTTATATAATTCTTTACAATATTCTGTCCACCTTCTCATTACAGCTGTTTTTTCATTGAGCAGAGCCCCATTGCTATCTTCTATGACAGTTACCCTGGGCTGTTGGGGTTTTGATAGTCTTCTTAATGTGTCAAAAACTGCCTTGCTGTTACCTTTTATTAGCCCCGTATTAATGGACTCACATTGATCAGCTATCCATTTTTCTTTGGCCTGTTTCATTTTCTTTCTAATATTTTTATTCACCATACTGTATTGCCATGCTGCTTCAGGAACCTCTTTCTTAACCTTTTTCATTTCTCGCCGTGTATCACATAACTTCAGAATTTCATCTGTAACCCATGGTTTGTTTATTTTCTTTCTTTTATAAAGTATTTCTGTTGCTGATTCAATGAGCACGTCTTTCATGTTCTCTGTGATTGAGTTGATATCATCCTCCAAAAAGTTGAGAGCTGCGAATTTTCCTCCAACAGTTGCCTCAAAGATTCCCGCGATTTCTGGATCTTTCAATTTGTCTAAATTGAATCTTAACTGAGAACATCTGTTTTGATTATAGTTCTTTTTGAGTTTAAGCTTGAGCGTCATCAATACCATGTCGTGATCACTACCAATGTCGGCGCCAGGAAAGGTCCTAGTCTTGGCTTTATTAATGCTGGACTTGAATCTTTTGGATACAAGAATAAAATCAATTTGGTTATGTATCTCAGTTTTTGGGGCATGCCACGTTGTTCTTCTTGATAACTTATGAGGAAATAGTGTATTTGCAAGGGTTAGTTTATAGTTGCTGGCAAATTCTAGTAGCCTTAGTCCTCGATCGTTGGTTTCTCCAGTCCCAAATTTCCCCACTGTGCCAGCCCAGTGACCGTATGCATCTGGCCCTATTTTAGCATTCCAATCACCTAGAACGATGAGAAGATCTTTCTTTGGAATTTTCTTAATTGCTTCATCCAGATTGTCATAAAATCATAAATCTACCAGCCCTAGCCAATCGTAACGTTCTACTACTTGAATTCAAATGCAGTTTGAATGAAAAACCCAAAATAATTTTGAATAACAGGTGGTGGATTTGGCCAGTCTGCTTTAGTCATGTCCAATACAAAAGATATCACGTTTAGGATTACATTTCTCCTACCGTTCCCCTTTCCCATTCATCCTCTTTTCACCCCAAGCGAATCTGAATGTACCTCCTTGCCTCTTTTCCCAGCTCGCGTCCCCCTAACGTTACCAAAAAAAAAAAAAATGAGCAGGAACGCCAGTGTGTCTGGTCGTGTGTTCCTAGATATTAGTATTTCTTCAATAACTTCTCTATTACTGGGACTATTATATTATTTAAAGTACATTCTTACTAAGCTAACTCTACGTCATACTATCATCTAATTCTTATGGGGAACTTCATAATAGTTTAAAATTTCCAATTTTTGTCATCGTCCATCGTCAACTAAAATTTTACACAAGTCCGCCATCTTCCTCTCTTTCATCTTGCGAGCATGTATTTTTCAAATAACTACAGTTTTAGTTACATCAGAAATGCTACCATTAGGAGGAAATAAAACTGTCTGCGTGGTTTGGCCTTGCTGGCTTTTCTGCAGTGTGCATATATGCGTTGCAGACTGTGTTAGCGACGCGGGGTGTAGACGGGGCGGGTTAAAGAATTTGCGTTACTAGTTAGCATTGTATCGTGTAATACTACCAAAAAATGTAAGGATTACTACTAGTTTTGCTACAAAGTTGACAGAAAGTGTTACTTCAGATAGCTATATTGGGGTATACTTCCGCCAATAGTTAATTGTAAGGCTAGACTTACAAAGTGTAATCAGCAGATTGGGCAGAAGTTAAATATTAGTAGTGTTTGTCGAAAACGAAACTAAAGCGTGTTAGACTTTTTTCCGTGAAATCGTTCTATAGGCTTAGCACGGTGCAAAAAACAGGTTGCTGGCTTCGAAGATGCCAACCGTCAGACACATGCGAGCAAATGTATTTATTATCGTTTTATGCCTAAATCTTACTGAATTGAGCGTTTTTTCTCGCATATTTTGCTACATCATACGTGACTGGCAACCTCGGCATTTAGTTTTATGAACTACCACTGCAAGAGCTGGTGACTGCTTTATGCCGGTTTCTGATAGAGAACGAACGAGCATTATTTATTTTTAAAGGGGTAAGAATTGGGCACGCAGGCCCGTCTAAACCAAAAGCAAAGGTAGCCCCAAGTTTCATATGTAGCAGGGAGTGGATGATAACAGAAATGAGCTGCATACGTATTACATTAACCTTTTCAACCAGTGCAAATGTAAATATAAACATGTTCAATATAAATGCAATGGATGTTTTCCGCTCCCTGGGATTAACATTAATGCTCAGGGAGGGTAAAGTTCTGAGGCAGATTGGATTGTGGAATGAAAAAAAAGGCGTGGGGGGGGGGAGAACCCTGTTTTAGTGTCAGGAAACCCAGTCCTCAAAAGGATGTTTGTTTCTTTCTTATTGCACTATACTAGTCGGTGGTACTAATTGGTGATACTATCTGTGGAACAAGTGTGTGGTATTAGTGGTCTTCAGTCAAAGTTAGACACTTTCAGCTGACGGGTCTTAATAAACGCTGGACCATCATCGCAATTACCCCACGATACTACGAGGGACGTGTTGCGACCACAAGATTTGACCAGTGAAGAGACTGAATCAGTTCCTAACCTGCAAAGAACAAGCATCGTGTGACGGTATTGCCTCCCCTGCTTTGCAGTAGTGGTCCAACAGTGGCCAAAACTCAAGAGTATCTATTATAGTCTTCAATGGAGTCTATCTTTACACAAGATTACTCTTGGCAGATGTATAGATAGAAGGTTAATTACACTTCTACCACAAAGGATTCTTTACAAGATATTCAGATAAACGAAAACAATGCTGGCATTGGCTGAGCACGTTAATTCTGGAATCTGCCGACAACTTTTGTGAAGAAATTAAGCAATGGGTTGTTCTGGCTCGTTAAGCCTCCACCCCTGAGTTAATCAATGGAATTATTATTATAATATAGCTCTGTTTAGAGTGTGTGTTTAGTACCTTTGACTGAGAAAAACATGTAGTACATTTAAAATAATTGAATCGGAGTTAAGTTTACATGGCCTGGATCCTATCAGCCGTCAGTACTTGATTTCTTAAATTCCCAACAAGCTCCTTAGAGCAGAAACACCATTCTTCAATTCACATCTATGCCAAGAGTAATCTTCGGCGAAAGTTATACACCTTTGAAGACCCTCAGTAGATACTCTGAATGTTGGCCACTATTGGACATGCACTGCAGAGCAAGGGAGTAAATCCCGTGACAATGCTACCGTAGTGGTCCAGTGGAATAGCCTATATCATTACTCACCGGAGCCATCAATTCCCTACTTCGTAACATTGGTAGCTCCTACGGTTTGGACGCAAAGTTGGGCATTAGGGGCAGTTAAGTAATGACAGCTGATGGACTCACTGTATCACTTAGTATATCCATAGCAGTTCGTCAAGATTGTGTACTATCACCATTACTGTTTAACGTTTATGTGGACAAAATAACATCAGGAGCAAATCCATAAGACGAAGAAGACACTGTAGTGAATTACACTGGAGAGGTTAAAGATGTTATACTGAAAACGTAGGTGTATGTGTCCACAGTGTGAGGTCAAGCTATGTAAGACCCTGAGTCTAATAGTTGATGTTGATGTTAAGTTCTCAGGGGACCTATGGCTACCTCTCTAAGATCTCACACTGTGCTATTATTTGCTTATTTATTGGTGTGATGTTTATTATATGGCTACATGTCTAGGGTTATGCAAAGGTAGTGATATGGTGCACAAAAGACACACAATTTCTTCTCCTCTAATTGTAGCCTTTCGATTTCAGCCTCCCTCTCAGCCTCTAATTTCCTAGCCTCCCTAGCATCTTCTAATTGTAATCTTTTTTCTTCTGCCAACCTCCTATCTCCCTTTTAATAAACTTATCACATTCTGATGTTACATACTGAATCAGAACTTGCCCCTCTATTCCAATTTCCTTTGCAGTCTGCACAGAAGCAGATCTAAACTTGGCCAAGTCTGCCATCTTATCACTCATACAAATGTTATAAATCTTGCTATATTAAATACAAGTATGACTAAATTATTCTAGGCTCTGACAATTCATCCAATTTCCACAAATACTTAATTCTTGTGCTAATTTAACAATGGGGATCCGCTGGGTCTAAATAATAATGATGTTAATTTAAATCCCGGAACAGGACCCAAATATATGTAGTGAATTACACTGGAGAGGTTAAAGATGTTATACTGAAAAAGTAGGTGTATGTGTCAACAGTGTGAGGTCAAGCTATGTAAGACCCTGAGTCTAATAGTTGATGTTGATGTTAAGATGTCAGGGGACTTATCGCTACCTCTCTAAGATCTCACACTGTGCTATATTTTTCTTATTTATTGGTGTGATGTTTATTATATGGCTACGTGTCTAGGGTTATGCAAAGGTAGTGATATGGTGCACAAAAGACACACACCCACACAACTGGAACTCAATGAAATTAACTGGATGTCGTAGATTTTAGATAGGAGTATTAAGACGTGGGTTGGTCCCTTCTGAATAGGTTGGAATGAGTGATAGGTACCGTGAGAGCTGGTGAAAAAAAAACAATAGAATTTCCCACACGTGAGATGATAGAAGGTGATATAGAAGCTGTCTTTGAGAATCAGGATAATCTTCTCTCTCTCGCCTATCTTCTACGACCGCTTTTAAAGGCGTCAGACAGTCTAAACACAGATATATATATATATATATATATATTAATATATCTCTATCTACTCACGGGCACGCACATACACGTGACGACAGGTAAACACACAGACGTGGGAAACATATAACACTGATTATACAGATAATTGGGATCGAGCTGACCAACGCACTGATTTTTTTTTGTTCACGAGAGATATTTTAATTATCATATCAAAATTTCTCACAACACCAAAAAATTACATCAAGGAAAAACATATACAAATAGTCATAAAATTTAAGAAAATGCTACAAGGATGATAGCCCGTTAAAATCTTACTCTAGGTTTAGCCCACAGCCCCGTTAAGAGAACAGATGATGGCCCAAAGAGTTATAGATATGTAGGGTTGAGGCTAAGAGTTTTTCTTCTTTTCTCGTAAATGTATGCACAGAGTTGAATTATCTGATTTAGCCTAAGAAGTAAAGAAACTCTAGCAAATAGTAACAAATTCTGCAGGTTAAACAAAAAGAATTAAGACAGTAAATGGGTGACAGTCTATAACTGTAAAATAACACTCTGATCTGCGTACACTCATTCATTTAGCCATGGCCATGGGTACACAGTTATACTCACAACTTTGCTCGCTGCCTTTGGGAACATACTCAATTCTAGGACCTTCACACAGACCCGAAAATGCAGTCCTTGACCAAGAAATCCCCAGTTCCAAAAGACGTACTAAACTCTCAGGGAACGATTCCTTGGGTGTTCTAATTTTTCGAATGTCTGATTAAGTCACATAAAATATTGTCCAGGCACGAAAGTTAGCAGAGCACAATGTCATTAGCTTTGGTTTCTAGATATTAAGGAATGTCAGATCGGTGTCTACTTTCAGGAAGTTACTATATTTGGTCACCACAGTACTAGTCAAAACTCTGTCGGAATGTTTCTGATCTTTGCTTGCCACAACGGGCTGAATTGTACTGAAGAGTTATTCTGGAAGAATTAATTCTGGCGCGAAGGCCTCTTACTTCATTTAACTGTTACAGTTCAGGTAATGAAAGTGATTTGTTTCTTCCCAAATAAAGTTCACGTACTAGAACGCTGGTAAAGTTGGGTACCACCGTTTCACTATATAAAAGAAAGAACACATATCAAATAATTTTACAATATGTACCCACTATAACTTACATTATTAAACCGCAAGTGTACTGCTTGACTTATCATTTAAATTTCCCGTAAAGTAAGTTATATTTAATAAATCAAACATCATGAATTAGAAAATACATACGTATTTCATCAACACTCAATGATGTATCTAGCGTTATAAGTTTAGTTTTTAAACTATATTCTCTCGTCTGATTATTTAGAAGTTAAATTAAATTTCTTTATTAGCCGACTGAATTTAAGCAAGAAATATAATTTCTGTTTTCCACTGAAACGCGTCTCTAGAAAATAAACAGACTAATAGATTAAGCCCTCTGTTCAAAGGAACTAGTTTAAAATTAAATCGGCGATTTAACACTTAATCACTTCACAAAATTCTAGAGAACTACTATATAATATTACCTCTCACAGAACTACAGGTAGTCGCACACCTTAAGAATTATATGCTGAATATTTACGGAAGTCTAGAAGTTCGACAAATTGCCGAAACAAACTGAGAACTTCGCTAACAGCTATTCTGTTTCGAACAACCTGTCTACTGCGAATATAGGAGCGAGAATGAAATTAAAGTTTCAAACTCGGGCCAATATCTTAAAATCAGACAAAGGGCCCAAACTTATTTCGCCAAGCGAAATTATCTCCCCTACTCCCAACATTTACGTCAGCTTAACGCGTGACGTAACTGCCACCAGTGACCGAGAAATGCACGTGACAGTTGCAAATCTCAGACAATCGTCTACAACTGCGTCGTACAGATGCCTGGTTTGACACCTTAAGCTAGTGACAGGTGAACAAAATGGTAGACCAAAAGTCTGCTCTATGTCCAGCGAAACGAATTTCTCACACCCCAGGCCCAGAAATTTGGTCGGGTCTCGCTCTTGGCCGGGGAAACTGCAGACGCATGTCTGGCGAGAACCGTATCTTCACAGCTATCTGCGCGACTGGCATCTGATGCAATAAGGTTACTAGTCAGTATGCGAAAGAAAAACGATGATGGGAAAGAAATATATTTTTCGCAAATTGTGAGGCGAAAAAATTACAGGAAAAACAAGTACGGACAGATAATAAAATAAAAGGATGCGGGTGAGAAAATAGGAAGAAGATGTAGGTAATTTAATGATCAAAACCCACGTGACAGGACGTCCCCCCTTAAGATATGGAAGCACTCCATGTCTACGTTATGGAATTAAATTTCCTATAACCGTAGCTTCGGGGTGTCTGTCTTCTTCCTTCTCATCTTCCCCCTCCATCTCTGTCCAATTCCTACTCAAGTCTACTCCCCAAAGTTTCCTTCCTCTGGAATGTCTCCCATGCGCGCTTGAAAGAGCGTCGCCGCTTCTGACATTTTTGAAAGATTTCCTGTGATAGCGGTGGAATATCCCTGCCACTATCGTCATCTTCGTCAGTTTTGGCGATCGTCAGGAGATGGTCGGAGGTTGGCACTGGTCTTTCCAAGTATCTCTTTAACAGATTTAAATGGAAAACCTTCTCCTTTCCTTGATTAGAGATCTGGTAGTTAGCGTTAGAAATCTTTTTCAGGACGGTAAACGGCCCTTGCCATCCGATCTTCAGTTGGTTGTTCTCGGTAGGGAGTAACACCAAAACTTTCTCTCCTGCTTCCAGTTCTCTCTCTTTCGCGACTTTCCTGTATCGGTTAGCGTGCTTTGTGCGAGCTCGCTTAAAGTTAGTCGTTGCTAGGTCCCACCCTAGTTTCAACCTTTCCTTTAAATCCGATACGTATTTACTGGCTGAGACAACTGTCTCATCAGCCTTCTCGTCTGTCAGAGACTGAAGTAAGGCTTCAAGCGGGCCCTTAATGGGTCTGCCGAATAAGAGTGTAGCTGGCGGAAATCCTGTGGAAGTATTAGGAGATTCTCTGTAGCCAAATAAAGCTCCAGGAATAAAAAGGTCCCAATCTTCAGGTTTCACTTGTGCCAGTTTACTTAGCAGCATGTTGAGGTTTCCATTAGCACGTTCCACGAGCCCATTTCCAATCGGAGTATATGGCTTAGTGTGGATGTGTTGGGTCCTCAAGATCTTAACGATCTCATCCATCAACAGGTTTCGGTATGGGGATCCGTTATCCGTCAACACTTGTTGAGGGAATCCCAACCGAGTGAAAATCTGCACGAGGGCTTCTGCGACATGCTTGGCATCTGCGCATGTTAGCGGGATAGCTTCTGCCCATAAAGTGCATGTATCGACTAAGGTCAGGATAAACCTGTTCCTTCTTTTAGTCCTTTCGAAAGGCCCTAAAATGTCGATCACAACCCGTTCGAATGGTGTTCCCACTATTGGCATTTCACCCAAAGAGACTGGGGGTGCCCGTTGCTTGGGTGGCACACGTTGGCACTGGGCACAGGATTTGACATATCTGATAATATCAGTATTTACTCCTGGCCACCAATAATGAGTGGTTATACGTTGGTTTGTGGCGTTCTGTCCCATATGTCCGCTGAAGGGAAGAGAGTGCCCCATTTCTCGGATTTGGCTTCTGTACTGTTTCGGTACTAGGAGCTGGTTGTAACCTTGGTCAGGCTTGGCCGTTCTGCCATAGCGTACGCCATCCTTAGAAAAAATGTCCCCGTGCTGTTTGGGTTCCTTAGCCATGGGCAGTTTCCTAAAGCAGGGTGCCAAAGTAGGGTCCTTGTATTGCGCTTCTTTAAGTTCCATGGGTAACAAATTAGGCGCAGGCTCCCGTTCCTTCTTGGTTTGCCCTCTTGTAGTTACTGCTGCCACAATCGGCTCTTCCGGTTTCCCAATACACACGTATCTCCCGCCAAGTATGACTGGGTAGATGGGATCATCCATAACAGCCGCTTTGATCACACCTCTGACGAAATCAGAGTGGATCTCCACCAATGCGATGGGAAGCGCTGTAGGTGCATCACTCTTACGAACTCCACAAAGTTGGACGGTCTCTGCTGTCTCTTGACCGGGTTTGACCAGGTTTCTGGCAACAATGCAATCATAAGAAAGCCCCGTGTCAAATAAACAAGAAGTTTGAGAACCGTTCAAAATAACAGTACCTCGCGTTGAGGGTCTATCCCCAACAGGTTGGGAATCACTGTCAATAATTCCACCTTGCGAGACTGTTAATAAGCATCCGATGCGTTTCGGCTCGGTGTGCTCGGTCTGATCATATGTCCCGTGCTCAGGGGTTCTCCCTTTGCCACCTTGTCCTTTCTGGCTACGCTGCCATGTAGGGCGGTCGGGTTGATCAGACTGTTTGGGGTGGTTGGGGTACTTGTTCTTGTAGAACTTGGATTTTTCCGGAGGGGGGTTTTGAGGTCCGGTTTCTCTGTGGTTATTTTGGCTAGAAGCCTGAGAAGATTGCTTTAGGTTATGTTTTCGAAAACGCTCCTCTGTCGGTTTCCGCTTTGTGGCCGGTAGTTCAGGCAGCGCATTGTGATAACGCTCAGACTTTTACAAAATGTCTTCCAGTTTTTCTGCCCCCTGCTCAGCGAGAAATCTCCGGGTATCTGCAGACAATGTGTTCTTTATTTGTTCTGTTAAAACAAATTCCTCAAGACCTTCATAGCTCTAGGCACTTTGTCAGATAACCCTTCAAACGAGACGAGAACTGGTGAAAAGTTTCAGAATTCTCTTTCCGGCTGTTGCGAAACAATTGCAAAAATTTGCGAGCGTTCATTTCAAAGCGCTCCAGTAACGCTTTCTTCAACAGATCATAGTTGTCTTGTTGGCTGCTTTCCAGTTTGGCGTAAACATCATACGCAGAACTTTTCAAAGCCTGGGAAAGCTTCATGTTCCAACGCGACCTCTCTAAACCGTACAGAGTTGCAATTTTCTCAAATTTTTCTAGCCAAGTGTCAATCTTTTTATTTGGACACGGGAAAGATTCAAGCGGAAAAGACATAGCAGTGAGATGGTTAGATTGAGTGTTAGAAGGATCAGTTAAGGAGGAATGAGGAGAAGACTCTCCATTGCTGGAGGTAGAGGCAGCGCCACGACTTTGAAACTCTAGAGTTTTAAGCACCAACTCGTGCTGTCTCTGTTCCCTCTCCTTCTCATGTTGTCTCTCCTCCCTTTCCTTCTCATGCTGTCTCTCCTTCTTTTTTTCTCTCTCCCTGCGGATTTCCATTTCCTCGTCCATCTTCTTCTGCTGTAATAGCCGGTCTTCCGCTTCTTTCTTCCTAGCTTCTTCTTCTTTCCTCTCCGCATCGTATCTCTCAAGTTCGTTTCTGACAAATGCTTTCGCTTCCTCTCCTTCCAGTCCCTCTTCCATTTCTTCCTGTCTGAGCATTTGTCTCAGTTTCGCCCTTTCTGCCATAATAAGTCAGTGGCTGAGACTTAGACGAGAAAAAGATAAGGATAAGGAATACACTGGTTCCTACCACTTGCGAGAAAAAAATACCAAGAATCAAAAGATGATATATTTAACCCTGGGATACCTCCTCCAAAAATAAAAAATCTAACTATCGCTGCTATTAATCGGCAATAAAGCACCTAATGCAAAACACGACTACGCCAACTAAATGGTAGTTAAGATTACTTCTGAAAAATAAGTTGCTACAGTGGAAAAGCAAAATAATTATTGCAAAAATTAAAGAGAAAAATAATCCCTTAATTTTAAATCCACTATCAAGTTTACCCCTGAAGACAGTTAGGGTAAAGGAGGCAATTAATCTGGACAAATAGTCCGAAACGCACTCCTTAGCTTTTGCTCAAACACCTACTTCTTCAAAACCCAGTGAATGTTATACATTCACCACTTTACCAGCGTTTAGTATTACAAAATCATTAATTAACATGTATTCCGACAAAATCAACCTGTAAACCAAATGTATATTATTCAAAATGCTGTGGAAAAAAACTTATCAGTTTGTGTGGTCAGCACGCCCATAAGCAGATCGTTAGTCTAGGGGATAAATTATTTTATTAGATACAAAACTCACAAGACACACACTCTTACTCTATATCAGAATAAAGAATCTTAAGTTCAAAAACGAGATAGACGAGTCCACATTTGTCGTACTCGTCTTCCTATTCTAAGTTCAAAGACCGGAAACGAGCAACCATTTGTCGTACTCGTCTTCCTATTCTAAGTTCAAAAATCCTACGGACGAGAACCCATTTGTCGTATCGCCTTAGGATTTTGGGTTCAAATCCCGGACGAGCCCCCATTTGTCGTAGATTTTAGATAGGAGTATTAAGACGTGGGTTGGTCCCTTCTGAATAGGTTGGAATGAGTGATAGGTACCGTGAGAGCTGGTGAAAAAAAACAATAGAATTTCCCACACGTGAGATGATAGAAGGTGATATAGAAGCTGTCTTTGAGAATCGAGATAATCTTCTCTCTCTCACCTATCTTCTACGACCGCTTTTAAAGGCGTCAGACAGTCTAAACACAGATATATATATATATATTAATATATCTCTATCTACTCACGGGCACGCACATACACGTGACGACAGGTAAACACACAGACGTGGGAAACCTATAACACTGATTATACAGATAATTGGGATCGAGCTGACCAACGCACTGATTTTTTTTTGTTCACGAGAGATATTTTAATTATCATATCAAAATTTCTCACAACACCAAAAAATTACATCAAGGAAAAACATATACAAATAGTCATAAAATTTAAGAAAATGCTACAAGGATGATAGCCCGTTAAAATCTTACTCTAGGTTTAGCCCACAGCCCCGTTAAGAGAACAGATGATGGCCCAAAGAGTTATAGATACGTAGGGTTGAGGCTAAGAGTTTTTCTTCTTTTCTCGTAAATGTATGCACAGAGTTGAATAATCTGATTTAGCCTAAGAAGTAAAGAAACTCTAGCAAATTCTGCAGGTTAAACAAAAAGAATTAAGACAGTAAATGGGTGACAGTCTATAACTGTAAAATAACACTCTGATCTGCGTACACTCATTCATTTAGCCATGGCCATGGGTACACAGTTATACTCACAACTTTGCTCGCTGCCTCTGGGAACATACTCAATTCTAGGACCTTCACACAGACCCGAAAATGCAGTCCTTGACCAAGAAATCCCCAGTTCCAAAAGACGTACTAAACTCTCAGGGAACGATTCCTTGGGTGTTCTAATTTTTCGAATGTCTGATTAAGTCACATAAAATATTGTCCAGGCACGAAAGTTAGCAGAGCACAATGTCATTAGCTTTGGTTTCTAGAATTTAAGGAATGTCAGATCGGTGTCTACTTTCAGGAAGTTACTATATTTGGTCACCACAGTACTAGTCAAAACTCTGTCGGAATGTTTCTGATCTTTGCTTGCCACAACGGGTTGAATTGTACTGAAGAGTTATTCTGGAAGAATTAATTCTGGCGCGAAGGCCTCTTACTTCATTTAACTGTTACAGTTCAGGTAATGAAAGTGATTTGTTTCTTCCCAAATAAAGTTCACGTACTAGAACGCTGGTAAAGTTGGGTACCACCGTTTCACTATATAAAAGAAAGAACACATATCAAATAATTTTACAATATGTACCCACTATAACTTACATTATTAAACCGCAAGTGTACTGCTTGACTTATCATTTAAATTTCCCGTAAAGTAAGTTATATTTAATAAATCAAACATCATGAATTAGAAAATACATACGTATTTCATCAACACTCAATGATGTATCTAGCGTTATAAGTTTAGTTTTTAAACTATATTCTCTCGTCTGATTATTTAGAAGTTAAATTAAATTTCTTTATTAGCCGACTGAATCTAAGCAAGAAATATAATTTCTGTTTTCCACTGAAACGCGTCACTAGAAAATAAACAGACTAATAGATTAAGCCCTCTGTTCAAAGGAACTAGTTTAAAATTAAATCGGCGATTTAACACTTAATCACTTCACAAAATTCTAGAGAACTACTATATAATATTACCTCTCACAGAACTACAGGTAGTCGCACAACTTAAGAATTATATGCTGAATATTTACGGAAGTCTAGAAGTTCGACAAATTGCCGAAACAAACTGAGAACTTCGCTAACAGCTATTCTGTTTCGAACAACCTGTCTACTGCGAATATAGGAGCGAGAATGAAATTAAAGTTTCAAACTCGGGCCAATATCTTAAAATCAGACAAAGGGCCCAAACTTATTTCGCCAAGCGAAATTATCTCCCCTACTCCCAACATTTACGTCAGCTTAACGCGTGACGTAACTGCCACCAGTGACCGAGAAATGCACGTGACAGTTGCAAATCTCAGACAATCGTCTACAACTGCGTCGTACAGATGCCGGGTTTGACACCTTAAGCTAGTGACAGGTGAACAAAATGGTAGACCAAAAGTCTGCTCTATGTCCAGCGAAACGAATTTCTCACACTCCAGGCCCAGAAATCTGGTCGGGTCTCGCTCTTGGCCGGGGAAACTGCAGACGCATGTCTGGCGAGAACCGTATCTTCACAGCTATCTGCGCGACTGGCATCTGATGCAATAAGGTTACTAGTCAGTATGAGAAAGAAAAACGATGATGGGAAAGAAATATATTTTTCGCAAATTGTGATGCGAAAAAATTACAGGAAAAACAAGTACAGACAGATAATAAAATAAAAGGATGCGGGTGAGAAAATAGGAAGAAGATGTAGGTAATTTAATGATCAAAACCCACGTGACACTGGAGTAAGACAGTTGTTAACGTTATGATATATTTTTTACAATTTATTTTCCTGTACCTCAAATCTCTTTTGGGACAGGAATGTTGAAAACTGAAGAAAAGTAGTGTACATATAAGAAATAAATAATAAGGACTCTTTGTCCCTCACTAGTAATCTACAATGTTACTGTGGGTGTATTCACATGCTGATATCTAACTGTGTCATTAGTGAAAGTCACTGATGTGAGAAGCTGTTGTTATCATCACGCCCCACTATAGTTATAATTCAAGTTGGGGAAAACTTTTTCTTTTCCAAGATGAATTGTCAGGTTGCCCAGCTATGGGACTTTCACCTTATATATTTTTATATGATCTGATGTAGAATACTGCACTGCGAACAACGTCAGCCCAAGAGACTTCCTCCGGCTAACAGGTACAGCATACAGTTCTGCTGAGGTCGTTATGTTCCTCAGAATAGGTTTCACCAGTTTTCCTGTCACCAGTCGACAACAGGAAATAAAACCCTGCAAAATAAAGGCAATATGGATGCGAGTCGTGGGCAATGACTACAACCCACAAAAGCCAGATCCAAACCTCAGAAATGAGGTATCTGAGGAAAGTGGTTGAAGTAACAAGAAGAGACATGGTCCGCAACCAGACGATCCGTCAAGGCCTAAAATCCCATCCGCTGCAGACCCAAATAAAACAGTCCCAACTAAGATGGTTTGGCCATGTCTGCAGAATGGGAGAAGATCGGCTACCACGACAAGCATGGGAAACAAAGAGCCAGGGATCCAGACCTCCAGGACGACCCAGAGTCCGCTGGGAGGACAACATTAGACAATCTTTGAAGGACCGAGGACTAGAATGGAACCAGGCCAGGAAGAAGACAGCTGATAGAATGATCTGGCGCTTTCTCTTCCAAATCTCTACACCTCACGGTAGAAGAAGAATGACTAAGTAAGTAAGTAAGTAAAATAAAGGCATCCTCGCCCTTAGATATGCTGGCTTAGATTTTACACAACTAATTACATGGTTATAAAATGTGCGGTCAGCCTCGTGTGCAAAACAAGTGCACCAGCCCCTAATTTAGTTGACTTCACTTTGTACTGTGATTACACCCTGCTTCCATATGGCTGCTACGCCTCTGTCGTTTTTAACAATAATATGCTTCCACACAATCAGATGGGGTATACACTTCTCCTTCTGATGTTCTTATTTTATTTTCTTTTGTATCAGCATCCTAGGCATGTTTACAAGTGTTCATTAAACACTGAGACTTGCCAGTAATTCCTGGTCTTACAGTTATAATATGGATTTATGATAATATTTAATTAATCAAATTCAATTCTATTTACTCTCTTCATAAATCTGCTTCATGCATGTATGTGCTTCCTAGGATGTCATAAGCTTCCATAATAGCAATGTCGCACGACACAAAATTTGTGGGCGCCCTTATCTAGGGTTAGCCTCTACATAGTAATAACATCAATAAATCATTTATCTTACCGCATCAATGAAATATTTTACACAAGTAAACGATGACTGGCAAATAATGGCACAATTTTAGCTTTGCCCGTCGTCCAGACTGAAAGGCTTTCGTTTAAAAGCTTCACTTCTGCTCTCACCGTTACTTGGTATGAAAATTTCTGTTCAAATGGCAACTAACCTTGTCTTCTTTCCCTAATATTAATCACACTGGCCAATGAGACAACGCGTCCAAAATTTTGATTCTTCCGAAAACCCCAAACACTTTGTGTGTTTATTAATACGTTTGCCAGTCTGATTTTAATTTTACTGTGTAGAAATAAGTTTCGCGTTAGGCTGGCAAATTTGCAGTATCACCTCTCTCTTTTCCTAATACTAGCGTTAACCAATGAAATTGTGTTAAGCCAATTTGATTTTTCCAAGACGCGTTAGCAAATGTAACTACCGAAGTTTTTCAAAAATGAGCAGTTCTCAGTGTGTTCGTCTGTCCGTCCGAATTTTCTTATTTTAACCATAACTATGTCATTTATGAAGCGATTTAAAAGATTAAAAGTGATTATTAACCGTACCCGTGTCCTCTATCTAGCCAGTATGTTTTCATCTAATTCTTTATCATCGTTTGCATTTTTATACCTTTCCTCTAATTTATGGTTTTACTTTTATTCAACTAAAATATTTATGTAATCAATCTTCTAAGATCATACAAGTTATTATAGGATATTATTTTACACAACATTACTCTATTTTCTCTCTCTGCACCATTTGAGGTTTCAGTTTCACTTTACGTTATAAGTAGACTAGTATTGTTTCAATGCAATCCATCATTTCTCTCCCTCTCTCTCGTTCGTTCTTAGACAACTAACACTGCGTTTGCCCGCCGCCAACTTGTCTAGCGGTCGTTTTAAACAATTAGTGCGGATAGAGGAAAAAGCGTGTGTGTGTCAGAAAAGGGGTGGGGGGGGGGGGGGTTGTCCACTTGCCAACAAAAGAATCAAATTTTCACCAAACGCTGGCCTTTAAATAAGAGATGCCTAGGCAAAATTTCACATGTTGTAACTAATAATAGATTCTTAGAATGCGTTAGTTAATTTTTCCTTTCTACAGTTTGATTGTATAGTGACCCTTGATAATTTAAACATCTAGTAGTATTGGCCTTCAGCTAAGGTAAAATATAGAATTATTTATAGGTTTTCCACGACAACAGTGGAAAAAGTCAAATGCTGTAATATATTATATCTGAGCGGAGGGGTGTTACGCACAGATCATTTTTTCTTAGGTCATTGTATGATCATTTTTCCTAAAGTCATTATATGACCATTTTTTGCTAAAGACATTGTGTAATTAGATTGACTGAAATGTATACGTTATTTTTTTCAGTCAAAGCTACATAACTCTGGATATAGAAATTATCATTTAAGATGATGATTACCTCTTCCTGTGACGAGACACGTTCGGTCTATATCGTTTGAACGAAGTGTGACCATTCTCCTTATTTGGTAATGATCGGTCAACTGTTGTTGGAATGTATGAAACCTGTGTTGAGGATTCGTTTGCTGACCATATAAGGCAAGATTTCTTAAAAAATCTTTCTAGAAGGTCTTCAACCATCGTCTCGTTGAATTTTACTCAGGTAGAGGCGTTCTGCGCATGTCTAGACTTTGAGAGTTCGATTGTGATTTCCGCCCAGCTCGGGGAGTTAAGAAATGGTCTGAGCAGCGAGCGGACGCAATCTGCGTCTTGTGATTTTTCTGAGGGAAGTACATTGTCTTTGTGAGTTAGTTAGCTAACTAGACTATTTCTAAGTGTTATTCAAGCCTGCCTGGAGGCATATGTTCAGTGGTTGATTTCGGAAAAAAGGTAATTCCTCTTGTATTGAACTTTACGCTATCATCTAGAAGTTCGTCATTTTGTCGCTCTTTGCTCGCTTGTGTGATTCAAAAATGGAGAGGTACTTTGATTAGGATTTCGCAACCGGTATCTTTATACCTGAACTAGTTACATATATGGGTCGCTCTAGACCAACAAGACTATTGTCTGTGTTCCAGGATTCGTTATATCAGAGATCACGTCCAAGTCAGATGGTTAGACTTAGGAATGTTATAAAGGTCGGGTTGACCTGTACTCCATGTATGCTATTCACGTGCAGACGATAAATGGACTTATTGTATACATCTGATCTGCTAGCATCAGGAAGGGAGTATTTATTATTATCTATGAACATTGATGATCTGCAGCTGACACTGTTGCAGAATTTATATGTATGAACTTTAGGTACCCAGATCTGTGCTATATATTATTTATACAGCTTCACGAACCAGAACTTTATGATATCGAATATACGGAAGCTATTTGTTTACACTATGAATATTGAATATTGGATATCTACAAGGTGAATATCAGAATTAATATTTATGAATGCAGACATTCATTGAACTGTAGTGTGTTATAACGGAGCTAACGTACCTGGCATTTTGGCCCACCATTATCATTTTTGGTGGCCAAATGTTGGTTTACTCTGGTACCAGCTATCAAGGGGGTCAACAAACCCAGACATCATCATCATACTAGATACAACTACAGCATCAACTACCACCTTACAAGAAATTTTGTTGAAAGTATCCGGATTTCCTGACAGTTGCTGATTTTTTGAAACTACCCGGCGCTGCTCGTGGGTATCCAGTTTTCCGACGTTAGAAGGCCAAGTTCCGAGCAAATTGTTTTCCTGATCTGTTTGGAAGAAGGACAAGTGCCGTAACAACTGTTCCGGTTTCAGAGGCTCATTTTCCTACGTCATGGCTGTCTATAGAAGCAGATGTCGATCAACGTTGGATCGTCTATCCTGAGAATGATGACGACATCCTGTTCTGCACCGTGCTGACGTTTGTGACATATAGAAGTTAAGTGGCCTGTTTTGTTTGTGAACTGTGCCCTTATGTTCTAACTGAGCCTTCTGTCTCTCACATTTTTCACACTGTTTACATGCTACATGTTATATGTTATTTGTATTTGTATATTTATATGTTTATATTTCAGCGGGTCTGGATGGGAGGTGACTGTCATAAGAAATACCACGTCATAGAGGTCTTATGATAGCGTTCTGTTAGGAGCAATTTCCTTAATTGGAAATTGTTAGCAATATTTATTGCTATTTTTGTTAGTTGTGACGATATGGTCAGTGTTGTTTTCGGTATTTTTTCACATTCTTTAGTTTTGTTTTGATTTGTTTGTATTTGTAGGTCTACTCTTTCCTATTATTTAGTTCTTTACAAAATTTTTGTTTATACACTGTAGCGTCATTTGTTTGTCATATTTTCGCATTTTGTCATCACATTCTTTGTGATATTTCTTTTTAGTTTTCACTGTTTACTTATTTGACTTATGCGAATGTTTTCGTATTGCTTTGATCTTTGTTATTGTTTACATTGTTTTGATCTTTGTTATTGTTTACATTGACTTTGATCTTTGTTATTGTTTACATTGTTTTGTTATTGTTTACATTGTTTTGTTATTGTTTACATAGTTCTTGCATAGTTAGCCTTCACTATTGTTACATATATGCTCATGCACTATTGATTTATAGTGCACTTATCATAACTAACTGGTGGTTTTTTGCTTATGCACTATTGTAGTGCAGTTATGATAAATAACTGATGGTTATGCACTGATTTATGTAGTGCACTGATGATTAAGAAGTGACTTGTGATATTATTATACATTTGATGAAACAAGTTGGTGGCAAGTCTTGTTTCCCACAGAGATTGGAGTAAACATAGTGATATACAAGCACTTTATTAAGTCTTGTTACTATTAAGGTTGAAATAAGATAATTAATTATTTCAGGTTGTGGACTCATATTTTAGACATCATGTCTACATTTGAGTACTTTATTGAGCAGGGTAAATCCCTTGGGATGACTGGAGATAAGTTAGAAGAATTTGTGCTTCGCAAATATGACAAGGTTCAAGAGGCTGAAGATAGGGAAGCAGAAAGTAAAAAAATGAAAGTACAATTGCAGATTGTGGAGTCGCAAAAACAGATACTGGAATTTGAAAAAAATCATAGACTGCACGAGCAAGAGTTGTTATTTACGAAGGAGAGAAAGGAGCTGGAAGATGAAATAAGCTCAGTTAAAGAAAAATATCTATGTAAAGAACAGACTCTTGTTAATGAGCTGCAACAAGTCAAAATGGACAATGAGAAATTGAGAACTGAGTTGTTGAAAAATGATGATTCTTTTGAGAGTTTGATTCGAAATTTCAACTTAGAAAATGAGAAGTGGAAGTTAGATTTGGTAGAAATGAAGAAACAGAAATTAGAAGCTGAAGAGAGAATGCAGATGCAAGCTGAAGAAAATAGCAACTTGCATGAGAAACTCGTAGCTTTGGAGTTGGATTCATTAAAGGAAAACATAAATGAGCTTCAAAGTGATAAGAAAGCTCTTACTGATAAATTATCAGCAATGAATTGTGAAAATGCTACATTAAGGAGTAAGTTGACGCTGTTGACAGCGAATAGTGATAAATCTAGTGAATTTTTTCTTACACAGAAAAAAGAGTTAGAGAATGAAGTGAACTCATTAAAAGAGATGTTGGATAATCAAGTAGATAAGGTGAACTCTTCCACGCTTGATTTGAAACTATTGTGGAAGATTATAGAAACATTAGCTCTTCCTCGTAAGGATAAATTAAAACAATCTCAAATGAAGGAGAAAAAAGAATTTGAAGATGAGATGAGTTTTTCTAAATATGAACAGTGGTTAGAAAGTGATATGAGCTTGGCTCAATACGAGCAGTATTGTAAAGAAAATTCTTGCACCAGTGACTTGAACCAAGTCCAAGCGGACTATGAAAGATTAAAATTTGAAACTACAAGACGTAAGGAGGAACTTGTGACTGCTCATCATAGTGCTATGGAAGCGCTCAGACTTGAATTGATCCAAGTAAGAGCTAAAGCTCTAGAAGATACATCTCAGATAACGAAGTTGAGAAAGGATCTTAAAGATACTATTGCTAAAGAGAAGACCCTGACTTCTCAGTTACATGTCATAAGGTTGGAGTATAACAGGGAAGTTAAAACCAATGACAGAATACATAAAGCTGTCGCTAGAGAGAAAACTATTGCAGAAGCAGAAGTTACAAAACTTCAAAAAAGAGTTAATGGATTATTAGATGTTGTCTTGAACAACAGGATGTTATCCGTTAATAAGGAGAATAGATTTAAACATAAACTTTATGTTTAACAGGTTGCTAATGCAAAGAGTCAGCCACATGCACTCAATGCTCATAGTAATACTAGACAATATGTGAATAAATCGTTTCGTGGTAAATATGGTTTCCCACGTGACAACGATACTGCCTCTAATGGGAGTTGGCGTCAGGCCAACAAAAGTAATCATATTGTCAGTCCTTTACATCAGAGTAACAACACTGAAAAATGTCATAATAAGGCTACTCTAACGAATCAAGCATCGACTTCGCAGATTACTGATAAATTTGTATCTGGGAATAAAACTTGTAATATTAGTTCCCGAAATAAGAACTATTATATTCGGAACAATGAGAACCCTATTATCCCTGTTACTCATCATACTCAGCACAGACAGTGTGATGCTCCTTTCAAACACATTCCCAAAGGGAAAAATAAAAGCAATTTTGCTAAGAGAGATAATCTTGATTGTGGATATTATCAAACATGTCCATATGATAATAGTTCTTCTTCAAAGAACTGGAGGCAATTTGATGGTCCTCAACATTTTGATCCTAGTAACTATAAGAACTTTCATAAATGTTATCAGAATTGTAATGATTGTTCTCCAGGACAACAAAAACCATCAAATAAATATTTTGTTCAGAACAGAATTAGCAATCGCAACTATGCTAACTGGAGGTCAAATAAGAGCAATGGTCTTAATAGATATAATAATTGTGATAGATCACAACATGACACTACTTAGCTATGGTATCCTATATATATATATATATATATATATATATATATATATATATATATATATATATATATATATATATATATATATATATATATATATATATATATATATATATATATATATATATATATATATATATATATATCCTGATATACAGTCCAATACTATAATGACATGTTGGCAAATATTTTCTCACTTTTTTTTGTTTTTTGAGAAATTTATAACATTGTACCATGTAATTATCTAAGAAGGCTTAGTTAGTGATATACGGGCCAAAAGATCACTCGGCCACATTTAGATAATATATTTTCATGATTGTATTAAGAGATTTAACAATTGTCTTAAAGATTTGTGTTATTGATATTTTCGCAGCACATCATTGACGTCTGCGAAATTTTGTACATTGTGGAACGTCGAGGTTACCATGTCCTGTCCCGGATTGGGAGCGGATGATGTCCACATCTTCTTGTATAGATTGCATTTATGTCTACAAGAAACAGCACATGTATTTATAATGATTGATAATGATTTATTTTTTAATAAATTTCTTTGTTTGAATATTTGTAATATTATATTGCGGTATATTGATATATTACACCGCTGTTTGCACACTTCATTATATAATACTATGATAATATAGTTAAGTTCATAGATTGGTATGTGTATAATTTGACTTGCTTTATTATGTTGCCCACGGTGGCGTGTGTTGGTGGCACCTTCCTGGAATATATACGCGTATACTTAGATAAATTTTTGTTTCTCTAAGGATCTGAGATATAATCTCAGTTTCGCTCTATGCGTCAAGCAAGCCTCATTTTTAGGCAGTATATCCACTCATCATACGTGCGTTAGGAGCCTACGGTTTTTTCCGGCTCCAGGATTTAAAAAAAAATGTTCCATTTTTCTTTTCCCGGGAGGGTGCGGTAATGTTACGCACAGATCATTTTTTCTTAGGTCATTGTATGATCATTTTTCCTAAAGTCATTATATGACCATTTTTTGCTCAAGACATTGTGTAATTAGATTGACTGAAATGTATACGTTAATTTTTTCAGTCAAAGCTACATAACTCTGGATATTGAAATTATCATTTAAGATGATGATTACCTCTTCTTGTGACGAGACACGTTCGGTCTATATCGTTTGAACGAAGTGTGACCATTCTCCTTATTTGGTAATGATCGGTCAACTGTTGTTGGAATGTATGAAACCTGTGTTGAGGATTCGTTTGCTGACCATATAAGGCAAGATTTCTTACAAAATCTTTCTAGAAGGTCTTCAACCATCGTCTCGTTGAATTTTACTCAGGTAGAGGCGTTCTGCGCATGTCTAGACTTTGAGAGTTCGATTGTGATTTCCGCTTAGCTCGGGGAGTTAAGAAATGGTCTGAGCAGCGAGCGGACGCAATCTGCGTCTTGTGATTTTTCTGAGGGAAATACATTGTCTTTGTGAGTTAGTTAGCTAACTAGACTATTTCCCAGTGTTATTCAAGCCTGCCTGGAGGCATATGTTCAGTGGTTGATTTCGGAAAAAAGGTAATTCCTCTTGTATTGAACTTTACGCTATCATCTAGAAGTTCGTCATTTTGTCGCTCTTTGCTCGCTTGTGTGATTCAAAAATGGAGAGGTACTTTGATTAGGATTTCGCCACCGGTATCTTTATACCTGAACTAGTTACATATATGGGTCGCTCTAGACCAACAAGACTATTGGCTGTGTTCCAGGATTCGTTATATCAGAGATCACGTCCAAGTCAGATGGTTAGACTTAGGAATGTTATAAAGGTCGGGTTGACCTGTACTCCATGTATGCTATTCACGTGCAGACGATAAATGGACTTATTGTATACATCTGATCTGCTAGCATCAGGAAGGGAGTATTTATTATTATCTATGAACATTGATGATCTGCAGCTGACACTGTTGCAGAATTTATATGTGTGAACTTTAGGTACCCAGATCTGTGCTATATATTATTTATACAGCTTCACGAACCAGAACTTTATGATATCGAATATACGGAAGCTATTTGTTTACACTATGAATATTGAATATTGGATTCTACATGACTATCAGCTGGCACTAATATTATTTTGAATGCTGAATTTCTTGGACTATGTTGATGATGACATATATATCATGACTGTTTTGTGGCGTACAATAAATGGTATAAAACGTAAATTGAAGTTACCATTTTTATGACTCTACACATCATGTTGCCTGTGTTGTACTCTGGGAACTAATCTACTACAACCTACACAGCAACGTCATAAACCAGAGAAGACACCTATATCTTGCACTTTAATACCTGGTGTCGATAGGGGTGGTAATTTTGATGTCAGCCTAAATCCACCCTTATCAAGGGGTAAAACGGAGCATTTTTATTACAGACACATAAAATGAGAAAATACAAAACACTGAATGAGTTACATTCATGAGATGACCAAAGTCAAATGTAATGAAGATGGAAACTAATTGCAAAAAAATGATAGATTTAGTTCAGCCTGTGGAAGATACAACATGACGATCAACATATCAAAGACATAAACTATGAAGTTTAGCAAATCGCCAAGTCCACTTAGTACATATGTCAACAACAACAGGCTTAAGCAGATTCTAGAGTTCAAACACACAGGAAGCATTCTTACTGAAAATAGAACGCTTGATAGAGAAATTGTCAAAACCCACTGCAGTGACTTACTAACCGTCACCACTACTCACATATTACAATATCAGTATGGAAACTAATCGACAGCTAATATGTTCTTACCAGCTCTGTGCTATCGGTATCAAAAACGATCCATGAGAAATTAAATAAGTAGAAAATTAGACAACAGAAGAACAGCGCAAGTGAGTGGCTTACCGAAGAATCGAACCCAGGACCGTTCGAACGGCATCATCGCCTAGCTACGGAACTAATCACATAATCCTCCATGCCAGCTAGGCACCACAAAAATAGTGCTTCGCAGGCAAGGGCCATTGGCGCGATTTGCAACACGGAACACCGGATATATACTTAGAGCGATCCAGAATAAATAATGATGCAATCACTTCTGTTGTCCCCCTGATATACAGTATAAGTCAGATTACACAAGACAAAGACCTTAATACTCTGTCTAATGATAGAAGAATGAGAACAGTACAGAACAGAGGGTACGTTTGGTATTGTATAAACATTTAAACAAATAAAGAGGGGAAACTAGAGGCCTGTTTAATAAAAAAAAAGGGGGGGGGGTGTACAGGATCCATTTACACGCCCATTGAGGCATATTGGGAATATGGTGTTAGGCCCATATTTTCATGACCGTCGGCCGCCTTAACCTTCCCAGAGTTGCTCCGGTACATACTTCATGAGGATGGGTCGACCCTGGAGCCGTTTGTAGTCAAAAAACCCACCCCAGCTAGGGATCGAACCATGGACCACCGAGCTAGGAAACCTGTGCACTAACTACTACCGCAGCTGCGAGATCTGTAAACAGTAAATAAATAAACATTACACACATAGAAAGGTATGTTTCAAGCACTCGTGAGAAATAAAGAAGTAGAAAACTAGACAGAAAAAAAAAAACAGAACTGAGTGGCTTATCGGAGAATTCAACCCAGGACTTTCCGAACGACGCCACGGCCTAGCTACGGAAGCAAATCGCAGTATCCTTCCTGTCAACTAGGCACCTCAAAAATAGTGTTTCGTAGACTGAGGTTCGAAAACGTGTCTGTTATTAGCGAGACGTGTTGTTTATACAAACACCGCCAGACGGCTTAGAGCGAAAATTCAGACGTTTTGTCAGAGAAGGTAGATAACAGCCGCTGATACGTGCCGATTTCACTGAGATGTCGGAAGATGACAATATTGTTAAAGATTAAGGAAGAGAAAGTGATGTAACACTTTCGGCAGATTAACTGCGTTGTAATAATCAACTACGGGAAAGTAACATCTTGGAGGAGATTATCAGAACATGACAGGCAACAACGGAAGTGACAAGGACCGTATATAGTCGTGGAGTTTCAAAATGCCATGTTAAGGGCACATTCTCATGTTGTCATGCAATAACGTTCTACGTGGGGTAGTGGTGATAACCCAGACCAAAATCAGACACATATTTACTGTTGGTTTGGCATTTGAGATGCTAAGATAGACTACTCCTGATTGGATCTCTCCTCAACGAAGCAACATGGGTGTGTGAGCGAAAATTTCGCTCATAACATATCGCTTTGTAAGACGACTTCACTAACGTCCAGTTTCGTCAAGGAGAAATCATAGACCGCAAGGATCACAGAATATTAGGACCCTAATATAGGACTGGAAATGAATTCTAAGATTAGAAGGGAGTAACTCCAGAGTTATCATTTTTCACCTTAAGTTTTAGGATCCTACTTTAAGTGCACCCAGTCTGCTTGAAGAGACGGCATTTTTAATCAATTGCCAGTTGATATTCGGACTTTTTCTGTGCAAATAAGACTGTGTTCACCCGATATCGGGGAGAGTTGTAATATGTACATTTTATCATTCTATATTTGTATTCTGACATGTATAGTTTGCTTGTGGATGTACAGTCGCATATGACTGGTAACCTCATCACTGCAAATAACTTGACACATGAACGACCACTGCAGGAGCTGAGAACTGTTGGTGCGGGTTTGCTCACAAGGAACCTTAGCAGAGGTGACCCAGACTCCACATAGAGCAGGCAGTGGATAATACTATCGTGTAGTATATATTTATTATACTCACACTTTAGTAAATTTTATACGTACATTTACGTATTTTTGTGACGACAGGATTTAAGTGAGATTGTGAAAGAGTGAAAGTGACGGATTCTGTGAGAGGCTATTCTATTAAGAATGTCTGATATCTGCAGTCACGTCAAAGAACACGTTTCTCACAATCAAGGTAGTTCACTATTGTGAAACTGAAAAGGAATATTTAGTAGAAAGGTAATCTATATCTCTCTCTGGATTGAGTAAAATAGAGACAGAGGATTGGTATTCTATTCACATTTCTATCCCTTCCCTGATTGATTTAATTGTTATTTCATTTATAATTATTTTCTGCTCCAGCCCTCATGTAAAAGATCAAAGAATTTATCTTATCAAACTTATTATCACATTGTAGGCATCAACCATACATCTGACAAGTTACAAAGTAAAGCAGACATGGTTGGTTTAGTTATTCAAATTTAAAATAGAATTTTCAAAAGGAAAATGAAATAAATAGAATCCCACTATACATAATGATATTTACACTGGTATTATTGCACATATAGTGTTACATTAGGCAAGTTTCATCACTTGGTTTCAAAGTTTGTGAAGTTGTATGTTTCGCTTCTCAATAGATGTTGTTTGTTGCTCAACGTTTGGGAGATGTGTTGATCTTCCGGGGTTGATGTTGGCGGTTTTTTACTCAATGGGTTGCCTCGGCTCTCAGGATCTCTGTTCACAACAATGTCTTACTTCAGCACATTTGGTTAGTACTGCCTAAAGACGCCCTAGTTTTCACCATTAGGACTCAAAAGTATACATGGAAACTTCGTACATTTCCTGCTGCAGTAAACTTCATCTTCCCTCCCTTTTCTATTTCTGACCATCAGATAATTATGCGTCCCTGACAAAAAAAGGTATCGTTGCTGGTGACGCAACTCAAGCTTTTCGCAGTACACGCGTTCCCCTTATCCTTCCCAACTCACAAAGTAAACCTCCGTGTTTACTAATATGTCTCGGGCAGCTATTGTTTGTTTACACTGGCCAACGAGAGCTTATCAATACTTAGGCCGAGCGAAAGTTCTCTTTCGTTACTGACCCCGCTTCTATCATTCATGCTTGGTTAATCATGGAAAGCATAGAAGTACTGTTCCCCAAACAAATAAATTGACATACGTGCATTGAAATGATTATCAATAAAAGTTCGTTAATAACACTCATATTCTACATTTAAGACAAAGTGATTGAACAGCTGATAGATTATTAACAAAGAACTCAGCAGTGATAGAAGTGGAAGTTTATGAATGATAGATCTGTTTTCTTCCTGGCTCCATTTGGAGCAGAGGTTCAACATTGGCTAGACAACTAAAGATAGATCTATGTAGATCATAATAGATGAAATCTGTCTTGCTGTTCAGCGCAAGTGATATAAAGACAGTCGGTAGTTATGCTACTGAATTAGAAGAAGTTGCTAATCTTGCATATATCAGAGAACAAGATTTAATGTTACAATGAAATGAAAATACAGCTGCAACTACATCTCAGTAATGATCATAAATGCATATATATATATATATATATATATATATATATATATATATATATATATATATATATATATATATATATATATATATATATATATATATATATATAGACATATTATATCTTTAAATCAGATATTATGAATAATAAAACGTATCGGCTTACCCTTTCAACGAATCACGACTGCTCTGGTTCTTGATGGCTTTAGGTCGTTACGTTCAATGACTTAGAATCCTAATTAAATTGTGCCCGTCCAGTTGGTATACATTGTGAATCGTTCCTGTATGACCGGGCCCCAGTCTTGGTTTTATTGTTGAGTGCCAAACACTGCAGAATCCGGACATTTAACAGGTCGCCCCTTATCCCTTCCCCAATCATCATGTGTTTGGTGGGCAGGTTTCGAAATGTCAAAAGTAGTCCTATTCTATAATAAGCACGCGTTGGTCCAGATTAGCAGATTTAATCTCAAAAATAGGCTGTCCTTTATCTGGGCTTCGATTTCTGTTGTTTACGTTCTCAGAATCGTCAACTATTTCCGGTTCAGAAACATTTTGGTGGACAATAAAAATGCTTCCTTACTTGCACGAATAATTAAACGGTGTACTTTACCTCTAAGTCGGCGAATATTATCAATTACGCCGTCTGTGAGAGGCAACATATGACTCCTGACGTCCAGTTTTAACCATACTGAACGATTATGATGCAACCTCTCGTCGCCAAAAAGTCTGCATCTCAGTCTGTTCTCAGGTCTAACCTTCTTAATGTGCATGGTGAACGACATAAAGGCTTGACAGCAGAGTATGGCAACAGTACACGGCGTGCTATTATGCTACGCCACGAAAGTGTAATACTAAGAGGCATTTGAATAAAGCAACTATTTTGAGTGACTGAGAGCTGCAGCTTATTATAGGACAAGGAAGAAAATTGTATGGAAAATTGAAGTATTTATAGAAGAAAGATGAAACAAATGATTGAAATTTTGGTTTCGTAACAATATTTTAATTGTCGCTTTCACCTGTCCAGTGACTTTCATCTGACTCGCTAGGTCTAAAACTAATGATCAGGGAGGGTACAATTCTGAAGAAGATGAAGTGGTGGATGGAAGCGGAGGTCGCTTGAAGTCCATATCAGGAGACACAATACTCAAAAGAGGCATTTATTTCCCTCTTTGCGGTAAAAGTTGTCAGCATTCAAAGCTAGACATCAACATTCAAACGGGGACTTAGTCTTTAGACTGCTTGGGACGTGGTACAGTCACCAGATTTGACTATTGAAGGAAAGACCAATCCAAAGCACCTGTCGGAACTAACATCGACTGAAGCAGACGCCAACTGATCGAACGCCGTAAAATAACATACAAGCACAATCAAAGGGCATTTAAAAAAATTTTCTATCATCCACCAAAATATAACGTCATCCGATGATGAAAAATATTATTGCTATTTTTAATAAACAACTTGTTTTTATTTTACACTGTTAACCCATTAGTGATGACCATACAGAGCTATTAAAGTAATAGTTGCTGAATCACCTTCATCTGGGGGCTCAGAAATACGAGTAAACATATTTTCTCACAGAAAGACCGGGTTAATTATACATTAATAACTGCTTACATGATCACAGTTGCTATGCTTGCTTTTCTTTAAAATCTTGCGAGGCTCCTTGAAATAGAAGCATCATTCTTCTATTTATGTCTCTGCCAAGAGCAATCGTGAGCAACGGTGGATACTTTTGAAGACCTTCAATGTTATACTCTAAGAGAGGCCATTGTTGGCCCATTACTGCACAGCAGAGGAGACAATACCGTCACAGCGACACCTTAGCTCAAGAGCGCTAACTTCTACACTATGTCACTGTCGTGAGAAATTCTAATCCACATATATAAATTAGAAATTAAATGTAAAGCCTAACGAATTAATTCAATAAAGGAAAGAAGAATGGTAAAAGAACAGTGCGGTCACAATAGCGTACACCTGTATTATAGAACGTCATACTAGCTAAACAAGAAAACCCCTTTTTATACTCCGTCTGCATAAACTACACGCGTTTCTAAAAATAAAACTGGTACTGTATTTCTTATACGACCTTGATAAACACACTGCGTAATGACCTAGATTTAATATTACATTAATGTCATTATATACACTACGTAAACGAAAAGACAGACGGGCTTAGAAGAGAGAGAGAGAGAGAGAGAGAGAGAGAGAGAGATGTACGGAGGAACGCATGCGATGCTACCACGTCGTCTCGCGATATAAAAATTAATGCCACCCCACGCGAAAGGCAGGCAGGCTTGATTTTTTTTCAAATAAACAGTGACAAAAAACACTACCGATACACGGTTAGGTTTTGAAAACACCTTTAATGCTTATTAGGAAACATGACTCAATACTGTTTTACGTCTGAAATCATTATTTTATACTGACAGAACAGTCGAAAAGGCAGAACAGGTGGCGGTTCTAAAACCATAAATAAAAAAACAAATACACGACTATCCTAGAATAATACATATTGGTAACGAAGCCACTTGGCCCCATTAAACTTATATAGTTGGATGCCTTAGGACTTGCTGACAAAGAATATGTTAGGTGTTATACAAATAGTCTAGTAATTAACAAATTATAGCCAAAATACTATAGTGGTGTTGTCTGACAGCACAAGATCATATTTGCTCATAATGGCATGTTTGGACCCTGCTTTAGGGGAAATGAGGCCAACACGTTAGAGACGATTTGATTGGCTAGAGTAATATGTAAGGCGAAATATGATTAGTCGACTGCAAATACTATTTTTGGTTGTTAATGGAAACGGTAGGAAGGGTAAATTTTTTCAAAGCATCTTGTAAACATGGTCTCATTGGCTAGACCATTTGATATAGTCAATTAGAAGCGTCAGTTCAGGGCCACTTTTTGAAAATAAACTTTGTGAGAAGCAAGTGCGTTGAGAACCAGATAATATTTTTCTAATAAAAGCCTGAGACAGAGGCAGATCGGAATTGTGCCATAAATCATCGCCAGTCAACGTACTTGTTTAATATTTCCTTGAATTGTGGTAAGATAGACATATTTGATATCTTTTAGATGAAAATTGAATGTGAATTGATGAATTATGTCTGTCTGTGTGTGGTTCAGTAGCAAACATGAGGCAAAGCCTAGATATTGCTCCACCATGTAAAAAACTTGTCGGAGGGGAGTATAACTGCATAGGCATATATGGGATTGCCAAATAGTACTATGACACCTATCTTATTGTATAGAAGGAATTAATGCTAGAATTGCAGAGACGTTGTAACCATTAGGGAGAGGAATACTGGTATATTGTTACATGAGAAGCTAGCAGTTGGCCTAAAGCGCTGAAATCTGTGTTTGTAATGTATTGTGCTTCAGTGTGGAAATAGATTATAAATTAGTTCTGAAGTAGGAGGTACAACCTTCTTATTTCAGGGACCGTGGTACTGAAGTATTATAGCAGCACCTGGTCTGAGGTTTGCTGAATCCAGAGGCTGATAGCATACTCCTTGTTAGGGATATCGCCCAGTGTTGTTTTTCAAGAAAACTGAGAAGCAAGCGAGCACAGGAGACAGTTTTCCTGCCGCCCACACAGAAGATAAGATTTCGTTGGCCAGAGCAGTTCAATCTTGTGTACCCCCCTCTAAAATTGACTTTACATTAAATCAAGAGGGACATTTATTTGTTTTCAAATAAAAGAGACTGTTAACCTTTCCAATATTATTTCCACCAGTAACAAACACATGAAGTCATGATGACAAACAACAACCTAGCTTTAAAAGCCAGTATTACCTCCTAGTACTACATCACAACCTACACACATATTGTAATAATATTATGTCAAGACAAAGATCCTATGTATAAATTGTGTATATACAACTTGTGATTACATTTGATTGCGATTCCTGATTCACTCTGTAGTTGAATCAGGATATCGATTATTGAAAGGAATTAATACATATTTTAAAAGTTAACACTTGACTTACTTAAGATAGTCTTCTAGAGTGTTCTATGTATGTGCGTGTCACAGTGTTGTAAAGTATTGTGGATTTTAATTAAAGTGTTTATCTGTCTGTTGGTTGTTGTGAATATACACTTCATCATTATCATAACCCTAGACATTCAACGTAGTCATCACAATATTCCAGAATAAGTCTGATTGAGATCTAAATGTGGTAGCAAAGTAAGGTCATCTGTAATACACCACACTTATTAGATACAGATACCTTCACAGCTGATCTCAGTCAGTACACTAAGTCCCCTATAAATATTAATATCATCCCAACTTACCACATATATTGGGGTCCTGTCAGGGATTTTGAATCTTCTCCTATTATATATATTGGGGATAATTCACTTAGGGGAATAATAAAAATTTAAAAGGTATCCTTGGGTGGAAAATAAATAAGGTTGAGCTCTCAGGGCTTGTGGTTGTCCTTAGATAATTAGTTAGAGATTGACTTGTTTAAGTTAGACATTGTATAAATTTGCCTGTTAGAAAATGGCCGACCTGGCAAAATTTCGATCTGCTGCTATGCAGGCTGCTAAAGAGTTAGGAATGGACGGGCAAGTTATGATTCCTTATGTCACCACTGAATGTGACAAATTTATTGAACGCGAAGAAAAAAGATTAGAAAAAGAGGCTGAAAGAAAATTAGAATCTGATAGATTGGACGCAGATAAGAGAATAGAGGCTGAAATAGAAATTAAGAGGCTGCAGATTGAGGCTGACAAGGAGGCTAGGGCATTGGAGGTAGAAGAAACAAGGCAGGCTGCAGAGAGGGAAGCAGAAGACAAGAGATTACAGAGGGAAGCAGAAGGTAAGAGGTTACAAAGGGAGCACGAGTTACGACTAAGGGAGTTGGAAATTCAAGGCCATGCTCCTGAAAATGGTGCCAGTCCCTTTACCTCTGATGCCACTGCTAGTCAGGGTGCCTCAACCTCAGCCATGAACTTTCATTTAGATCATTTTGTTGAGAAAGGAGATGATATCGAGAGCTATCTAAATAGATATGAACTGTTAGCTACCACGTATCGGTTAGAGAGAGAAAGGCGGAGCTTAAAGTTATCACAAGGGCTTCGTGGTACAGCTTATGATGTTTTTGCCAAAATGGGCAGGTAATATCAAGACAATTATGACATGCTAAAGCAGGCTCTTTTGTTAAGATATGAAAAGAATGGAGAATTTTATAGAAAAAAATTTAGGAATGCTAAACTACTGTCAGGTGAGACATATCACCAGTTCTCTGCACGGTTAGAGACATACTTGGAGAAATGGACGGCTCTGGGGAAAACCCAAGATCTCAAGGAAATGATCCTTATAGAACAATTAAGAGAGTCCATGGCTCCAGACCTGAGAAAGTTTCTCATGGAACAAGGTGCAGAGAGATTGGGTGAGTTACTAAATGTCGCTGAAAGATATCAGGCAGCTCAGGCAGAGGTAACAGGTACTAAAAAGAAACAAGTGGATAACTTTAGGGCACCACAGAACTTTAATAAATTTGATCCTAAGGATCAAAATAAAGGTAAGCACCAATTTGATGGGCCACGGTATGAAAATAAAAATAAATTCCCACAATTCGATGAAAGGAAATATGATGAAAGAAAATCTTTCAACCAAGGAAAAAGGTGGTGTAAGAATTATCAGATGGACAATCATGACACTGACCGTTGCAGAAGGAAACCTGTGTATATGGCAACCCTTCAGGTCAGGTCGACCTCAAGAAAGGAGGAGGATATTCTGATAGATACCACTCCAGATGAAATGAGGAAGGCACAGGCTGGGGATAAGACCCTCAAGCCTTGTTTTAGGAAGTTGTCCAATTGTCACACACCTCCAGGAAAAGGAGACTTCTATGTGAAGAACAAACTAATATATCGGAAGACCGGAAGTAGATCCAAAGGTCAGGGACAGCTGGTACTTCCTAAAAGGTATAAGGCAGACTTAATAAGGAGCTTACATGTGAAACAAGATGGGGACCATGAGAAAATAAGTACCATCATTCAAAAGGTAGCTCAAAATTATTATTGGCCCAAGTCAAGGTGGGACATTGAAAATTTTGTAGAGAGATGTGGCATAGCACATGAGAGAACACCCACAAGTGGGAACATTGATCAGGACCTGGACACGCCACAGGGCAAACGTAGGCCTGACACTGAAAAGAAAAATAAATTTAATAAAGTGGACCAAGTGGATTGGGAAGCCCCTTTTCACGGACAATCTTCAATTGACTGTTTTACAATGGCCACTATGCAGCGAGTGCAAAAAGATGTCTTACCCCAGGATAAGCCGAAAATCCCTCAATCGGACTTATGTAAACTGGAGGAAGAAGATGTAGAGAGGAAATCTCTCATCAAGAATTCTAAGTGGGGAGAGAGCCCCAAGAAAAAAATTGGTAGCGGTCGTTTTGTGCATGATGATTCTGGGAAGAAAAATCATCACTACAGTGCTTCTAGTGGAAGAGACCCTACCGGTGCATGGAAAAAAAGGCAAGAAAGCTAAAGACAGAGATTTGGCTGTGGGAGAGAAGGTACTGCTTCTTCTACCCGGTAGTCAGAATAAGTTACAAATTGGATGGCAAGGTCCATATACAGTTCTAGAGAAGGTGTCTAGAACAAATTATAAGATAGATAAGAAGGGGGGGAAAAATCTATCATGTGAATCTCCTGAAGAAATATTTGGAAAAAGAAACTCAGGAAGAGACACATTTGTTGACCTTGTCTATTGCAATGGAGATGAAAAAGGAACCACTTTCATCATTCGAATATCCATTACACCCCTGTGAGACAGCTGCACGGGTGAAAATCAGTACACATTTAACGAAAAATCAGAAGGAGAGAGTGCAACAGGTTCTAGATGATCATACAGAGGTGTTAACGGACCGACCGGGGCATACAAACTTATTGGAATATGATATGAATCTTATAGACCCAACACCTGTCTGTATGAAAGCCTATTCGATTCCTTTTGCTAAGGAGAAAGCCTTGAAGGAAGAGATAGACTATTTGTTGAAGGAAGGAATAATTTCACACAGTGAATCTTCGTATAGTTGCAGTGTGGTGCTCTTAAGGGGAGGTTAAACCCCCAAAATGAAAAACACAGAATTATAAGTTAATATCTATATCTGGTCATTTATACTAGCAAAATGACTGAAAAAAATACAAAACATTGAGGTATATACTAAAAACATGCAATCTATGGCGGAAAAACTGTGAAAAAAAGGCAAATTTTAGCTTTTTTGGGTATTTTGTTGCCCAAGATATCTTAAATGTGAGTACAACTTGAGTTATGAAATTTGGCTGTTTCATTTGTTAATATATGATAATGATTTTATACTAAAATAATTTTGATTGGTTTGATATCTGAGTTTTTTTGGATTTTAACATACCAATCGAAAAAAAGTTGAAATTTTTAAGGGGGGTATCTTAGCTATTTCTCAACAGTTTTGTAGTTTGTTAACATATATCCTTTATTTTAGTTTATTTTAATGAGCACTATGTGTACAGCATGTGGCCCAAAATTTACTGCTGTATCACTAATAGTTTTTGAAAAATCATGGGCAACGTGCCCACATTTGTGTGAAAAATGAGGTTCTGAGAAAATTAAGAAAAAAGGGAGGAATTACACTTTTACACAAAATTTATTCACCTCAGTATCCCTCTGCTATGTAGGAATCATCTCTGGTATTTTCCTTTATTGATTCCATGTTCTGTGTCATACTTTGCAGCTATCTTTTCATTAAATTCTTCATTTCAGCAGACTGTATGCACTTTTCGTCAGTTTCCGAAAAAATACATCCTTTCTCTGGTAGGCATGTACTATGTGGGGGGAAGCGATTGCTCTACCCTCAGCAGACTCAGTACATGTAGGAGAGGCTTTGCTCTCAATATTCACAAGATTAGGATACCCTTATCAGATATTAACTGACAATGGTTCACAATTCAGAGGGAAACTGATGGAGGAAGTTTTTAGGATTTTTCAAAATATTCTCGTCCGCACATTTTATCATCCACAATCGATTGGACAAGTGGAAAGATATAACGGGACTCTACTTACAAATTTATGTAAGCTCGCACAGGAGAAACCAGAATCCTGTGATTATTTCTTACCTGCAGCTTTATTTGCGTATAAGGAGGTACCCTACCACTCTACTGGAATACCTCCAGCCACGTTATTATTTCGATGACCCATCAAAGGACCCCATGGTTAATAAAAATTAGCCAGTCAAAATTATTTTTACACATGAAACTATGTTTGAAAAACTTGAATTCTGTTTGCTTCAGGGAAATGAATATGGTACCGAAAATTAAAATCCATGCTTTAGAAGCAATATAGCATCACAAATATACCAATTTGTATATTTTACATATATAATTAGGTAAAAATACACTTACCTGTCATACTTTAAAAATTTATATAAAATCATCCACAAAGGTTTTAGTGAAAATAAACATACAGAAATGTGGGCAAATGAATGTACTTTCCAGTGCAATATGTATCTAAAATTTGATATTTTGAATGAAATTCTTCATTTTTGGGGGGTTAAACCTCCCCTTAAGGAAACCCTCTGGAGAACATAGACTCTGTATAGATTACAGGAGACTGAATGCTATAACAGAAGGTCAGGTGGATCCATTGCCGGATACAAATCAGTTATTTGCCAGGCTAAATAAAGCTAAATATTTCTCAAAAGTGGATCTGAGCAAAGGATACTATCAGATTCCAGTAAAGCCTGAGGTTAGACCGTACCTAGCTTTTAGTACCTCAGAGGGACACTATGAGTTTAACAGATTGCCATTTGGATTGAAGAATGCGCCTAGTGTCTTCTCTAGAATGATGAGAAAATTGTTGGATCCTCTGAATAATCCATGCATCACAAACTTCATGGATGGTATCCTTATAGCAACAGAAACATTTGAAGAACACATTGACTCTCTGAACATGCTGTTTAATCGACTTAGAGAAGCGAATTTGACAGCCCGACCAACCAAATGTTGCGTTGGATGTAAAGAATTAGAATTCTTGGGACACACAGTCCATCAGGGAAACATGACCCCTGATCCCAAGAATTTAGAGAAACTAAAGAAAGCCCCGAGGCCACAAACCAAGAAAGACGTGAGATCCTTTGTCTCATTATGTGGTTTCTACCAAAAGTATATCAAAAACTTTAATTCCATATGTGCACCGTTAACTGATTTGACACGCAAAGGAAATCCAGATCGAATTACATGGACAGCACAGTGTGAATTGGCATACCAGGAATTGAAGGAAAAGCTCACAAGCAAACCTATTTTGAAATTACCTGACTTAAGTCAAGAATTTATTGTGAGAACGGATGCAAGTAATATCGGTTTGGGCGCGACCCTGTTACAGAAGTCAGATGCACTGGATGGGGAATTAACCCCAGTGGCATATGCTAGCAGAAAGTTGAATAAAGCTGAACAAAATTATTCAACTAGCGAAAAAGAATGTCTTGCAGTAATATGGGCGATCAAGAAATTCAATATTTATCTGTATGGGAAGGCATTCAAGTTGCAAACGGATCACAAACCCTTGTCGTTTCTAGCGCAGGCTAGGCATGAAAATTCGACGTTACTCAGATGGTCCTTACTTTTGCAGCCATTCCAGTTCAGCCTAGAGTATATTTCTGGAAAAACTAACCTGGGTGCAGATTTTCTAAGCCGCCATCCGTGTGATGAGAATCACCGTAATCCCCAGGAATAATATTAAATTTCTCTATGTGTATATAGAATTATAGACTGACATGTGATGTCTGTTTTAAGTGGGGAGAATTTGTCGTGAGAAATTCTAATCCACATATATAAATTAGAAATTAAATGTAAAGTCTAACGAATTAATTCAATAAAGGAAAGAAGAATGGTAAAAGAACAGTGCGGTCACAATAGCGTACACCTGTATTATAGAACGTCATACTAGCTAAACAAGAAAACCCCTTTTTATACTCCGTCTGCATAAACTACACGCGTTTCTAAAAATAAAACTGGTACTGTATTTCTTATACGACCTTGATAGACACACTGCGTAATGACCTAGATTTAATATTACATTAATGTCATTATATACACTACTTAAACGAAAAGACAAACGGGCTTAGAAGAGAGAGAGAGAGATGTACGGAGGAACGCATGCGATGCTACCACGTCGTCTCGCGATATAAAAATTAATGCCACCCCACGCGAAAGGCAGGCAGGCTTGATTTTTTTTTTCAAATAAACAGTGACAAAAAACACTACCAATACACGGTTAGGTTTTGAAAACACGTTTAATTCTTATTAGGAAACATGACTCAATACTGTTTTACGTCTGAAATCATTATTTTATACTGACAGAACAGTCGAAAAGGCAGAACAGGTGGCGGTTCTAAAACCATAAATAAAAAAAACAAATACACGACTATCCTAGAATAATACATATTGGTAACGAAGCCACTTGGCCCCATTAAACTTATATAGTTGGATGCCTTAGGACTTGCTGACAAAGAATATGTTAGGTGTTATACAAATAGTCTAGTAATTAACAAATTATAGCCAAAATACTATAGTGGTGTTGTCTGACAGCACAAGATCATATTTGCGCATAATGGCATGTTTGGACACTGCTTTAGGGGAAATGAGACCAACACGTTAGAGACGATTTGATTGGCTAGAGTAATATGTAAGGCGAAATATGATTAGTCGACTGCAAATACTATTTTTGGTTGTTAATAGAAACGGTAGGAAGGGTAAATTTTTTCAAAGCATCTTGTAAACATGGTCTCATTGGCTAGCCCATTTGATATAGTCAATTAGAAGCGTCAGTTCAGGGCCACTTTTTGAAAATAAACTTTGTGAGAAGCAAGTGCGTTGAGAACCAGATAATATTTTTCTAATAAAAGCCTGGGACAGAGGCAGATCGGAATTGTGCCATAAATCATCGCCAGTCAACGTACTTGTTTAATATTTCCTTGAATTGTGGTAAGATAGACATATTTGATATCTTTTAGATGAAAATTGAATGTGAATTGATGAATTATGTCTGTCTGTGTGTGGTTCAGTAGCAAACATGAGGCAAAGCCTAGATATTGCTCCACCATGTAAAAAACTTGTCGGAGGGGAGTATAACTGCATAGGCATATATGGGATTGCCAAATAGTACTATGACACCTATCTTATTGTATAGAAGGAATTAATGCTGGAATTGCAGAGGCGTTGTAACCATTAGGGAGAGGAATACTGGTATATTGTTACATGAGAAGCTAGCAGTTGGCCTAAAGCGCTGAAATCTGTGTTTGTAATGTATTGTGCTTCAGTGTGGAAATAGATTATAAATTAGTTCTGAAGTAGGAGGTACAACCTTCTTATTTCAGGGACCGTGGTACTGAAGTATTATAGCAGCACCTGGTCTGAGTTTTGCTGAATCCAGAGGCTGATAGCATACTCCTTGTTCAAGATATCGCCCAGTGTTGTTTTTCAAGAAAACTGAGAAGCAAGCGAGCAGAGGAGACAGTTTTCCTGCCGCCCACACAGAAGATAAGATTTCGTTGGCCAGAGCAGCTCAATCTTGTGTACTCCCCTCTAAAATTGACTTTACATTAAATCAAGAGGGACAGTTATTTGTTTTCAAATAAAAGAGACTGTGAACCTTTCCAATATTATTTCCACCAGTAACAAACACATGAAGTCATGATGACAAACAACAACCTAGCTTTAAAAGCCAGTATTACCTCCTAGTACTACATCACAACCTACACACATATTGTAATAATATTATGTCAGGACAAAGATCCTATGTATAAATTGTGTATATACAACTTGTGATTACATTTGATTGTGATTCCTGATTCACTCTGTAGTTGAATCAGGATATCGATTATTGAAAGGAATTAATACATATTTTAAAAGTTAACACTTGACTTACTTAAGATAGTCTTCTAGATTGCTCTATGTATGTGCGTGTCACAGTGTTGTAAAGTATTGTGGATTTTAATTAAAGTGTTTATCTGTCTGTTGGTTGTTGTGAACATACACTTCATCATTATCATAACCCTAGACATTCAACGTAGTCATCACAATATTCCAGAATAAGTCTGATTGAGATCTAAATGTGGTAGCAAAGTAAGGTCATCTGTAATACACCACACTTATTAGATACAGATACCTTCACAGCTGATCTCAGTCAGTACACTAAGTCCCCTATAAATATTTATATCATCCCAACTTACCACAGTCACACGGCAACATTGGAAGCTAAAAGTACAGCAAAGTCAAGATGTTTGAACAGGTTGTTAACATGCCACACGATTATTGGTTTAACTGAGGAGTTAACATGTCACACGATTATTGGTTTAACTGAGGAGTTAACATGCCACACGATTATTGGTTTAACTGAGGAGTTAACAAGCCACACAATTATTTGTTTAACTGAGGAGTTAACATGCCACACGATTATTGGTTTAACTGAGGAGTTAACAAGCCACACGATTATTGGTTTAACTGAGGAGTTAACATGCCACACGATTATTGTTTGAACTGAGGAGTTAACATGCCACACGATTATTGGTTTAACTGAGGAGTTAACATGCCACACGTTTACTGGTTTAACTGAGGAGTTAACATGCCACACGATTATTGGTTTAACTGAGGAGTTAACAAGCCACACGATTATTGGTTTAATTGAGGAGTTAACATGCCACACGATTATTGTTCAACAACCAGGTCACAAGGGTTATATTATTTGCTCGTGAGTCCTACAACAACCGACAGACTTTGCGTCTGTATTTAATGCAACAGGTCTGGTTAAAATGAGATGAAACTGATAAGAAAAATCATATGATCACTTCCTTTACAGAGAGGTAATTCTGTAGCTAGATCACAAGATTTATTACATTTAGAGTATATATATATATATATATATATATATATATATATATATATATATATATATATATATATATATATATATATATATATATATATATATATATATATATATATATATATATATATATATATATATATATATATATATATATATATATATATATATATATATATATATATATATATATATATATATATATATATATATATATATATATATATATATATATATATATATATATATATAAATATATAAATATATAAATATATAAATATATAAATATATAAATATATATATATATATATATATATATATATATATATATATATATATATATTTATATATTTATATATTTATATATTTATATATTTATATATTTATATATTTATATATTTATATATATGAGTATGTGTGTGTATGTGTGTGTATTTATTTATGGAATATATTTGGAAACAAGGTTAAAATACTTTGTAAGAATGATTGATTTAACCAAACAAGAAAAAAGTATGATGGAAGTTGTCTCAAAGTATATGTTTTCTTCCTCCAAAGTTATTCTATTTGGAATGAAGAGGAAGAGGCTATATGTTCGATGAAAGGAGGGAAGTCACCAGGTGTGGATAATATCCCAGCAGAGCTCTTGACATATGGAGGACCAGATATAGTAAAAATCATGACAACAATTTGCCAGAAGATATGGAGTACTTTTTTTTTTTTTTTCGTACGCCCGCTAATACTCGAGGCGAAATCTCAGGTTATTATTAATTTCTAAAATGACATTGATTTTACGTGAGTATCCCTTTTTTTCTTGTACAGAGACAGGTGTCCCTCGCCATTCAGGCAGATACTCGCCGATTTCGGAGGTACCCACTAGAGCTGGGTCGGCTCAGGAGCCGCCAATCCCTGGTCGACGACACTCCTTCAAATGTCCTTGCCAGGTCTCGAGTTAATCCAGTCCAAATCCCGGTCGACGAAAAATCCTCAAATGCCGTCGCCCGGGTTTGATCCTGCATCACCCGGTCGCCAGAGCGGTGTTGTAACCACTACGCTAGCGCGGCTCCCTGAAGTACTAAAAACTGGCCAAAAGAGTGGGCGCAGTCATTAGTAATACCGCTTCCAGCGAAAGGAAATCTAAAAATGTGCAAGAATTACAGAACCATTAGCCTTATTAGTCATCCAAGTAAAGTGATGTTAAGGATACTTTTGAACAGAATAAAACAGAAATCAGAGGGAATCTTGTCTGAGGAACAGGCTGGCTTTGGACCAAGGGGAAGTGCCCCGGGGCGGATCTTCAATGTTGGATTGCTGATGGAGAGACATCTCCGGCGTCAACAAGTTTGTTACCATAACTTCGTCGATTTCACAGGGGTATTCGGTCAAGTCTGGCGTGAAGGCTTGTGGCAATTGGTGAGAGAATTCAGTTTTGATACCAGCATCATAGATATCATTGGGGCACTGTACAGGGACGCAGGCGGTGCTGTTTTTGCAAGCAATGACATTGGAGATTTTTTCAAAACAACTGTAGGAGTTCGTCGGGGATGTATCCTGACCCCAGTGCTCTTTAATATATATCTAGGGCATGTTGTGCAGGAGGTTCTCTGCGATTGTAGAACAACCGTGTCGATTTGAGGCCGACCTCTTTGCGGTCTGCGTTTTGCTGATGATGTCGATCTTATGGCTGGAGCGTAGTCGGAGCTTCGAGACTTTACCTCTGGACTGGATAGGGTGACGGGAACGTATGAGATGGAAATTGATATAGAAAAAGGCGGGGTGTTGGAGGGTGGCTGTTGCGCACATATTCTTTTGTATGGAATTATGCGACGCACGGATTACTGTAGGTAGGAACGTATGAACAGTATGACTATTTGATATGGGAAAAATCTCTCCGTCAAAGTTAGACTACCCATGATTAATTTATACTTTTGTTGTATGGGTGATCTCTCTTGAATATCGATCTAGCGTATGGATGCTAGATCTATGTCATTTCTCATTTGTTATGGCCAGAAAAAAAATTGGTCTGGCCTAGAATGTTTATGGCCCGGACATATATGTATTCCGTGTCTATTTAAGAAGATTCGGTCTTATATCGTATATTTTTGTATTGTTATGTCGGCCTATTTCTCGGTCTGACGCTTAGGGTGAATAGGCTTTTCTACTCATGCGTCAAGGAGTGTCGACGAAACCTGCCTGATGTCACGGCGGTGTGTTTTCTGGGCTGGTCCTTTAGGAATGTTGAAAAGTGATCTCTGTGAATGATTTTTAGGAAGGAGATAGTGTCTCTGCCAGATCATATGGTCAGAGATTCTCATAATGTACTATATTGTGTTTATTCCTAAATCAAGTTAATACCAGACCCTTTGTTTGATGAACTCTGTTTTGCTAGGCCTAGATGGCAAGCTTATCTTCGTACAGCTAGGATTGTTTGAATGCTGATGAAGATGACAGGTTATCCAACAGCTCTAAGGTATTATTATGAAGCAACCTTATAGATTTCAGAACTGGATGGAAACCCATTGAGAACATTTATGTTCAGATTTTGAATTAATTGCGGCTCATCATTTACCCTCCTGGGTGAGCGAAACTCAAGGAGGTAGCCATTTTGGAATTCCCGTTACCACAACGGATCATTGTCAAGAGAACAGAAACCAACTCTTATTATCGGACGATGATGCAGAGATCTTCCTAATATGGAAAACCTATTACTGTGGTTGAACATGGTTGCTATGAACTTTTGATGAATGTACAACTTAAGAAAACTTAGCCAAGAAAAGGTTCGATCAGTGAACCATTATTGATGTTTACATATTCATTTTCACTGACGCGTTCAGTCAGCTGAAGTATGAGGCGATAGCCCACCAGTACAGTGAATGCTTGACTTATATCGCCCATTGTATTTATATGCTACATGAAATATGTCTGATGTTGCCACCTACTATTCAAGTACCTAATGATTTGCTGTGTCAACATGTACCTATGATTGTATCCGTGCTGTCGGAATGTGTGTCACCTTATTAAACATATGAAATGGTCAACAGCAGTTCAAACATCATTGACTTGCATATGAGTGTATGAATGTACCATTACTAAGTCGTCAACTTCACCGAACACTCCATCATTCGCGTAACTGACACTTTACACCTTCACTCTATGTCAACATGACCTGTAGATTCAACGCTGCGTAAGGTTGGGAAGTTGACCAGTAACGTCCAGTGATAAGCATCAAACAGTAGTAACGAGACGTCTTCAGTGGTGACTTTCACACATGAGTGAATGAGTGCCTTGTACTTGTCAACACATTACGAGTTATCAGTGGCCATTACGTTAAATGGGCAAACGTTAGACGAAGTTAACCCTTTTAAATATCTGGGATCCACTTTATGTAGTGATGGAAGATCGGGTGAGGAGGTCGGGACAGGACTTTGGATGGCCTCGGGTGCCATGACGGGGCTGGATGTGATCTGGGAGGGTAACATCGGTTTTCCTGTGGGGATCAAATTATACAAATCACTCGTGTTGTCTGTTCTCTTGTGCGGGTGTGGGGGCTGGACACTCACTGCAGATGCGGAGCGAAGGATTCAGGCTTTTGAGTGTAGATGTTGTAGAGAAGTTTTGCGCATTTGCTATAGAGAGCACAGGGCAGGTGTTTATGTTAGAGAGAAGGTGGACACCTATGCAGGCCACCAAGAACCACTTTTGTCAGTAGTGAAACGTCGAAAGCTTGCCTGGTTTGGGCATGTAACTCGTCATGACTCCCTTTCGAAAACGATCCTCCATGGAACAGGCAAAGGTAAACGGAGAAGAAGAAGGCAAAGAAAATCCTGGGCTGATAACATCAAAGAATGGGCAGGGCACGGTTTTTCCACACTTGTACGCATTGTTGAGGATAGAGAGTGGTGGAGGACCCTGTCTGCTGATGCTTCCACCATGGCACCCCTAAGACCCATGTCGGGTTACGGGTTGAGATGTTGAATGAAGAGGAGACTGTACCTGTACTCGATTTCAACCTGTGGCGAGATGGATAATTAGAGAGGAACAGTGGATTAAGTCAAAGGGTTCTTGACCTATAGAAAAACCCCAGTCTCAGAAATGAGCACTAGTGTATGGATGGCACAGGATTTAATCAGACTGTTATGTACATATGTCTCGAGTGTAAAGTGTACAGATCAAGGGCCTACCTTGTCTTCCCGCTATGACTAGCCTATGCTTATATGAATTATGCCGAATTACATTGACTCAGAAATAAAAAAAAACATGGAAATAATTTCACAACTACAGAAGTTAACAAAAGTTATCACTTTAATTTAATTCTTAATTTTCTCTTTTCTCTCATTTGGGAATGAATCACGAATAATTATTTAGATGTTTACATTAATGAAAATATTTGTCACAATAAAATACAGTTCAGAAGGAGTCTTTGTTTACGTTTTACAATTCTAACACTGTCCGAATTCCTGTCTGAATGTATCCTATGACACGTTTCTGGTATTCAATCTGAGGCAACGAGCTTCGCTTCTACTTATCTTCACAAAGTTCCTGGACATCCAGATAATGTTTAGTTGTAGACACAATGTTGAGTTCATCTGCTGGACTACCATCAGCATGTGGCGACCATTTATCAGGAGTGGACCAATCAATGTCGTGTTCCTATCAAATCAATGAGAGTTGAAGATGTCAGCCTCAACCTTATTGCAATCATAAATGATTGAAACGAAAAACGAATTATCTATGAAAAAACGAGTAGATGGAAAGAATACTTTGAAGAACGTCCCAACTCAGGAGGTACTCACAGAATAAGGTTCCATCTTCACATAGAAGGTCGGCTGCAATAGATCTCCAACGTCTTCTGTCTCTTGTTTTGAAAGAACACTCTGATAGACTTCTTCCTGTCCATATCTTGAAATATTCATCCCACTTATAGCGCTGTCTTCCTCTTGCACGTCTGCCTTCAACTCTGACCTTCTATTATGGTAGTCTGTAAGATATTATGTCTTTTTACGTGGGAAAAATATTTTAGTTGTCTAATATTTTGATATCATTCATTAATTCTCTTGTCATTTCTAGGTTCTCCAGGACCTCTTTATTTGTTTTCTTCTATTTCCATCAGACGTGCCCTATGTGGTGAAATTACAGTGATGCAACGTTAAAATTCCTCCATTTATAAAGATAATAGTTAAAATAACATATAGGGATAAAAATATAGGCAAGATATGCCGAGGCTTCTTCACCTACGCCAGCGTTTTCTAGGGTCATTGAACATTAACTAGTTAGAACATGCAGACAAACGGTTTATCCTTTTAGACGGGGTAGAAACGGAGATAAAAGAAAAAAAATACGACGGTCTGAACACGTGTTTGAATCTAAAGTCTAAAAGACGCAATTTGTAGTTTTTAAAGAAAAAAATTACGCCACTAGTTGACACAATGTAAGAAAGTGGACGAAAAAACGACCTTAGCTCTTATTAGAAACAGACGTATCTTGGACGTTTTTACGGTAATTAGTCGTTTTAGTTTGAATATAGCGGCAAACGCCGTACACGAAGGTTCAAAAACAAATTTCAAAACTAACCTTGAAAAAGTAGGTTTTTTCTTAATAATACGTTTAGGAGAATAAAAACTAGCTAGTTTGATAGCCCATCTTAATCTGAGAAATAATATACTTTTAATTACACAGACGGACAGATAACACGGAAGATATTGACGAAAGACTGTATTGTTCAATACAGACTAGCGAACAGTTTTTTGTGCATATTTTCACTAAAGTTACATTTTGACGCGTCCTTGAGCCTAACGCATAAAAACAAACTGCAGATGGACTAGGGGCAAAGTAGGAGGATAGTAGCTAAAAATAACTTAGCATAGAATCTTAGAAGTAGGGGGAGACAAAATTTGTGTAGTGTTTTCTTGTAGTTTCGTCCAAAAACAAGTGTAATTTTGGGAAAAGCCAAGTTGGGACGGACAGACCGACAGAAAAATACTACACATTAGACTGAGGCTGGACCGAAATTGGACATTTGTATTTTAAATATTTGAAAGATAGAGGGGAAGTCCGCTGATTGGACAGAAGCTTTCATATTATTGAAAGACAGACGCCCGCTAGTACCATTTTATAGAAGACTGTCCATTGACACAGTTCGTTAATGCTAGAGGTGTAAATTCCAGGAAATATTAAATATTATCAGTAGGACGCCTTAATCTAGCCAGCAGCTCAGCTGAGTTTTGCTAGTACAACGTAACAGTGTATTCAATTTTGAATTGTGGTAAGGGAAAAAGCATTTACCTTTTATATTTTAATATTTTGAGTGATTGATACTGCCATGTCACGAAAAATGATTACAAGTGAGTGCTTACTCTAGGTCCCCAGCAGCAGTCCAGGGCCTAGAGGCAAAACTAAATAATATAGAAAAACATATCTAAGACTATGGAAGACAGATCTATATTTGAAATCAGTGGGAACATATCACCCACCTTATAGGATGGAAGAGGAAACTATTGAACATATTTTGGATGCAATGCAGTCATGGGAAACTAGTGCTATTGGATAACACCTGGGTGAAATGTGCTGAGTTGGTCAGAGAGATCTGACCCGATCTTTGTAAATGTTGTTTTGCTTTGTTGTGTGTACAAGTGGTGCAGTAGGCAGTGTGTTGACACATGGCACAAATTTTGGTTTCAGAGTTTCTGGTCTGGCACTATGCTAGTGCCAGATGCTGTGTAAAAGTACAAGAGTGGATGCCTAAGCAGCCTACTATTTTACTCCAGCTACTGTGAAGAGTGGGCCACTTGGATTCTTTACTGCATCGTCGCAGGCCAGATAAGTGATAACCTGGCCTGCTGTGGATTCATCAACCTTGTCCACAATAAATAAAGAAATAAAATCTTGTTGTATAAACACTATAACTCAGTCCAGATTTCAAGGACAATGAACATTATAAACAGAGATTGGGCATGATGACACCACCCGATTAAACATCCAGTGCTAGTTTTCCCAAGACACTGTAGTTATTATTAATATTAACCAATGTAACAATATATCTATGTACAACATTTTCATTTGATTATTCAATATATATATATATATATATATATATATATATATATATATATATATATATATATATATATATATATATATATATATATGCACTTTTATTGATAAATACATATTGTTCATATGTCCTGACCAGAAGAAACATTTGGTTCAGGACTAAATAAATTCAAAAAAATTATCAAATCTAAACTGCTAAAGCCAGTGTTGGTTAATTTGATCATAGAGCTTAGTATTATTATTATTATTAGACTTAGTATTTACATGTGTGTGTCTGTGTATTTAATTACCTACACATCACATTTCATTACCCTAGACATTACACGTAGCTAACATACATAACATACATAACATACATAATAGCAGAATAGGTCTGTTTGAGGTCGTAAGTGGTAGCAGAAAGGCATTCTGTAACTCACATAAACTTTTATCTTCAGGAGCCTTCACAGCTGACCTCATCCAGTACACTAGGTAACATAGCAACCATACAATAACATCAAAAACCACTACACCCTATACTTCTATATATCGACTAGAAACTCAAATCGTTCTTCTAACTACTTCGTCACTGTCCATGTTTCTACACCATACATAAATGAAGAATATACATAGCATTTGATGCTTCTTAGTTTGAATGTGTGAGTTAATTGTTTAGATGTTAGAATCTGTCTCATCTTGTTGAATGTGTGAGTTAATTGTTTAGATGTTAGAATCTGTCTCATCTTGTTGAATGTGTGAGTTAATTGTTTAGATGTTAGAATCTGTCTCATCTTGTTGAATGTGTGAGTTAATTGTTTAAATGTTAGAATCTGTCTCATCTTGTTGAATGTGTGAGTTAATTGTTTAGATGTTAGAATCTGTCTCATCGTGTTGAATGTAGCATTGGCCATTCCTATTCTCATATTGATTTATGCTTCACATCTGCCATCTTCTGTTATTATATGATCAAATTATGAGAAACCTTTGACTTGTTCCAGGATTTCCCCATTCCCGATTCGTGACTCATGTTCACTTACTAACTCTAAATACACCCCTAACAGTTGAGGAATGGCACGACTTAGATATGTTGTTTCATGAAGTAGCTGTAGCAAATAACGCTTGATGCACGACGAAAGTCGAATGGCTGAAAATAAAATCGTGGCAACAGTATAGAAAGAAAGAAAGAGTCCCAAAAAGCTGGTGTTGCGCTACGGTGTCTTATGCAGTAGCCTTCTAGTTACTCTGTCCAAGAAACTGCTAGGGTTTAATCACAAGACCACCGCACACAATCCACACCAAACTGCCATAGTCAAGTAGTTGAAAGCGAAGTGGAAACGATTTACAAATGTTTAATAAAACATGAGACGATGCTCGATTATTAGTTACACAACCATCCAATATATATCATGGCATTCTTCATGCAGTCATAAAAGAGTCTATGTACTGTTGTTGATTGAAACACTGTCGTAAGATCGACTTCAAAGTTTATTTAATTCAGACTCACTTTTTCAACAGAATCCATTATCCCTTGTGAAATATAACTCCAATCATCTCACAGAACCATATTGATGATCGAGTGTTGGTACATCATAGGGATTTGACACAATATGAATATATATACTCATGGAAAAAAGTAAGTGTGCAACACTTTACAGGGCACTGTGCGTGATTTCATGGACGAAATGAAATAAAATTTCTCACACAATGTGGTTGAATATTGAATAAAAGACCAAGTGATCACTTTGATTTTAGTGAAAGTGTCATGGAAGAAAGATAAAAACTAAAGTCAGTGTGGCATCCCCACGAAAAAAATGAAATCTTGATTTCAGTACCGTGTATGTCCACCTATTCCGCACTGTTCTGCACGACACGAGTCTTAAACCTGGAATGTTCCTGGCAGTCCATGTTACCTGAATAAACCTGTTACGCAAGTGCATAAGGCGTATGTAACGGTTTTGTGCAGGGGTGGTAACTCGTGGTCGGCCACTTCTATGGCGATCAGCAGTGGGATCCAGTTTAGTGGAAACAAACTTGAATGCGTGATATAGTGCTCCTGTGAACATTGAAATGTTGTGATACAGCTAATATAGTCGCTCCAGCAGCTAACATGACTATAGCTATTGCTAGCTCTTGTTGGTTCAATCTTGGCATTGTCAAAAAAGATGTTTCTGTTGGACTCTTGGTACTCTCTATTTCAACGATTACGTTTTCACATGCTTGTGATTAGAGCTACACACTTACCTTCCTTTTATCTGTGATAAATTCTCCCCTACGGCACTTTTCACGTGATTTATCTTGCACTGTGATTGTCTCCCCATGAATAGTGCGATCCAATTGTAATTGCACGTGTAAGTGAACAACACTCACACAGAAATGTGTGCCAACTTGCATTTGAGTTCACCCAAGAACACACGCACAGTGCCCTGTTGAGTGCTGCACACTTACTTTTTTCCATGAGTATATTAGGAGCTCAGAGACATGCGTCCACTCGCCATAATTACACACACACAAGTATCTAGCAGCCGAACTCTAACGTCTGCAGATGGCTACTTTTGACTTCTACTAAACTACACCCCAAGGCAATGACGTCACTACCTGTGTTACCAAGGACTACATATAATAAACAAACATGAAGCCATGTCGAACAGTCTCATCATATCGACACACATGTTATAAATTTTACTCATAACAGCTGGCAAGAAAATAATTAGAGCAGCAGTACGAAAACAGGCAGAATAATAACAGAGAGTGTGACACATATAGAGGTATCTCGCTACTAATGTACACGAGGTAATATATGTAAACATAGGTCAACAAAGATTAAGACCCGTAGTTAAACGATAGCTGATCTATTCTTAATTTTGCTTCACTACCGAAAAAAATGACGTACATATGATTTGTTCACTTCAAGACGAACAAGGCGAGGGAACAATCTAAAATGACAGATAACTAAACATAATATTTATTTATCATGAGAAGACATTTGATAGAACGAATATGAAATAAATTAGGTGAGTTTTAGAAGACTATGGAATACAGAGGATGATATTAGACAATGGGAGATCAGGGGATGACATTAGACAATGCGAGAGCTATGTGAGAAACATCCCAAAGTGTCGTGACAAAATTGATCGTCTAACTGATGAGTTTGCTATTATAACAGAAGTACACACACACACACACACACACACACACACATATATATATATATATATATAGAGAGAGAGAGAGAGAGAAGTCTTTTCATGGCTAATCCGCTGTATATATAAACACGACAAAAGATAGCTCGGCGCAACAAAAGACTCGTGAAGCCGGCATACTGATAACCTAGCGAGATAAGAAACAAGGAGATTACGGAAACCTTCTTTGTTACAAAGGAAGGTGGGTGATTTCTACATTGGGCGTCCAATTCAAAACCACGGTTTGTCTCGTAAAACGATCCCGTAGCATGGAAATGAAGAGTTGGTTGAAGAGCCCACCCACTTTAGCTATTGACGTGGATTGATTCTGTACATCACAGCATCATAATGCAAGATGGAAACCTAGTTATTGGATTGGAGACGGAGTCAGACCAACAGACGACGACATCTGACACATTGGGCAAACGGAAATGTAACGAGATGTTCGCCAGAACGGCAGACTGAGTTTTAAAGAGCGCGGCGCATAGGTTTTCCTTACCACATAGCCTGTGTACAGCTTGTAGTAATATTTGATTCCTATGTGGATATTTGATTCATATCTGTGGAGTGAATTTTAAAGTGTTCTAAAGGAATTTGCGAAGGGAAAAGGAGTCCAGCAGAAGTCTGAGTCTACACATTAACTGTCTGGCGTCTAACCAGAAAGACGCTAGCAAAGCGTACTTCTGGATAGCAGAATTCACAAGATAGAACATCCTACACTTCCTAAGTTACAAGAACGTCTCGCCCGCATTTGTAAACGTTGTTGGCGCACATGTTATCAAGTACTCACACGTTGATTTGCATATGAATTTATCAAGTTCAACTCACTCGAATAAGTCACGCTAAAGCATGTTCAAGTTGATTCTTATATTTGTGTCAAGATCAACTCACTCAAAAGCGTATTTTATGAATCAAGCTGATAAGACTACCTAGAAAGATCACTTAGTCAAAGGTTGATTTGCCAAGATATCAAGCTCAAATCATCATGTTCAGCTACTCACTACGTCAGACAATGAAGTGAATTCATCTACTTTCATCGTATATATTACACGACGTGCATTCACTCAGACGAGCATCATTGCACGAATCTCACGCGTGACCAGAAGATCATTGTGTGAAGAGCTTCAGTCTAGTCAGTGCCTTTTCAAGATCAAACAGTAGACATTTTCCTGAGACAACTGAACTGTCAACGGTTTGTCACCGCTAGAGCGAGATTTCCATATATTGAAGGAAAGTATATCTTCCAAGTTCTCATTATTACAAAGGTTTTCATCAGTACGTCCTCGTCTTGGTGAGAACCCACACAACATACTTTACACCTACATTGGACAGTCTGTGCATACCTGCGTATAATCATACAGTAGAAAAGCATTGAGAAACACATAGACAGTGTAGATTGGACGTCAGTGTGGTAACACTTAATATATCACATCAGGATTTCAATATTCACATAATTTCATTCTCCTATTTAATTAACTATACTGTTAAAAAAAAAAAGAAACGCAAAGCTACTGAAGGCACACACATAGCCATAATTTTGACATTCAATAACTTTTTTAATTTAATGAGTTAATTGTTCAAATTGCACACAAGAATACCTTAGGGTTCAGCGAATCAATTGACTGTTGTTTTGCATCTAGGTCACGAGAGTTTTTTGGCGTACGGGCTTTACCGTTAGTATGGTGTGTGGCCTCCTCTTGCATCGATCAGCGACTGCCATCTCCTGGGCATGAATGTGATCAGACGTCTGATGTGGGCCTGTGGGATGGCTGCCCACTCTTCCTGGAGTGCATGGAACAGATCACGACGATTGGCTGAAGCAACGTCTCGGCGACAAACACGTCTATGCAGCTCATCCCACAGGCGCTAAATCGGACTTATTTATTATTTAAATCTCATCTGTGTGTGTGTGTGTGTGTGTGTGTGTGTGTGTGTGTGTGTGTGTGTGTGTGTGTGTGTGTGTGTGTGTGTGTGTGTGTGTGTGTGTGAATTGCCTTTCGCATTCGTCACTTTTTATTTTCTACTAACCCTGTATGTGTATGTATTTAATTTATAAACCCAATAACCATTTTGATCATTATATTGTTCGTTAATGTATCACTCGTGCTGTCGGTGTTAAATATTTACATATAGGTCAACTTCTACATTTAGAAGATGTTGGGGGCTATTTCTATATCGATATCTAAGGGCAGAAGCTAAAGTCGTGGGGACATAACACACTTTCCAGAATGTAATAGAAAACACTATCTAGTGGAGAGCATTCGCGTTCTCTTCTTTTTGTCCATATCTCGAATAGGTCTCTTTCTTTCTTAACGGTCCAATTTCTGGAGACTCTTGATAACATTCCAAGCGACAACTACTGTTGTAGTTGCACCAATATACGCTTACGTCACTGCTGTAGTTGTTGCTTTCGTCGTTTTCATCCCTCACTTCATTTCGGTCAGTTTCTGCCTTCGTCCTGATTCACTCTTCACATAATAAACAAGTTTTTTTTTATTCACTGCCATGTGATACTGATGCTCTGTCTACCTCCCCTGTACCAAACCTCACTCTGTCAGTTATGCTGACACATCAATGTTTATATTACTTCTAAAGCTATAACAGTCATACAAAGGCATTATATTTCTACAGCTGCTAATATTATCTCTGTTTCAAAATTACCACACATTTACCATGGTAACAAGTATACATCACGGCTGGTCTATTGTTCTCTGCATTTCCTTTATATGTTTCAATCAACTACAAAAATCACTACACAATTTACAACAAAAGGCAAAAATAGACATCATTTTTGCGAATTTATCTTTCAAATTATGCAGACACAACTCCTCAACTAAAGACAGTTACTGATAATCTTCTAGAGGAAGACACTGCAATCTATGAATCAGACTAATATTCCTGGCATTTGACATCAAACGTAAGACCGGCAGGGATTGACGTATCAGAGAATACACGCATCATGTACACAACCAGTGCGCTACAAGCTCAGTTAACATTCATACCCTTCTACATTTGCTGAAGGAGACTGAGAACCTATGGGTTTGCTGAAGGAGACTGAGAACCTATGGGTTTGCTGAAGGAGACTGAGAACCTATGGGTTTGCTGAGAGTGAAATGAAGTCTATTCAGATCAACAATATCAATGGCAGGTTATGCTGACTAAACAAACGCAATTTTATTACGAAGATAATGCTTTGGACGTATAACCCAGTGTTCAGTTTCAAATATTGTTCCTCTTCTTCGTGTTTGAACTTATTGCCACTTCAGAACGTACGTCAGAAAGTGGTCAAAAGGAAACTTAACCCGAGCACATTTCATTTTGTTTGCAGCTGATTATTGTTTATTTGTCATTCATTTCTCAAGGTCATTAAATTTATATTTACAAATTCATCTTTTGCATTAATTTATAAATTGCTTGCGGAAGTTAGACTCGTCATTTAGATTTCTGTATTTCTGCAGGTTTACAAAGGTTGTCAATTGTAATATACCCAGTTCCATAAAGTTTTGCAACGGTTATTAATTTTACTACCAGTTACCAGGAAATAAATTTTATGACGCACTATTCCATTCCACTGAAGTATTAACGGAGGAGTACATTTTATGGTGTTTGCTTTCTGCGATCTAAATTTAGGTGATAGAAGCAATCAGTAAAAAATAAAAATAAATTGATTTATTTAGAAAATGTCGGCTTTCTGGTTCGTTACGATTTTAACAACAGGTAAGTCTGGGGCTAATGTGTGTGAGAGTGTGTGTCTGAATATTATGATGTTTACTGTAATTAGTAAACTTATGAACAATAATCATTAGTGAAGAATCTAAGAATGGTGATCATAAAAAGGAAACGGGATTAATAGAAAGGACAAATTTTAAGACATCCCTAAGCTCTCCATGTTTGACAAAGATAGGAAAGACAATAATTTATGATCCTGAAAATTATTCTGCACATTGCTTTCGTTACGTAAGCTACTATGAACACACACACATATATATATATATATATATATATATATATATATATATATATATATATATATATATATATATATATATATATTTGGATAGGTATTGAAGATAGATTCTGGTACCGTCTGAATAGAACTGAAAAAGTGGTAACTCAGTGAGAGATAAGGTAAAGAAATAGATTTCACGAATGAAAAGTTTAAAAGGTAGAATCTGTCCCTGGATTGAGAAGATACTCTAGTCCAGCCTATCTTTACGACTGTAATTTGTAATCAGACAATTCTACTTTCAGTACATATTAACATATATACTATTAACCACTCACATGCACACACACAGATAAGTGACGACAACCAGACGCACAAACGTGAAACTATAGTAAATGGAGTATGGATAATGGGCTGAGCTGACCAACACCAGTAATTAAGTTTTTGTTAAAGTTTATTATCATATAAAACTCTTCACAACATCCAACATAGATATATCAATTTTTAAAAAAATCATAGGTTACAGAATTTGAGAAAAATAAACCCATAAGTGCAATACCCTCTGTTGAGACTAGATCCCGCAAGAAAAAGTTAATAACCCCAAAAGGTCAAAAGATTTGCGCTATGGTATAGAAAGTAGGCGATAACGTAGAGAACAGAGTCACTATTTTCATTAATGTAAACATCTAAATACCTCTTCACGTGCTGTACTTTTAGCTGCCAATGTTGCCGTGTGGCATTGTGTAGAAGTTAGCGCTCTTGAGTTAAGGTTAAGTTGAGTTCCTAGTTAATCTATCCCTGAAAAAATAACAGTACTTGCGAACAAATCAAGAAGTGCGTACAATGAGTATACAAGTAAACTTATTCACTCCTCTGATTCATACTCCTGTCAATCTGTGGCCACATTCAATCTCGCTTACCTAATAGTTGTTTACCAACATCTTGAACATAATCATCAGGGTACATGTAACAAAATCCAGTGTTGTGTTTTGCCGAAGTAAGCCCCAGCTCGTCCACTAATGATTAATCCTCCTAATGGGGAACGCTTACTTTGGTGGTGATAATTGGATATATTAATGTCACGTCAATTTGTTCAGGTAGCAAAATAATTACCAAGATCTAGTGTTCTCAGTGTACACAGTTAGTCTTCCAATAGTTAAAGAAAATATCTGGTGGGTAAATCTTTCTGGATAAATCCTCGCCACAACACAGTGGTCAGTAGTCGGGATAAAGTTATGTTTTTATATTTCGACTCATCGGGCTGAATATAATGGAAATGAAAAACATCTGGGTAGCTGTAGGTCCAGTTATCGTTATTCTTATAGTTTATATGTTCGTACTCTCCCTCTCTGGATGCAACAAGAGGACCGAACAGTTCAACCTCGAAGACCCGATATTACATAAGAATGTTTTTGGTACTATTTGATTTAGACTTAGACCACTGCTCAGATTTAGGCCGCTGGTAGGCTGGTTTGTGATCAGTACTAGATTTAGGAAGAAATACAAAACATTTAACCATAATATCAGTATTCTATCCTAACACGCGTAAAGGTACGATCTCTTATCCACTCTGTTATTAAATTAAATTTGAAACCACGAGTGTCTAGCTTATCTTATCGTTTTTAACACGTGAACTAAGCGCTAGTCATTTATACAATTACACATGATGAATTAGAAATAAATATATATATTCCGGCAGTAGTCAGTCGCCTAGTGCGTTTACTAGTCAATTCAAACATCTCTTTCTGGGTGACAGCGAGTATATAAATTTACGTTACAGCTGGAAAAATTAGCTATATTTTATTTAATACGCTAGTCAGTTAACACAGAAAAACCAAGTGAAATATAATGAAGAAATTTAACACATTAAATCACTTAAATGCTAGTATACATATTTACCGCAAAACAGAAAAATGAAACGATCTCCACGAAATCTAAGTAATCCACTTTGTACAAATGCTCTATGATGTCGAGCTAGATATTTCACAAATTTACTGAAGCGACTAGATAACTGATTTTAAAGGATGGAGTATTTATACACGAAAAGTGTTGTTTTCGCTGAGAGACGACGAAAGTCACGCCTTGGGCGATCAGAGGAAATGAACGGGGTTGTCTTCCGAGAAAGAGAGTTCCTTCCGTTTGCTCTGTTCGCCGTTGCATCGACCACAAAGGCTTCTGATCTCGGCGATTGTCTCCCTGTATTAAACAACATCACAGGGTTCGCTCGAGCTTGTAGGGAACTTCAAAGCGTTTACTTTCCACGTGTTTTGGGCCCGTGCATTCTGTCAGATGTCGTAATACTGACAGCTCTGCTTGCATGCGGGCTTCAGGTAAACGCACGTGATTCGTCCCCTTGAAAGGAATGACAGTTACAAATCTACATAGCCGCTCACCAGCGCATGAAACAAGAAAAATAGGCTTGGCTAAAATATGAGTTAGACAGATAGTGAAAAGGCATGGATTAAGCGTAACAAGACGTGCATGCTAATGAGGAAGCGAAGGTGGAAAGCGAAAGCGGACGGATTTATGTAGTCTATTTACATAACCTGTCACAGTTTACATATATATATATATATATATATATATATATATATATATATATATATATATATATATATATATATATATATATATATACTGGTGCATCAAAATGTACGAAAGAAACAGAACAGTCCTTTACCTGCATTTTATTCGTTTGGCAAAGGTCAGCATTGTATTTTAATAGTTCCACTGAGGCTCATCAGAGCTAAAATAGTCACCGTATAAAGTACGCAGGCAGATAGTTTAGTACAGCCATTATCAAACACTTGTAGGAACTTTCTTTATTTGTTAGAAATTGCATTAGTTTGATAGAATCTGATGACATGTCCTTCATCGTCAAAATGATAAGTATTAAGTTCCAAGCGGCCTTGTCATTGTCAGTGAGGAAAGCCCACTACGTATGTATGTTGAACACAGTCACCCTTTAAATTCTTGACTCCTTTTGGTGTAAGTTGAACAGAGTTACCCCCACATGTATGACTCCTTTTGGTGTAAGTTGAACAGAGTTAACCCACACATGTATGACTCCTTTTTGTGTTAGTTGAACAGAGTTAACCCACACATGTATGACTCCTTTTGGTGTAAGTTGAACAGAGTTAAGCCCCACATGTGTGACTCCTTTTGGTGTATGTTGAACACAGAGTCAGCTTTTTAGTTTGTGACTCTTTTGCTTTATGTTGAACACAGTTACATTCAAAGCTTAAAATTTATTTCGAAGTATACTGAACACAAAGTTATCCTTCACGTTTATGACTTGTTTCTGTGTATGTTGGACACAAAGTCATCCTTCTCGTGTGACTTGTTTCGGTGTATGTTGGAGACGGAGTTATTCTTCAATTTTATGACTTGTTTCTGTGTATGTTGGACACACAGTTATCCTTCACGATTATGACTTGTTTCTGTTTATGTTGGACACAAAGTTATCCTTCAAGTACATGACTTGTTTCTGTGTATGTTGGACCATGTTATTCTTCAAGCTCATGACTTGTTTCTGTGTATGTTTGACACAAAGTTATTCTTCAAGTACATGCCTTGATTCTGTGTATGTTGTACACAGAGTTATTCTTTATTCTTCAAGTTTATAATTTGTTTCTGTGTGTGCTGGACACAGAGTTATTCTTCAATCTTATCACTTGTTTCTGTTTATACTAAACATAGAGTTATCCTTCAAGTTTATGACTTGTTTCGGTGTATGTTGGACATACAGTCACCCTTCAATTGTATCACTTGTTTATGTGTATATTGAACACAGTGTTTTCCTCACGTTCATGACTTGTTTCGGTGTATGTTTAACGTCGGCCGTCACGTCTCTCGTATTTGCGTTTCAGAATAAAGTTATTATTTTCATATCTTGTCTCAAAAGTCGTACCAAAAATTATGAAAAAACTTGCTGGAACAACTTGGGGTGCAGATGAGAAAGTGCTTAAGACGTTGTACACAGGGCGAGTGAGGCCAGTTCTTGAATATGGCATGGCAGCATGGGCAACAGCAGCTAAGACAAACTTCGATAAAATTAGCAGACTCCAAAATCAAGCAATGAGAATTATAACGGGAGGCCTGAAGTCAACACCTATAAAAGAACTCGAAAAGATTACATGCCTCCAGCCAATGACAGATAGAAGAGACTGCAGGGCTCAGCAACAGGCCGAAAAATTCAAAAGATTAAGGCCAGGAGCGGGCATGAAATTAACGTCAAAATACAAAAATGATGGATTTTGGGATTAGTCCATTTTCTGATACTTTAACATCTCCTGAATCTAAATATAACAGAATTAAATGTCAAAATGCACTCTAATAATATGTATTTTGACTTTGAAAAAGGTATGGTACGGGGCTAATAAAAGGTAACAGCAAGGCAGCTTTTGACACATTAAGAAAACTATCAAAACCCCAACAGCCCAGGGTAACTGTCATAGAAGATAGCAATGGAGCTCTGCTCAATGAAAAAACAGCTGTAATGAGAAGGTGGACAGAATATTGTAAAGAATTATATAACTGTAAACTTGACACTGACTTAGGCATATTAAACAACATTAAGTGCGAAAACAGGGAACTCGGAAATGCAGCAATATTACGGGAAGAAGTGGAAGAGGCTATATGTTCGATGAAAGGAGGGAAGTCACCGGGTGTGGATAATATCCCAGCAGAGCTCTTGAAATATGGAGGACCAGATATAGTAAAAATCATGACAACAATTTGCCAGAAGATATGGAGTACAAAAAAAATGGCCAAAAGAATGGACGCAGTCATTAGTAATAGCGCTTCCAAAGAAAGGAAATCTAAAAATGTGCAAGAACTACAGAACCATTAGCCTTATTAGTCATCCAAGTAAGGTGATGTTAAGGATACTTTTGAACAGAATAAAACAGAAATCAGAAGAAATCTTGTCAGAGGAACAGGCTGGCTTTAGACCAAAAAGAAGTACCTCAGAACAAATCTTCAACATTAGATTACTTATCGAAAAACATCTCCAACATCAACACGATTTATACCATAACTTCATCGATTTCACAAAAGCCTTCGATCGAGTCTGGCATGAAGGCTTATGGCAAGTAATGAGAAAATTCAATTTTGATACTAACATCATAGATATCATTGAAGCACTATACAAGGACGCAAGCAGTGCTGTTTTTGCAAGCAACGACATTGGAGAATTTTTCAAAACAACTGTAGGAGTTCGCCAAGGATGTATTCTGTCACCAGTGCTCTTTAATATATATCTAGAATACATTATGCAGGAGGCTCTCTACGATTATAAATCAACCATATCGATTGGAGGCCGACCTCTGTGCAACCTACGTTTTGCTGATGATATTGATCTGATAGCTGGATCAGAATCAGAACTTCAAGACCTTACCTCTAGACTGGAGAAAGTAACAAGAACATATGGGATGGAAATTAATATAGAAAAAAGCAAGATATTGGTGAATAGCCATAAGAAACATGTTCCGACCAACATTACGTTAAATGGGCAAACGTTAGAAGAAGTTAACACCTTTAAATATCTCGGGTCCACTATATGTAGTGATGGAAGATCAAGTAAAGAAATCAAGACAAGACTTGAGATGGCCTCAGCTGCCATGACAAGGTTGAATGTGATCTGGAAAAGTAACATCAGTTTTCCTGTGAAGATCAAATTATACAAATCACTTGTATTATCTATTCTCTTGTATGGGTGTGAGGGCTGGACACTCACTGCAGATACGGAGCGAAGGATTCAGGCTTTCGAGCATAAATGTTATAGAAGAATTCTGCGCATTTGCTATAAAGAGCACAAAACAAATGTCTATGTTAGAGAGAAGATAAACACCTATGCAGGCCACCAAGAACCACTTTTGTCAATAGTGAAACGTCGAAAGCTTGCCTGGTTTGGGCATGTAACTCGTCATGACTCTCTTTCGAAAACGATCCTTCAGGGAACAGTCGAAGGTAAACGGAGAAGAGGAAGCAAAGAAAATCCTGGGCTGATAACATCAAAGAATGGGCAGGACACGGTTTTTCCACACTTGTACGCATTGCTGAGGATAGAGAGCAGTGGAGGACCCTGTCTGCTGATGCTTCCACCATTGCACCCCTACGACCCATGACGGGTTACGGGCTGAGATGAGATGATGATGGTACAAAGAGATTTTCTCAAACTCGAGAAAAAAAGCCTAATTGGACCTAGTTTTTCCCATAGCAACCAAGCTTACACCCCTACGTATTATACATCGTTGGATTCGTCAAAATCTGCACTTTACTGTAAGCAGGTCACTTATTTCGGGATTTCAAATGCCAGATTGGAAATTTATAATTTCCAAGTCAACAAAAAGGGTTTCCCCTCGATTCTAAATTTTTAATTGGCTGTTCGCGTTCACGTGACCGGCAACAATATGGCTGCGTGTTTACGGAATCTCAGTTTTTATTTGTTATTGATGTGACAATGCCTAAAAAAACGAGATGCTCTCGTTACCTCCAACTGGAATAGGCCAGAGTTAGAGATGGAAGCAAGACTTATCCTACACTGCAGGTAAAACGTACTTATTGTGACGAGATAATGGTAAAAACTGGGACATTACTACTCAGGCAAGGAGTGTTGAAATAAACCATAGCGGACCGTTTGTTCGATGTGGCCTTTGACAAGAATTTAGAGACGCAGTAAACAGGAGTAAGGGTTAAGCTTAGTGGTTGAAATGAAGCAGACAGGACCGTCTGTACGATAGTTCCTTAGATTAGAATTCAGAGACGCAGTAAGAAGGGCTAATGGTTACGTAAATGTATCCTAAACCTAACCATAACGACGTTGGCGACTTACTGGGATGACATCTAAGAAGACGGCCCACAGTGACTCATTTCAACCAGGTTTAAGAATCTTAACCTAACCCTAAACCTTACGACGTTGGCTACTTACTGGAATGACATCAAAGAAGGCGGCCCACTGTGCTTCATTTCAACCACCAGGGAGTTACATGAACTAGCTATTACGAGTAGTAGACAGTCAATTAAAAATCATCATGTTTTCCAGAGTTTACAGAATAACGGGTGACTTCTCATAATTCAGTACATTATCATGATTCTTGTAAGCATAGTGCGGGACCTCAAGACGTAGCAATAGAGACCGCAGTCAGCGACTCATAGCTTGACTGCCTGCGTCAGGACCAGCGAACCAGAGCTGGTCAAGACCGCACTCCACCTCCACGTGGTGGTCCTGGAAACAGTCTGCAGCTGTGCAGGCTGGCTGAGCGAGTGTGGATCGAAATGGGAAGGCAAACCCGGTTGTAAAGGGCAATTTTTACTATCTTGCAATATAATACATTTATATACTTATTATGTTCGCAAATATTTTGTAATCAAAGTATTTCCTTTTTAAGTGCTTAAGGAGAAGTCATTTTTGAGTTACTTCCCTTGAAAGTAGTTCCGTCATCTTCGATCGGACTCCGCGGACGAGTCTAGGCCTATTGCGATTTATTCTTTGGCTGGGTAGGAATAGATTGTTCTTGCTTCAGTATATCTATGGCCTGAATTTATACGTAGTGTTTGTATGAGTAGGACGAGTCTGTCTTATATATGGATATCTTTACATTTCTAAGTCGAACTATGTTGGTTGTCGCTAGAAAAGGTCAAAGGCTATGCAGCGGAAGTATCGCTAGCAAGGGGTGTGATTCATGGCTGTCATCCTGTCTGGATGTAGAATTTTGATGTAGCCGGCCTATCGCCGAAAAAGTGATCTATAAGTAGATGGGGAAAAGTGATAGTCATTTAGACATGTTGTATGTACTTTACCCCAGTGTTTATTCTCTTTTGCCAAGGAATGGCAAAGTTATATTTCGCATAGAAAGGTAAAACCACAATTTATTATGAACTTGGGCTTCGCCATCGTTGTCGATAAACAGATGCACAGTGGTACTTTTGAAAAGAATATTTATTCAAAGGAAGACGACATTCCTATGTATCAACACTAGATTGTATGATATTATTCAATCACCTCTATGAGAGAAGCTATGAAGAAATGAGGACATTTAGCGAATGACCAATTTTGGTCTGGGTTCTATAGTGAGTGAAACTCACGAGAGAAGAACAGCCATGTTGAAATTCATATACTTTGTATTTATCGAGTGAGAAAAAGGGATGCCTGTACTATCGCTCGATGAACCAAGAGATCACTGCTACATGTGAGAACCCATGTCTGGGATTCCTATATCTTTATGGAAAATATATATATTGAACTTTACGTGAAGGGATATTCACTAGACGAGGTTAGGTCTAGGAGCCTTCCTATATATTGGTTATGGTCTGACGTGCCCAGTCAGTAAAGCCAGATGATTTACATGATGGAACTCTGAATGCTTATTTACGAATGCTCCATTATGATATTTGCCAAGCATGAATGCTAACTTAAGATGATATTCCTGTGATCAACATTATGCTGTCTATGTCGACATTTGTTCCTGTAACCATACACGTACTGTCCAAGTGTGCGTCCCATTAAATGTTATAAAAAGACCACCGTAGTTCCAGTACTTCTTGAATTCGAACAGTGTGAGTATGAGTGATGTACTACCAACCTGTCAACTCTATCGAATCATTCTACCATTCGCGTTCTGACATTCACATACACACTCATTGTTTACACTCACATTCTTGTCGGAGCCTCATCACGTTCCAGGACAAGATGACCTGTATGACCAAAACTGTGCTGGGTTTAATGAGTTGACAATCGTTACACTTTACTACACCAGTCCCAACATCTACATTTATCAACTGGTGGACATTCACGTCATTTAACAAATAAAGCGTGATTCAACAACTAGTAGCCAGTATGAGTTAACAACTAAACAGAGTTTAACAACTGGTGTGCCAGCTTCCTGGGTCAACCTGCACAGTGACCATATTGAGAAGTAAACTACTGAGACCAGACGTTCCTTGGGGTCTGTTACGACACACAAATACATCAGCAGTACAACTCTACAGTGATGTCAGCGTGACCTGTCCTGTCGACAGTATGCGGTAACTAGGTCAGCGTTTGTTGACATTTGGTTCGTTGGACATTTGCCATACAACTGACAGTGTTACACAGCAAGCTTGGTTGAAACATAGAACATTACACATCAGGACTGGAGAATATTTGACAGTGTTTGCGAAAGGAAATGTTATTGAACTGAGAAGTCCTACATCGATTGTTATCATTCACATCAACGATGGAGCTTCTATTTCTGTGTTGAATTTAAAATAATTAGACCAGAAGTATTTGTTTAATAAAGTACCACAGTACTGTACTATTAGGCAGTGTAACTGAGCCTTCTTTACAACACATTCTTTCTGCAACACTCTATTTACATCATATTGCCATACTATTTATGCAATTATGTATTTATGTTTAAATATTTATATGTGATATTTGTTTGTATCCAGCGGGTTGTTGTTTTGGTTGGGCGGTGTCACACAGCAGAGTATCCCACGTAATAGAGGGTCTGATGTGTGCGTTTCTATAGGTGCAATTTTCTTGATTGAAAATTTGCTGCGACAGCTGTTGCTATTAGTGTTAGCTGTGAAGACTGTACTCATTGTTGTTTTTGTAATATTCCTCTGTTCTTTAGTTTGTTTTGATTTGTTTGTAATTTGTTGGTCTACCCTATTCTATCTTTCAGTTCTATTCTCAATTTATATTTATATACTGTGGCGTTATTTGTATTTGTTATCCTCTTGCGGTTTATCTTTTATTGTTTTCCCATTTGATTTATTTCATTTCCGCAAATGTTTTCATGTTCTCCTGTATAACTGTTTTGTTTTGTGCCTGATCGACATACACTATTTAAAATATAGTTGATCATATAAATTGATGTACAAGAATCAACTGATAGTTAATTGCTATTACTAAAGGTACACAGTTGATGATATAAAACACTATTTCTGGTGCACTGCACTTATATTATAGAGTGAACCAGCAACTTATAGCTGTTATTATATAAGGATTTATACAAGACCTTTGTAAGGCTTGTTTCCCACAGTGATTGGGATAGTTAAGTACTATTTTCCACAGGTTAAAAAGTTATCATACAAGGTCTTTGATTAAGACTAAGAAAGTGAATTTATTTACTTTTGCAAATTACTGATCTTATTAGACAAGATGTCTACATTAGATTATTTTATCACACAAGGCAAGGCTCTTGATAAGACTGGTCAGCAATTAGAAGAATGGGCAGTTGCTCAATATGACAAAGCATTAGCTGCTGAAGAAAGAAAAGCATTGATTGAGGAGAAAAGATTAGAAGCTGAGGAAAAAAAATTACAAAGAGAGTATGAACAAAAGAAATTGCAGATACAGACTGATGAAAAAAGATTCCAGATGGAAATGGAAAAAGAGAAAAGAAAAGATGAAGCTGCTGCAGAAGAGAAAAAATTACAAGCTGCTGCAGAAGAGAAAAAATTACAAGATGCTGCAGAAGAGAAAAAATTACAAGCTGCTGCAGAAGAAAAAAGATTACAAAGAGAAGCTGAAGCAGAAGAGAAAAAATTACAAGCTGCTGCAGAAGAAAAAAGATTACAAAGAGAAGCTGAAGCAGAAGAGAAAAAAGCAATAAGAGAGCATGAACACAAAAAAGAACTTTTAGCATTTGAGTTAGAAAAGTTAAAGTTAACAAACATAAGTGATGGTAATCAAGCATCTGGTGGTAATGGTAAACCCTTTACTTACAAGGTCAAGGTACCAGCGTTCAACCCTTCCAGTGATGACATAACATTCTGGCTAAATAGATTTGAACGCTCGTGTCGAGCACATAATGTGGACAAATCACAATATGCTAACCAGTTATCAGAAAATCTGAAAGGTGATTCTCTGACTAGTTTAAGTTTGGTTGAAGAGGCTGACAAAGATAACTATGATGTTATTAGGGCAGCCTTATTAAAGAAGTATCAGTTGTCTGAAGAGGGTTATCGGAAGTTGTTTAAGACAATGGTGCCTGAGGCAGGTGTAGAATTCTCAGAATTCATTGCAAGGACACGTCTTACATTTGATCGTTGGATTGAGCTATCCAAAACAGAAAAGACTTATGAAGCCCTTATGGACTTGATACTCAGAGACAAGATTATGTCAAGTATAAATAAACCTTTCCTCGAATTCTTACATGAGCGTAAACCTAAGTCTCTAAAAGAAATGGAACAGTATTGTACCCAATACGTCACTGCACATCCGGACGTAGCTATTAGCAACAGTAAGGTTAAAGAAGGTATGCCAGTTGCTTCTGCAACACCATACAACCCTAATCACTCTCACAAATTCCAAGGACCTCAAAATAGGTTTAATAAAAAAGGTAACTATTACAGTTATCAGAACCAAGGTAACCAATCATTTCAGGGTTCTTCTTCGAATACCTGGAGAAGAGCTGACAGCCCTCGATTCAGGGGTGGTCATAATTACAGGAACTTTCGCAAAGGAAGTCATTCTAGAAACTATCCAAGTTTTCCTTCATGGAGACAACAAGATCATAATTACAGAGATACTCATTATAATGAATATGATGATAGTAACCAAAGGAGCTATGATTCAAACCCGAGTAGAGGTTATAATAGTGGAAACAATGATAAGTACAGAGGCAATAATAACAGAGGTAGAGCACAATTCAAAAAACATAAAGCTCATTACCAGGCGAACTCTGCACAGCAAGAGTCCCACGAAGCCTATAAACAAAATAAAGATAATGATGACTCTAATAATATGGCATGTGCCGCTTTTGATTTTGGGAGAGCATCTCAGTGCCCCCAATGCAAAACATTATTTGAGCCAACCACAGTGTCTACTTTAAGCTGTGGGCATCCTCTTCCCGCTCTTCCTGCGTCAATCGCGCATGATGGGAGAGGTTCTCTTGTCTTACACAAAGGTTTAGTAAATGACAATCCAGTCTCAGTACTTTTTGATTCTGGATGCACAACTATTGGGGTTAGGCAGTCACTCATAGATCCTTCTCATTCTACAGGCAAAGTAGTCAAATGCGTAACATTTGGCGGCACCATAGAGAAATACTCTACCGCTATCATTAGGATTGCTACTCCTTTCTTCACAGGAGATGTACACGCATGTCTTTTGCCGAATCCGATCGCTGATCTTATCATCGGTCGCATTCACGGAGTCAAAGAATGCACTCCGGAGCAAATTTCCGTTTGGGAAAATCAAAATATGCAATCTGCTAATGCGGTAGTCACTAGAGCTCAAGCTCTCAATATGCCTGAAACTTCATCTGTTGAAGATAATGAAGTGCATAACCAAGATGATCCCTTGGTAATTTCTCGTGACTCGTTTATAAAACAACAAGAAGAAGATCCGACTCTTAAGAAATTCTTCACTCTTGTAACGAAAGGTGATCCGAATAAAGATTCAAATTGTAAATCTTGGATTACAATGAAGAATGGCGTACTTGTACGTATGGTGCAAGACTCCACTAAGTCAAGTCATTCTCAGATTCTTGTACCCAAGAATTTGAGAGTTAAGATCTTACAACATGCACACGACTCTCAGTGTGCTGGTCACATGGGTTTTTCCCGTACAAAGTCAAGAGTTCTTGCGGCTTTCTTTTGGCCTTTTGTGAACAAGGACATACGGATCTATTGTCGATCCTGTAAAGTATGTCAAGAAGTCAAATCCAAAGGTCCTCGTCATGCTGCGCCTATTCAGGCTGCAGATATTCCTATTCGTCCATTCCAGAAAATGGCGATAGACATCATTGGTCCATTCAAGATCAAATCTGCTAGAGGACATCAGTTTATCTTAACGTGTGTAGACATGTGCACACGTTGGCCAGAGGCTATCCCTCTAAAGAGCATTACTACCGCTGACATTGCAGATGCTCTTTGGCTTATATTTTCTCGGCTGGGATTCCCCGGAGAAATATTATCAGATCATGGCACCCAACTGATATCGGATACCATGTCTCAAGTAATGTCTACTCTACAGATAGAGAGATCTTTGAGTAGCATCTATCATCCTATGTCCAATGGGATGGTCGAGCGACTAAATAGAACACTTAAGAACTTATTAGGGAAGATAACTGAGGATCATCCTCAAGATTGGGATAGGGTTTTACCCGCGGCCCTCTTCGCGTACAGAGAGGTCCCCAATGAACATACAGGGTTTTCTCCCTTTGAACTTGTCTTTGGCGCGCGACCGCGCGGCCCAATGTCTTTGCTGCATGATCTTATAACAGCTGACAATATTGACGATGACACAAAATCTTCTTACGAGTATGTCATCGCGCTGAGACAAAAGATTATCGAAGCATGCAAATTGGCAACGTCCTCTTCTGAATTTGCTAAGCAGAAGGCAAGACAATTTGCTAATAAGAAGAGAACTTTACGACAACTTTGTCCTGGTGACAAAGCATTTGTTTTGCTACCTTGTCGTGAAAATAGACTCCTTATTAGTTGGAAAGGTCCGTACGATATAATATCGAAAATTTCAGATGTTGACTACATCGTCGATATCAACGGGAAGCATAAAACCTTCCACATCAATATGCTTACGGAGTTCCATGAACGTCCTGACTATCTACAGCCTATTTTCCAGGCAACGGACGATTCTCATGTCAAACATGGTCATTACTCATCACTGTCTGTAATACAGGATGAGGAAACAAGTTTTTCGGATGTTAATCTTCCGCTTCCAATGATCCCACTTCATTCTAGTGAATCATGGAAAGACGTTACTGTTTCTCCTGATTTGTCTCTAGGAGAACGGCGACAAGTTTCGTCTATGTTACAAACATTTCAGGATGTCCTCACTGACATCCCTGGACAAACTCATGTCATTGAGCATGACATTGTTCTAACTGAACATACTCCAATTAGGGTTAGACCTTATCCTATCCCTATACATTTCCAAACACAGGTTGAAAAGGAGTTGGATGAAATGATAGATTTACAAATAATCGAACCATCCACTTCTGCATATTCTTCGCCGATGGTTATTGTTCGAAAAAAAGACAATAACATACGTCTTTGCGTTGACTATCGCAAATTGAATCAAGTTACGAAGTTCGATGCTGAACCTATGCCTTTACTAGAAGAGCTACTTACTCGTCTTTCTAAATCGCATTTTTTCACTAAACTTGATTTGTCTAAAGGATATTGGCAAGTTCCATTATCCGAACGCGCCAAACCTCTTACCGCTTTCTCTACTCCCAGAGGCCTTTTCCAATGGAATTTTATGCCTTTCGGCCTTATGAACGCACCAGCTACATTTGTACGCATGATGCGTCGAATCCTATCGTATCGGTCAGATGTCATTGCTTATCTAGACGACATCTGTCTTTTCAGCGATACTTGGGAAGATCACTATTCAGGGTTAGTTGAATTATTATCAACTCTGCGTGAGTATAACCTGACAGCAAAACCATCTAAAGCTTGTATTGGCTTTAGCGAAATTGCTTTCTTAGGCCATCGAGTAGGTCACGGTTTCTTGAAGACAGAAGACCATAATATCACTAAGATACTTAACATCTCTATCCCTAGGACTAAAAAGCAAGTGCGAAGTCTTTTAGGTCTCATACAATTTTATGGACGTTTCATTCCGAATCTGTCCTCTATCATGGCACCTCTCTCTACACTATTAAAGAAAGGGTCGCCTAACATGGTTCACTGGTCTCATGAATGCCAATCTTCACTAGAGAAGATCAAAACTATGTTTTCATCACCACCTATTTTAGTGTTACCTACAACAGATAAGACATTTGTTCTTCGTAGTGACGCTTCATCCACTGGGATTGGAGCGGCACTAATGCAAGAGTACTCTGGAACTCTGCATCCTGTAATGTATATATCCAGAAAACTTAATGCTGCAGAAAGGAATTACTCGGTTTTAGACCGTGAATTATTGGCAATGGTTTGGTCAATTCTCAAACTCCAAAGATTCCTTCTGGGCGCGCATTTCGTAGTGGAAACTGACCAAAAAGCTCTTACGGCTATCCAAAGTAAGAACTTGAAGAGCTCGAGATCAACTCGATACGCAATCGCTCTTCAACCTTTTCATTTCTCGGTACGAGCTATCCGTGGTTCAGAAAATGTGATGGCGGACATTCTGTCCAGATGCCCACATGATGCCACTTAACTGTTAAATATTGGATCTTTTTAATATGTATAACTTTACAACAGTTATTTTTTGTTTCTTTACTAAGATACACATTTGTAATTTAATAATAGAATGATGGTATCGCTACTTAGCGGTTTATTGATGTTTATTCACCGCTGTTCTTTGATGATTGTTTCTTCATAAATCATAAATTTAAGATTATAGTGTGAATTTTTGGTATGCATTGTATAATTACCAGAATTGTATTATACGTACATCACACCTTCCTGGAAACATTTATTCGTAGAGAAACAATTTCTCTCAGATTTTGAGATATATTCTCACCGGTCATATTAGGAATTATAGTTATTCCTGATATTTTCATCTGCGCAGTATTCTTGCGTTGTGAGCCTATTCTACGTGCTCCTAGATGTATTTAAAAAAAAAAATTTTTTTTTTTTTCCCGGGAGGTGTGGTAAGACTGTAAAGGGCAATTTTTACTATCTTGCAATATAATACATTTATATACTTATTATGTTCGCAAATATTTTGTAATCAAAGTATTTCCTTTTTAAGTGCTTAAGGAGAAGTCATTTTTGAGTTACTTCCCTTGAAAGTAGTTCCGTCATCTTCGATCGGACTCCGCGGACGAGTCTAGGCCTACTGCGATTTATTCTTTGGCTGGGTAGGAATAGATTGTTCTTGCTTCAGTATATCTATGGCCTGAATTTATACGTAGTGTTTGTATGAGTAGGACGAGTCTGTCTTATATATGGATATCTTTACATTTCTAAGTCGAACTATGTTGGTTGTCGCTAGAAAAGGTCAAAGGCTATGCAGCGGAAGTATCGCTAGCAAGGGGTGTGATTCATGGCTGTCATCCTGTCTGGATGTAGAATTTTGTTGTAGCCGGCCTATCGCCGAAAAAGTGATCTATAAGTAGATGGGGAAAAGTGATAGTCATTTAGACATGTTGTATGTACTTTACCCCAGTGTTTATTCTCTTTTGCCAAGGAATGGCAAAGTTATATTTCGCATAGAAAGGTAAAACCACAATTTATTATGAACTTGGGCTTCGCCATCGTTGTCGATAAACAGATGCACAGTGGTACTTTTGAAAAGAATATTTATTCAAAGGAAGACGACATTCCTATGTATCAGCACTAGATTGTATGATATTATTCAATTACCTCTATGAGAGAAGCTATGAAGAAATGAGGACATTTAACGAATGACCAATTTTGGTCTGGGTCCTATAGTGAGTGAAACTCACGAGAGAAGAACAGCCATGTTGAAATTCATATACTTTGTATTTATCGAGTGAGAAAAAGGGATGCCTGTACTATCGCTCGATGAACCAAGAGATCACTGCTACATGTGAGAACCCATGTCTGGGATTCCTATATCTTTATGGAAAATATATATATTGAACTTTACGTGAAGGGATATTCGCTAGACGAGGTTAGGTCTAGGAGCCTTCCTATATATTGGTTATGGTCTGACGTGCCCAGTCAGTAAAGCCAGATGATTTACATGATGGAACTCTGAATGCTTATTTACGAATGCTCCATTATGATATTTGCCAAGCATGAATGCTAACTTAAGATGATATTCCTGTGATCAACATTATGCTGTCTATGTCGACATTTGTTCCTGTAACCATACACGTACTGTCCAAGTGTGCGTCCCATTAAATGTTATAAAAAGACCACCGTAGTTCCAGTACTTCTTGAATTCGAACAGTGTGAGTATGAGTGATGTACTACCAACCTGTCAACTCTATCGAATCATTCTACCATTCGCGTTCTGACATTCACATACACACTCATTGTTTACACTCACATTCTTGTCGGAGCCTCATCACGTTCCAGGACAAGATGACCTGTATGACCAAAACTGTGCTGGGTTTAATGAGTTGACAATCGTTACACTTTACTACACCAGTCCCAACATCTACATTTATCAACTGGTGGACATTCACGTCATTTAACAAATAAAGCGTGATTCAACAACTAGTAGCCAGTATGAGTTAACAACTAAACAGAGTTTAACACCGGTCCTAAAAAATGCCGTGCAGAAGTCGGATGTGTCGACCGAAAGGTGCAGATATCACAGCTACGTTGTAAACAGACACAACGCAACCACCGTCCTTTTCAGGGCGAACGAAGAAGAAGAAGAAGAAGTAAGCATAGTGCATATTTGTTTCCTCAATTTAATGTTTGTTTCTTGTTTATTTTTATTGACTTGTCTTGTCACAGATGCTTATGTGTTATTTAAAAAATGCCTGCCAGACATGTGCAACAGCCGGTTCTTGGTACCAGAAGAAAGATTGGAAACTTCATCAAATAGAAAGTGAATGATAAGGGTGGAATTAGGATGCCGTCAAATTACCACCTCTATCGACACCAGGTATTACAATGCAAGATGTGGGTGTCTTATCTGGTTTAGATTGTTGCTGTGTGTGTTGCAGTAGAACAGTTCACAGGGTACACCACAGGCAACATGACGTGTAGAGTCATAAAAATGGTAACTTCGCTTTAGGTTTATACCATTTATTGCACGCCACAAAACAGTCATGATACTTATGTTATCATCAGCATAGTATAACGAATGCAGCATTCAAACTCATGTTAACTGACAGTCATGTAGGAGTCAATACTCAATAGTTGTATGGAACACAAATATCATAGCGAAGCTTGATAAATAATACATATAACTTCTGCAACCGTGGTCAGCTGCAGATCCTTAATGTTCATAGACAATAATAATTATTCCTTCCTGATGCTAGCAGATCAGATGTATACAATACGTCCGTTTACTGTCTGCACGTGAGTAGCATACATGGATTACAGGTCAGCTCGACCTTTATAACCTTCCTAAGTCTAACCATCTGACTTGGACGTGATCTCTGATATAACGAATCCTGGAACACAGACAATAGTCTTGTTGGTCTAGAGCGACCCATAGATATATAACTAGTTCAGGTATAAAGATACCGGTGACTTAATCCTAGTCAAAGTACCTCTCCATTTTGAATCACACAGGCGAGCAAAAAGGCGACAAAATGACGAACCTCTAGATGATAGCCTAAAGTTCGATACAAGAGGAATTACCTTATTTCGGAAAATCAACCATGAACATATGCCTCCAGGCAGGCTTGAATAATACTGGGAAATAGTCTAGTTAGCTAACTAACTCACAAAGACAATGTATTTCCCTCAGAGAATCACAAGACGCAGTCGCGTCCGCTCGCTAATCAGTCCATTTCTCAACTCCCCGACCTGGGCGGAACAACAAACGACAACCCAGTCGAGACATGCGCAGAGTGACAATCTCTGAGTCGCTGTTCACAATAAGACGATTCTAAGAACATTCGAGATAAAAGTCTTACACAGTCGCGCCTTTTATGGACATGAACAGAAGCGTTAAGAAAGGTTTCAAACATCTACAACAGTTGACTGATACTACCAAATAAGGAGATATGGTCACGCTTCGTTCAAGACATTATAGACCGAACGTGTCTCTATACAAGAGGAGGTAAACTCATAAAAAATAGCAGTATCGATATTTCGGGTTCTGTCCCTTTGACCATAAAATATATATAACATGCATTTCAGTCAAATAATGATCATACATACGAAAAACGATCATACAAAGACTTTGGAAAAAAGTAATTATTTGTGCGTAACATTACCGCACCCTCCCGGGAAAAAAAAATGAAACTTTTTTTTTTAAATCCTGGAGCCGGAAAAATCTAGGCTCCTAACGCACGTATGATGCGCGGATATACCTAACAAAATAGCTCAACACTTGGAGCGAATCTGAGATCATATCCCAGGTCCTTAGAGAAAAATTTATCTAAGTATACGCGTATATATCCCAGGAAGGTGCCACCAACACAACCACAATGCTGGCAACATCATAATAAAAGTCAAATTATTCTCATACCAATATATGAAATCAAATATATTATTATGATATCATACAATGTGTTGCAAATAGCGGTGTAATATATTAATATACCGCACTATTTTATTACATTATGTAATGCATCAGTAACTAATAAGTAATACATGTGTTGATCTTCGTTGACATAAAACATTCAATAGAAGAAGATGTGGACATCATCCGCTCCCAATCTAGGACAGGACTTGATATACTCAAAGTTCCACAATGGACACAATCTCGCATCTTCAATGATGTGCTGCGAAAATATCAATAACACAAATCTTAAAGACAACTGGTAAATCTCTCAATACAATCCTGAAAATAATTTATTTAAATGTGGCCGAGTGATCTTTTGGCCCGTATATCACTAACTAAGCCTTCTTAGATAATTACATGGTACAATGTTATAAATTCCCCCTCAAAAAAGTGAGAAAAAAAAAATCTACTAACATGTCATTATAACATTGGACTGTATATCAGGAAATATATATATGACAGAAGAATCATGTGGAATCGTGTGGGCATCTGGACAGAATGTCCGCCATTACATTATCCGAACCACGGATAGCTCGAACCGAGAAATGAAATGGTTGAAGAGCTATGGCATAACGAGTGGACCTCGAGCTCTTCAAGTTTTTGCTCTGAATAGCAGTAAGCGCTTTCTGGTCGGTTTCCACAATGAAATGTGCGCCTAGAAGAAATCTTTGTAACTTCAGAATAGACCATACCATAGCCAATAACTCACGGTCTAAAACCGAGTAATTCTTTTCTGCAGCATTTAATTTCCTAGAGATATACATCACCGGATGCAGAGTATCAGAATACTCCTGCATTAGTGCTGCCCCAATCCCAGTTGACGAGGCGTCACTTCGAAGAACAAAAGTCTTCTCAATAGTAGGTAACCTAAGAATAGGTGGAGATGAAAATAGGTCTTTAACCTGGTCCAATGAGGATTGACATTCTTTTGACCAGCGGATCAAATTAGGCGACCCTTTCTTCAATAAAGTAGAAAGCGGTGCCATAATGGAGGACAGATTCGGAATGAATCGTCCGTAGAATTGGATCAAACCTAATAGACTCCTTACTTGTTTCTTTGTCTTAGGGACCGAAATGTTAAGTATTTTTGAAACATTGTGGTCCTCTGTCTTTAAAAGACCATGACCAACACGATGACCTAGGAAAGAAATCTCACTAAATCCTATAAAGGCTTTAGAGGGTTTTGCAGTCAAGTTATACTCGCGAAGAGTAGACAGTAATTCGTATAAACCCAAATAGTGATCTTCCCAGGAATCACTGAATAGACAGATATCATCTAGATATGCTATGACATCTGTACGATATGCGAGAATTCGCCGCATCATGCGTACGAATGTAGCAGGGGCGTTCATAAGACCAAAAGGCATGAAATTCCATTGGAATAAACCCCTAGGTGTAGAAAAAGCTGTAAAAGGTTTGGCACGTTCAGTTAGCGGGACTTGCCAATAACCTTTAGACAAATCTAGTTTGGTAAAGAATCTAGAATTAGAAAGTTTATTGAGTAGCTCTTCTAATGAAGGCATAGGTTCAGCGTCGAACTTCGTAACTTGGTTCAATTTGCGATAATCTACGCAAATGCGAATGTTATTATCCTTCTTTCGAACAATAACCATAGACGAAGAGTATGCTGAAGTGGATGGTTCAATGATTTCCAAACGTATCATTTCATCCAATTCTTTTTCGACTTGAGACTGGAAATGGATAGGTATTGGATAGGGTCTGACTCTGATAGGATTATGATCAGTTAGCACAATGTCATGTTCAATGACATGTGTGTGTCCCGGGATGTCTGTAAGAACATCCTGAAATGTTTGCAACATCGAAGAAACTTGTCGATGTTCCTCAGCGGAAAGATTTGGAGAAACGGTCACGTTTTTCCAAGATTCCGTAGAATAAAGTGGGACCATAGAAAGAGGAAGATTGACATCAGAAAAAGTAGTTTCCTCATCCTGTATAACTGACAGCGATGAGTATTGACCATGAGGTACTTGAGAATTGTCCGTTGCCTGGAAAATAGGCTGCAAATAGTCTGGTCTTTCATGAAATTCCGTGAGCATATTTATGTGGAAAGTTTTATGCTTTCCATCAATATCGACAACATAGTCGACATCAGAAATTTTGGAGACTATTGCATATGGACCTTTCCATGCAATTAGAAGTCTGTTCTCCCTTGAAGGAAGTAGAACGAGAGCTTTGTCACCTGGACAAAGTTGTCGTAGACATCTATTCTTATTCGCAAACTGCCTTGCCTTTTCTTTAGCAAATTCGGAAGACGAAGTTGCTAGTCTGCATGCCTCAATGATTTTTTTCCTAAGAGCAATGACGTACTCATAAGAAGACTGAGTCTCATCGCTAATATTATCGGCAGTGATTAGATCGTGAAGTAAAGACATAGGGCCGCGCGGTTGCGCGCCAAAGACAAGTTCAAAAGGGGAAAACCCCGTATGTTCATTGGGGACCTCTCTATACGCAAAGAGAGCCGCGGGTAAGACCCTGTCCCAATCCTGAGGATGATCCTCAGTTATTTTACCCAGTAAAGTTTTTAGAGTCCTATTTAAACGTTCGACCAACCCATTAGACATTGGGTGATAGATACTGCTGAGAGACCTTTTTATATGTAGCATAGACATTACCTGTGACATAGTGTCTGATATCAGTTGAGTGCCATGGTCTGACAATATTTCTCCGGGAAAACCCAAGCGAGAAAATATCAGCCAAAGAGCGTCTGCGATATCAGCAGTTGAGATGCTCTTGAGAGGTATTGCCTCTGGCCAACGTGTGCACATATCGACACATGTAAGAATAAATTGATGCCCTCTAGCCGACTTAATTCTAAAAGGACCGATAATATCTATTGCCATTTTTTGAAAAGGGCGAATTGGAATGTCAGCAGCCTGAATAGGCGCAGCATGTCGTGGTCCTTTAGATTTGACCTCCTGACATACTTTGCAAGAGCGACAGTACATTCGTATGTCCTTGCTCACAAATGGCCAAAAGAAAGCCGCAAGAACTCTCGACTTTGTACGGGAAAAACCCATATGTCCAGCACATTGCGAGTCATGAGCATGTTGCAATATTTGCACCCTCATGCTCTTAGGCACAAGAATTTGTGAATGAGTGGATGTAGTCGAGTCTTGTACCATACGTACAAGTACGCCGTTCTTCATAGAAATCCAAGATTTTCTATTAGTATTTTGATTAGGATCACCTTTTTTTGCTAGAATGAAGAATTTTTGTAACGACGGATCTTCTTCTTGCAATTTGATAAATGAGTCACGTGTAATAGTCAAGTGACTATTTTGTTCATTTACTTCATCATTATTAGTTAATGAAGTTTGAGGTGGATCCAGAGCATGTGCTCTTGTGACCACCGTATTGGTAGCTTCAATGTTTTGCTCTTCCCAAACAGCAATCTGCTGTGGGGTACATTCCCTAACTCCGTGAATACGACCAATAATAAGGTCCGCAATAGGGTTTGGAAGTAGACACGCGTGGACCTCTCCCGTGAAGAAAGGAGTAGCAATATGTATTATGGCAGTAGGATATTTTTCCAACGTGCCACCAAATGTGACACATTTGATGACCTTTCCTGTAGCACAGAATGGATCTACAAGAGATTGCCTAACCCCGACAGTAGTACATCCAGAATCAAACAACACCGAGACTGGATTACTATTTACAAGCCCCTTATGTAATATAAGAGAACCTCTCCCATCATGAGCAACATTAGCAGGAAGAGCGGGCAAAGGATGACCACAGCTTAGAGTACTAATGGTTTTCGGATCAAATAAAGTACTGCATTGGATACATTTATTTGCCCTACCAAAGTCAAAAGATGAGCATCCGATAGCATTATGGTCTTTATCATTATTAACCTGTTTATCTGCTCCCTGAGATTCTTGTTGAACAGAGTTTGTCTGTTGATATCTTTTTCTCTTCTGTTGCGATCTACCGCGACCATTATTGCCTCTGCAATTATCATTAAAGTCCCTACTGTAATTTTTATCCTGGTTTGCGTTCCAGTTTCCATAACTGTCATTACCATCTCTATGCTGTTGAGAACCTCTATTATCTTGGTATTGAGGTCTCTGCAAAAAATATTTTCCTCTATACCGATTACCTTTATGAAAATTTCTAAAGTTACCGGGAATAGAATACCGTGTAATATTAGGTTGTCTCCAGTTCTGGGAAGAAGAATCTCCCTGAAATTGATTACCATGGTTCTGGGCATAATTACGGTTACTCTTTTTATTGAAATTTTGCTGGCTACCCTGAAATTTACGCATAAAATTCGGGCCATAAGGTGCTGCCGAAGCAACTGGCAGACCTTCTTTTACCTTAGAGTTGCTAATGGTTATGTGAGGATGTGCAGTAACATACTGGCTACAGTATTCTTCCATTTCTTTTATATTTTTAGGCTTACGCTCATGAAGAAAAGAAAGAAAAGCTTCATTAACAGAAGACATAACCTTGTCTCTAAGAAGTAAGTCCATGAGGGCTTCAAATGTACTTTCTGTCTTAGAAAGCTCAACCCATCGTAAAAAAGTAAGACGTATGCCTGAGATGAATTCTGAGAATTCAACTCCAGTTTCTGGTAACATGTTTTTAAATTTAAGACGATATCCGTCTTCGTTAAGTTGGTACTTCTTTAACAATGCCGCCCTGACAACCTCATAGTTGTTCTTGTCAGGCACATCTACCATACCCAACAAAGTCAAAGCATCACCTCTAAGTATCTTGGACAGATGATAAACATATAATGTTTTATCTATATTATGCACCTTACATGCACTTTCAAATCTATCTAGATAAAATGTTATATCATCAATTGAAGCATTGAATGCTGGTAAATTAAGCTTGAAATCAACAGCATTAGACTTATTAGCAGATGATACCTTATTAGCATCATTAGCATTACTAGATAACTTCAACTTTTCTAACTCCAAAGCTAAGAGTTTTTCTTCATGTTCCATTTTTGCTTTTCTCTCATCAGCTTCTCTTTGTAACCTTCTTTCTTCAGCCTCAGCCTGTTTTTCTAATCTTTTATTTTCAGCCTCTATTTCAAGTCTCTTATTTTCAGCTTCTTTTTCAAGTCTCTTATTTTCAACCTCAGCCTGAAGTCTCTTCTCCTGAGATTCTGCTTCTCTTTTTTGTTTTTCCATTTCCATTTGTAATCTCTTTTCATCTACCTGCATCTGCAGTTTTAAATTTTCAGCATCTATTCTCTTTTGTTCAGTTAGTTCTTTCATTTTCTTTTCCTCCGACTTCAATGCCTTGGCATATTGAACAGTCGCAAATTCTTCTAATTTATCACCTGTCTTCCCAAGGGCTTTACCCTGCTCAATAAAGTACTCAAATGTAGACATGATGTCTAAAATGTGAGTACAGAACCTGAAATAATTAATTATCTTATTTCAATCTTAATAGCAACAAGACTTAATAAAGTGCTTGTATAATTACTATGTTTACTCCAATCTCTGTGGGAAACAAGACTTGACACCAATTTGTATTATCAGTTATACAATAATATCACAAGTCACCTCTTAATTATCAGTGCACTACCCAAATCAGTGCATAACCATCAGTTATTTATCATAACTGCACTACAATAGTGCATAAGCAACAAACCACCAGTTAGTTATGATAAGTGCACTATAGATCAATAGTGCATGAGCATATATGTAACAATAGTGAAAGCTAACTATGCAAGAACTATGCAAACAATAACAAGACAATGTAAACAATAACAAAGTCACCAACAATGTAAACAAAACAAAGATCAAAGTCAATGTAAACAATAACAAAGATCAGAGTCAATGTAAACAATAACAAAGATCAACGTCAATGTAAACAATAACAAAGATTAGTATCAATGTAAACAATAACAAAGATCAAACAATACGAAAACATTCGCATAAGTCAAATAAATAAACAGCGAAACTAAAAAGAATATGATGACAGAATGCGAAGATATGACAAACAAATGACGCTACAGTATATACACAAAAATTTACGTGAAGAACTGAATAATAGAAAAGAGGAGACCTACAAATACAAACAATTGAAATCGAAACTAAAAAACAGAAAGAAAGAGAGAAACAAAAAAAAAAAAAATATATACAAAAAACGAAAATAAAGCACAACTCGTCACAACTAAACAGATATAGCAACGATTGTCGCTAGCAAATTTCACAGTAGGAAATTCGCACAGTCCCTAACGAAAACGCTAACAGTAGAACCTCTGTGACGTGGTATCATCTACTGAAAGACACCGCCCAACCGAGAAAACCCGCTGAAATATAAACATATAAATACAAATCCAAATAACATATAACATGTAAACATATAAAGAGTGCGAAAAATGTGATAGACAGAAGGCTCAGTTAGAACATAAGGGCACAGTTCACAAACAAAACAGGCCACTTAACTTCTATGTATCCACAACGTCAGCACAGTTCAGAACAGGATGTGATCAGCATTCTTAGGACAATGATCCAACGTTGATCCATATCTGCTCTCGTAAACTGCCATGACGAAGGAAATGAGCTTCTAACAGGAAACAGCTTCTGACAGGAAACAGCTTCTGAACTTGACCTTCTGAATCTGCAACAGTAATTCTGAGACCGGAACAGTTGTTACGGCACTTGTCCTTCTTCTCAACAGATCAGGAAATCCATTCGCTCGGTACTTGTCCTTCTATTTGTAGACAAACTTCAATACCGCCGAGCAGCGCCGGGTAGTTTCAAAATATCAACAACTGTCAGTACTGCTGCGTCTTTCAAAAAATTTCATCAAAGGTGATGAATAGCAACTGCAATGTTGTCTTGTAGTCTGCTGATGATGTCTGGGTTTGTTGACCCCCTTGAGAGTTGGTACCAGAATAAACCAACTATTGGCCACCATGAATTGATAAGGGTGGAATTAGGATGCCGTCAAATTACCACCTCTATCGACACCAGGTATTACAATGCAAGATGTGGGTGTCTTATCTGGTTTAGATTGTTGCTGTGTGTGTTGCAGTAGAACAGTTCACAGGGTACACCACAGGCAACATGACGTGTAGAGTCATAAAAATGGTAACTTCGCTTTAGGTTTATACCATTTATTGCACGCCACAAAACAGTCATGATACTTATGTTATCATCAGCATAGTATAACGAATGCAGCATTCAAACTCATGTTAACTGACAGTCATGTAGGAGTCAATACTCAATAGTTGTATGGAAAACAAATATCATAGCGAAGCTTGATAAATAATACATATAACTTCTGCAACCGTGGTCAGCTGCAGATCCTTAATGTTCATAGACAATAATAATTATTCCTTCCTGATGCTAGCAGATCAGATGTATACAATACGTCCGTTTACTGTCTGCACGTGAGTAGCATACATGGATTACAGGTCAGCTCGACCTTTATAACCTTCCTAAGTCTAACCATCTGACTTGGACGTGATCTCTGATATAACGAATCCTGGAACACAGACAATAGTCTTGTTGGTCTAGAGCGACCCATAGATATATAACTAGTTCAGGTATAAAGATACCGATGACTTAATCCTAGTCAAAGTACCTCTCCATTTTGAATCACACAGGCGAGCAAAAAGGCGACAAAATGACGAACCTCTAGATGATAGCCTAAAGTTCGATACAAGAGGAATTACCTTATTTCGGAAAATCAACCATGAACATATGCCTCCAGGCAGGCTTGAATAATACTGGGAAATAGTCTAGTTAGCTAACTAACTCACAAAGACAATGTATTTCCCTCAGAGAATCACAAGACGCAGTCGCGTCCGCTCGCTAATCAGTCCATTTCTCAACTCCCCGACCTGGGCGGAACAACAAACGACAACCCAGTCGAGACATGCGCAGAGTGACAATCTCTGAGTCGCTGTTCACAATAAGACGATTCTAAGAACATTCGAGATAAAAGTCTTACACAGTCGCGCCTTTTATGGACATGAACAGAAGCGTTAAGAAAGGTTTCAAACATCTACAACAGTTGACTGATACTACCAAATAAGGAGATATGGTCACGCTTCGTTCAAGACATTATAGACCGAACGTGTCTCTATACAAGAGGAGGTAAACTCATAAAAAATAGCAGTATCGATATTTCGGGTTCTGTCCCTTTGACCATAAAATATATATAACATGCATTTCAGTCAAATAATGATCATACATACGAAAAACGATCATACAAAGACTTTGGAAAAAAGTAATTATTTGTGCGTAACAGTGAAGCAAGGCTGTCATATACATTTTGAAGGTATTTACTTTTGAAACTTACTTTAAGTTTCCCCTTGCCTAAGCATAGACATTCATGTAATTTATTTTGATCTCCATAAATATCAAGTTTAGAAACATATTTCATGACTTACATGTATTGTTTTGCTTCCATTGTACTTTAAGACACAGTTTATTAATGCTTGTTTACATCTTTATTTGAAATTTTACTAATGTAAACATTTACCTCTTTCTAGGAAGTTCAAGTGTCATGGAAGCTGAGGCAGGTAGTGATTTGTGAAGCTGTTATCTGACGCGACATATATTTTGCTACACCGTGTAAAGTGATTGTGATAGCAAAGCATTCAATCCGATCACAGCAATTAAACCATATGTCCCTAATATTGCTGAATTTAATCAAGGACCTGAGGCTGCTATATTTTTCAAGAAAGTCCTGGGGCTGAACAGTGGAAAAGAGGTTTGTCGACTGGCAGGAGCAAGAAAGCGTTAAACGTCTGGTGCTCAGCTCTAAAATGGCAGAAAACTGCACTAAGAAAATGAAGGACATTTAGCACAAATCTCAACAGAAAGCCACACAAGAAACTGCAGAGGAAGCTGGATATGCTGCCGGTATGTTCTGCATGACTAGTAAGTTATTTTATTTTGCTGCAGTATCACATACTTATTTAATTATATTCTAATTATATTGAAAAATGTGATTTTAAAGAAATCATTATTCTCATACTAATTTTCTTATAACTTCCACACTTATGTATTAATTGACAAGAATAGGAACATATATTGCCCATAATCTTTTAAAACTTTTTATGTGATGGATTTTAAGTATCTGATCAAACTTATGGTTAATTGACAAAAGTAATGTAAAATTTAGTAAAATTTGTTACTATTTTTAGACACTATTTTCAAAGTCCTACAGCTTTTTTTTAAATTAAAGTTATCAAAAATCCATCACTGGAAAAGTTTTAACATATAATGATAAACATTGTGTTCATATTTGGTATTCATAGCTTAATAAATAAAAAAGCTTTAGCAAATTGAAATAGAACAAAGAATCCAATATTGCTCAGCTCTAAAACGGCAGAAAACTGCACTAAGACAAGGAAGGAAATTAGGCACAAATTTCAACAGAAAGCCAGATAGGAAGCTGCAGAGGAAGCTGGCTATGCTACCAGTATGTTCTAAATGACAAGTAAGCAATTTTTCAGGGGCAATATTACAGACTTATTTAACTGTAGTCTATTTATGGAGAAAAATGCGATTTTCTCAAAATCTAATTTTCTCATCCTAATTTCCTTAAAACTTCCACACTTATGTGTTAATTGACATAAAAATTGGCACATATGTTGCCCATAATCTTTTAAAACTTTCATATTGCTGGATTTTGAGTATCTGATCAAACTTTTGATTTATTGCAAAAAGTAATGTAAAATTTATCAAAATTTACTTTTTTTAGACACTATATTCAAAGTCCTACAACTTTTTTTGTATTAAAGTTATCAAAAATCCACCAATCGAAAAGTTTTAAAATATAATGATAAACATTGTGTTCTTATTTGGTATTCATAGCTTAATAAATAAAAAAGCCTTAGGAAATTGAAATAGAACAATAGAATCCAATATGGCCGCCGTTTCTATGGCAACCAGTAGTGCAGTGCCATAAAGCTCTTCATTTTTCGTATCTAGTATTGATATAGGTTAAGTCTGTGCATTTTTATTGAAATCCAGCAATTAATAACGAAAATAGAGTTTCAGGGTAGCTCCTCCCCTTAACAGACCACCCAATGTGCCATAGAATAAATGCTCTTAGAAGGCAAAGACTCAAACGAAGTAATTTTGTAGAATCAACCAAACCACAAATGAGAGCAGTATCCATAGATGAAATATCTACTGTTAAACCCATCTACGGGAGCCGCGCTAGCGTAGTGGTTACAACACCGCTCTGGCGACCGGGTGATACAGGATCAAACCCGGGCGACGGCATTTGAGGATTTTTCGTCGACCGGGATTTGGACTGGATTAACTCGAGACCTGGCGAGAACATTTGAAGGAGTGTCGTCGACCAGGGACTGGCGGCTCCCAAGAAATAAAGGGATACTCACGTAAAATCAATGTCAGGTTAGACATAAATAATAACCTGAGATTTCGCCTCGAGTATTAGCGGGCATACAAAAAAAAAAAAAACAAACAAACAAACCCATCTACACTGCACACAAGCTTCCAGTTTGGAAACAAAATCGTTTCCATAAAATGAAAGAAAACATTCCTGGAATTGAAAGTAAAAAGAGCCCAACTGCAACAGATAGAAAATCCATAGCGACAAAATACACAGAGAAACATTATCCACGCAACATCTGGACTCATGCATACATAGATGGATCAGCAACAAATGCAACAGAAAATTGAGGTGGGGGTGTCTTTCTGACCTTAAGCACTGGTGCAGAAAAAAGGCTGTCAGTGGCGACAGGAAGATTCTCCAGCAACTTCAGAGCAGAGCAGAAAACTGCAGCAGAGGTTATATTGACAGAAGAAACGGCAGAGAGACAAGTTGCTTTCTTTACTGATGCACAGTCAGTAATTGCAACGTTGAAAAGCCAAAATAATACAGACCTGGATGATCTCAGAGTAGTGCTCCACAAACTTTGTCAACGATTCAAAAGTGTTGTGATCCAATGGATCCCATCGCATTGTAATATCGCTGGCAATGAAGAGGCTGACAGAATGGCAAAAGAAGGTTCACATCTACCTCAGCCTGATACAAGCATATCTTTTGAGGAGGCAAAGAGTTTTATCAGAATCAGTTACAGAAACAAATGGAATGTAGAACACCCAGGGCACACACAGAATGATGCTTACTACCAGCTCAACAGAAGAGAACAAGTGGTAATCTTCAGACTCCGCACTGGCCACAACAGATTGAGATACCATCTATTCAACAAGCTAAAGATAGGAACTACCGATCAGTGTAACGTGGCACTGATAAAATGACTGCTGAACATCTGCTTCAAAGTTCCCCTTATATGTGGTACAGAGAAAGTGCATATGGCCGACGCCAGCTCCTTTCGTGGAAAAGCTTTACGGGGATTAAAATAGCCTCAAACTGACTACTGCTTTCTTTGAGAACATTCAAGTGGACGTCTGAGAGTGGACGTCTGAGAGTGGACGTCTGAGAGTGGACGTCTGAGAGTGTACGAAGAAGAAGAAGAAGTACCAAAAATGTGGACTGTTACTATATAATGTCTGATAGCAGTTGCCCCGAGATGTACTTGTTAATAATGTCTTCTTCTTTTAAGTGCACCTAGGTGCATTTTTCTTCTTGTTCTTTTTAACTGTATTTTCTTTATGCTTCTCCTTTCGATGTCAAGGTAACGATACTTAAGGAAAGCAAAGGTCAGCCTCGGGTTGCTGATGTGTCCAAAGCGTTTGTCTCGGACTAGTACGGCAGACGACAATTGCCTTTTCTCTTTTTTCATGTTGTCAAATAAAACAGAGACAGGATTTGATAGACGAAAGAATGTTATTGTTGTCCTTAATTAGAATTTTGACACATTTTCACGAGCCATGATCAGATCAACTGAAACACAACTTTTGTTGTCATCTTCTACATGTTAAAAAAACTTGTAATCTGAATTAGCTCTTTGTTAAATTAAATTTGTCAAAACACAACAGTTAAATTTGTCTTTTGAAGGTGCATAAGACATTAAAGTGTCCATATGCTGGGCAGTGTGGGGTCAGCTGGATTCTGGTTCAGTCACTGCTGGTTCCGTGTTGTGTTTCTGACTGTTCCTTTCTTTCAGGAGTCAAATATTTTGGCAGCGGTGCGTCTCTTGCATAAAGGCTGAGGTAACTGCTGAGGTTGCCTCGTCAAGTGAACTGGAGACCCGTCTATTGTACGTGTCAAGCGTCGACATCTGGCAACTGGTACCAAAAAATGCGAGGAAACAAATACCTCTTTTTTTTAAAAATATCGTACGCCCAATATGACTCGAGGCGAAATCTCCGGTTAAAATGGGGTTAACATCAGACTGATTTTTACGTGAGTATCTCTTTTCCTTGTACGCTAACAGGTGTCCTCTCGCCATTTAGGCAGATACTCGCCGTTTCGGAGGTACCCATTAGAGTTGGGTCGGCTCAGAAGCCATTCAGGTTATTCCAGTTCCTGGTCGACAATACTTCTTCAAATGTCCTAGCCAGGGCTTGAATTGTTTCAGTCCAAGTCCCGGTCGACGACACTGCTTCAAATGTCCTCGCCAGGGCTCAAACCTGGGATCTCCAGATCGCCAGCGCAGTGTGGTAACCACTACACCAGCGCGGCTTCTTAATGCCTCTTTAAAGTCTCATGTCTCCTGATATAAACATCAGGCGATCTCTGCTTCCCTCAACCATTTCATCTTTATCAGACTATTGCCCGATACCGCTGAGCATTAAATCGCAACACATTGAATCAGATGAAAGTGCTTTAGGAGAACGGAAGAGTGCACAATACGTGTTTATATATATATATATTTTTATATATATATATATATTTATTTATTTATTTATATTTATATATAACTATATATATATATATATATATATATATATATATATATATATATATATATTTATTTATTTATTTATATATTTATTTATTTATTTATTTATATTTATATATAACTATATATATAAACTCAATTTAAAAAGTGGGCATAGTAAATAAATACTTCTTTTTCTTCTTTGATCCTTAGCCGCCGACCGTCAAAGCAGTCAGTGGCCATCACGTGTGGTGGCGTCTTGTAGGGAAACAACCAAATTGATTCCACTTTGCTCGGTCAGTGGTCATCCTTCGTACAGTGCCCCAAATCTGGTTCATTCTCTGCATCTCAGCCTCCACAGTCCTCTGCCAAGTTGCTTTTGGTCGGCCTCTCTTTCATTTTCCTTCAGGGGTCCATAGCATAGCTGTTCTTGTGATGGCATCGGGGTCTCTTCTGAGGACATGGCCAACCCAGCTCCAGCGTCTGCCAGCTATGATGGTGTGCATGTCCTCCTGCGTGCTCCGAGTAAGCAGATCTTGATTGGTGATGGTATTCGGCCAAAAGATTCAGAGAATTTTTCTTAGGCATGTTGTGTGAAAAGAGGACAATTTCGACATTCCACACCATAGAGAAGCACAGAAAGCACACAGCTCTGATATAATCTTAATTTTGTGCTGTACTGAGAGGACTTCCAGATGTCGTTTATACTAAAAAGGGCTGTTCTTGCTTTGTTCATTCTGTTGTTGATGTCATTGCTTGCTCTGCCGTCTGGTGTTACTATGCAACCTAGGTATGTGAAGGTGTCTGTCTGTTCCCGTTGCTGATTCCTTACTGATATGGGCTCAGGGTTGCTCACATTGAGCGTCATGACCTCTGAATTCTTTAGATTGATGTTCAAGCACACCTGCTGGTTATACTTATTAAGTCTATCCGTTTGTTCCTGGATGTGTTGATGTGAATTTGCTAGTAGTGCAATGTCATCTGCATATTTCAGATCTTCCAATGTAGAAAATGTAGTCCATCTTATTCCTCTTGGACTGCCCTCTGTTGTCTGGCGCATCACCCAGTCTATGACTGTTAAAAATAGAGTGGTTGATAAGGGGCATCCCTGTCGTACTCCTGTCTTCACCTCAAAGGTTAGGTTGCTCTGCCCAACGCTACACGTAAAGTTGGCATAGAGGCTTTTTATGATTGCCACTATGCCAATTGGAATTCCATAAGCCGTCAGTATTTTCCATTAACTGTCGCAATGTATACTGTCAAAAGCCTTTTCAAAATCAACGAAATTAACGTACAGCTGTCTTTGCCATTCTGAGCACTGCTCTATAATGTTCCTGAGAGTGAATATATGATCTACACATCTTCGGTTCTTTCTAAATCCTGCTTGTTCTTTCCTCAGTTTGTGGTCTACTGCTTTTGAAATTCTCTGTTTAATTATCCTGCCATGTATTTTGCTGGGAACTGAGAGAAAAGTGATTGCTCTCCAATTATTGCAGTCTGCAAGATCTCCCTTCTTGGGCAATTTGACAATTATTCCTTTGTTCCATTTCGTTGGTGTTGTCCCTGTGTTCCACACTTGTGCAAATAGTGGTTCTAATAGTTCTGCTGCTAGCTCAGAGTCTGTCTTAAATAGCTAAGCATTTAAGTTATCATGGCCAGGAGCTTTTCCATTCTTTAACCCTTTTATTGCTGTGATGATTTCTTCTTTTCGTGGAATGTCTGTATTAACATCTAGATCGTTTTCAGCCTCAGGAACATACAATTGTGTCTCTGGTGGTTCCTTGTTCAGAGTTTCTCTGAAATGCTCTGCCCATCTTGTTTCCTGTCCCTCTGCTGTCGTGATGAGATTTCCTTGCTTATCTCTTACTAATGTAATATTGTTTGCACCTCGTTTTCCGCTGATGATTTTAGTTATTTTGTATACTGTGCTTTGTTCATTTCTTAGTGCTGCCTCCTCTGCCTGTCTTGCAAGATCGTTTAGAAAATTCCTTTTGTTGGCTTGGGTTTGGCGTTTAACTTCCTCGTCTAGCTGACTGTACTGTTCGCTATACAGTTGCTTTAATCTGGGGGACTTCGTTTCTGTTTTCTTTCTTTTCATTTCCTTTCTCATCGATATAGTGTTTAATGTATCTGGTGTTATCCAGTCCTGCTTCTTCCTTTCCTGGAATCCCAAGCATGATTTGCTGCTTTTCTTATATATTGTTGAAATGGTGTTGAAATTCTGGTCTATATCATCAGTCAATGTCTTTTCCTGACTTTTGGCCAATTGATATCGCTTCTTTTTATCGGCCGCAAAAGCTTTTCTGGGTAGGGGGTCCTTCAATTTGCTGATGTCAAACCTTTTCTGTGTAGTTACAGTTGGTCCAGCCCTTCTTAATTTCACTTTCAGTTTTCCTACTACTAAATGGTGATCACTTCCCACATCTGCACCTCTTCCTACCTTCACATCTTGTAATGCATGTCTACATCTACCATTAATCATGATGTGGTCTATCTGGTTTCTGTCCCGACCATTTGGTGATTCCCATAATAACTTGTGAATTTCTGTGTGTGGGAAAAGTGTTCCTCCAATGACCAGGTTGTTAATACTACAGAAACTTATTAATGTATCCCCACTTTCGTTTGCTGTTCCGCTGCCGCATTTCCCCACTACTCTTTCATTATATGTATTGTGTGTTCCAACTTTCGCATTGAGGTCTCCCATTACTACGATAAGATCATATCTAGGTGTGTCTTCCATTTCTTTCTGCAGTTGTTGATAGAATTCATCCTTGACCTCTTCATCGCTGTCATTCGTTGGTGCGTAGCATTGTATTATTGTAGTGTTGGTAAATCTCCCTCTCAATCTTATTCTTATCAGTCTGTTATTGATGGGTTTCCATTCCAGTAGTGTCCTTTCTATTCCTTTCTGTAGAATAATGGCTACACCTTCATTGTGCTGTCCATACTCTCTTCCAGAGTAAAGTACTATTTCTCCTGTTGCTGTTTTAACTTTCCTGCCCCTGTCCATCTGCTCTCGCTTATTTCTAGAATGTATAATCTATAGTTTCTCATTTCTGCTGTGACCTGTTTTAGTTTACCCGTCTCGTTCATTGTCCTGACATTCCAAAATCCTTTTCTTGTTTCACGTTTTGCGGTCAGGACGTCCGTTTTCGTGTGAGTGGCTTCCTTTCGGCTTTCACCACTGACAGTCATGCCAGCCTCAGACTCCGGATGTCCGTCCCGCAGCAAAGTTTGTTCATTTGTTGTCGTTTCCGTAACTTCATTTCTTTTCACATAGACAGGGGTGTCAGCCCTATCCTAAAACCCCGAACATGGAGGACCAGGGTGTCTGGTTTAGTCTGACCCCTGCCCGCGCAAACCTGTCCAGCTTGGTAGAACCTTCCAGGAGTAAAACTCCAGCTGGCATAGCTCTGGGGGTAATCAGGGTACGCAAGCCGCCATACCTCGAGAAGGTATTGTCACCGGTGATGGCAGTGCCCAACACTACACGTAAATAAATACACCATGATGTTATCATCATCCACTCCCTGCTCCTTATGGAGCCTGGGGCTAACTCTGCAATTGGTTCCTTGTGTGTAAACACGCATGAAGCAGTCACCAGCTCTTGCAGTGATGGTTTTTATGTGGCAAGTTATTTTATATGATGATGTTGCCAGCCCCATATGCAGGTGTACATCAATAAGTCATTAATACATGTCAAGCTGCAAAAACAATTAATAAAATGTGCATATTAGAACTTACCTCAATAGATTGGGTGAATTATAATAATATATCCAGACTTTGATGCACAGAAAGCCGAAATTTGTTGTGCGCCTGTTTGAAGAGCAGTCGTCGATCAAGTAGTTAAGTTATTTGCTAAAGTAGATTCTTAACTGTTCTCACAGAAGAAAGGTTTCTTGGCCTGGTAACTCTGAGTACCATTTTTGAAATTTTATCCTTTCTGACTTTCAAAGTTAATTCTAGTTTTGTGGCCTGTCATAAAATAGAATCCTTAGTGTTACTACATATTTCTGGTTGTCTGTGATCTCTCCTGAAAATGGTAAGAAAGTGCGGTGCGAAAATCGTATTCTATGCTAGATTTTAAGGTTGAAATTTTGTCCCCGCACAAATGGCGTCTCGTGAGGTTCTGTTAGGAGAGACACAATCATAATTAAGTACAAATGGCACCCTGTGAGGTTCTGTTAGGTGAGATCCCGTCATAATTAAGTTTAGTTTATTAATCTAATTTTAACCAACCCCCAAGGTAAGGAGTCAGATTTTTTTATATACGTTACCTCCCAAATCCCTCATCTGAACATTATTACCTGACTATACAAGGCATTGCCCACTTAAGTATAATTTACCAAAATCATTATATCATCTGATTTTTGTTTCTACCATCAAACTTGCTTGGTTAAACAGTCGACCATCTCACGTAGCGTGAAGGTATATTCCTTCAGTTGCATCTCTGAATGCATGTTTCACTGGCAAGGCAAAGAAGATCCCGAAGAGGCTCGGAGCAAGGACGCAGCCTTGTTTAACGCCACTGCGTATGCTAAAGGGCTGGGATGTGCTTCCGGCATATTTGACTGTTCCCTTCGTGTCTTCATGGATTGATTTTATCATTTCCAGCAATTTAGTGTAGTAGCCTATTTTCAAGAGAATTTTGAAGAGTCAGTCCATCCAGACTAGCCTTTGCGAAGTCTATAAAGGCGATATAAAGATCTTTTCTGCTCTCTTGATTTTTTCTGAAGCTGGCAGAGAAAAGATGTCTATTTTTGATCTACGAGTTCGGAATGCACACTGTGAATCTGGATATATGCGCTCAGCTAACTTGTGCAGTCGCATTAAGATAACTCTGACAAAAACCTTACCAACAATACTAATAAGAGAGATGTCTCCGTAGTTATTGCAATCACTTATGTCTCCTTTACTTTTATACAGTGTTACAATCTTGGCATCTTGCATGTCTTGAGGGATAGTTGTTTCTTCCCAGCAATGGCACAGCACCAAATACAGGAGATGTAGTAGTGTGCTCTTATAGGCTTTGATTAAATTGGGAGGAATTCCATCGCTGCCAGGTGCTTGGCCGGAAGCCACGCTATCAATGGCCTTGCTGAGTTCTTCCAATGTTTTTTCAGCATCGAACACCTCCATAGTTGGTAGGCATTTAACAGCCCCTAGGACTGCAGGCGTGACGTTATTTTCTCTAGCGTTAAGCTCAGAGTAGTGCTTGACCGATCTGTCCACCTGTTTACCCTATCGGGTTTTTTTTACAACGGTGATTGTTTCTACCGGTGCCGTCTTGTTTTTTTGTTGTTTTTTGTACCAAGAGTTTTTTTTGGTTTTATTCCGTCGTACATTTGTCTAATGTTGCCTGTTTGTGCTTCGGTCTGGATGCTGTCGTTGAGCTGAAGCCAAGAATCATTCGCACAACGTCGAGCAGTTTGTTGGACTTTGCTTCTCGTAGCCTTCAGGATCAGCAGAGTTCTAGCCTAATGTGAACGTTTGTATTGCAGCATTGCGCTTAGCTTCAATGACAGGTATCATCACATCTGATGAAGCATCAAACCAGTCATTTGAATTTGATGTTTTCTAACCAACGGCAGCAAATGCATTGCTTTGAATGGTGTTCGGTAGATGCTCCCAGTTCTTTGTAACAGTATCGTCAAGCTGTGGGCTACAGAGAGCTTTCTTGAATGTTGTGATAAATTGAGTGATCATGACAGGGTCTGACATCTTGCTGATAATGATGCGTGGTTTCCCTTCATGTCTGGCACGATGGAGTTTCCTTGGTTGTGCTCTGATTTTGCAGCCAACAAAGGAGTGATCTGTATCACAGACTGCACTGTGGAGAGCACAGACTTGGGAAGCGGTCTTCTGACGAGAATAAGATCCAGTTGGTGCCAGGGCTTGGATCGCGGGTGTTTCCATGACACCTTATGATGGGGTTTTGTGTGTGTGTGTGTGTGAATATATATACACACAAAAAACCCCATCATAAGGTGTCATATATATATGTATCCGTACAATTTAAAAAAAAATTATTAAAAATACAAGTTAAAAGATAGCTGTGTGCAGTTTGTTGCATTAAAAAAAAAAAAAAAAGTTATAAAAGTTTTTTTTAAATAATTTAGTAAACTACATAAAGTACATCACGAAGTACATCAAGGTGATATTTAATTTCCAAGTTCGCACTAAAATAGCTTTATCAACGGTGACTATGGCGTCAGTGATTCTTTCCTTAAGATGGTTGATGCACTGAACCTTAGTCAGATAAACGATATCTTTAACAAATCGCCGTAGGAAGAAACCCAAGGGCGTGTTATCGGAAAAAACGAGTTGGCCACGGAATTGCTCCTCCACTTCCAATACACCTATCTGAAAATGTCCCAAGTGAGGTGGTGCTTCATCATGCGTGAATACGATAGTTGGTTTCAGGTTTTCCAACTGTGGTACTACAAGTTCCCTCAAAATGTGAATGTAAATATCTATTTTAATAGTTTTTTTCCTCTGAAAACAAATGACCCAATGGCGCGATTGTGCGTGATGCTACACCACACATTGACAATTTGACCTATCTCGCTGAAGTTCCCTGGTAGCATGAAGATGTTCTGATCCCCAAATCCAGATATTGTGTCTATTCAGTTTTCATGAGAACAGAAAGGTTGCCTCATCACTAAAACAGATACGTTTCGAGAAGTGTTCGTCTTCATTAATACGCTTCGTGTAGAAGTTTACTAAATTTTGTGGAAAAAAAAAACTGTTATAGTTTATTTTATTATGCAAAAAACTGCACATAGCTATCTCTGCATTTGTATTTTTAAAATTTATATATATTATATTCCAGATCGTGATATCAACGCTAAATGTATATTGTAACAGTACGCATGTATATATATATATATAGAGTTAGTTTTATTACACTTTCTACAGGAACAGTAATTACAAACATGACTACTGAGGCAGTTAGTTCACAACGCACGTTCTACCGTGTATGGGCCGAATATGGAACCGAACACCTGGGTCTGTCATGGAAACCTTCATCATTATCTGAGTGTGCTGTCAGAACAACAGACATGTACGCAACAGCCAGAAGTTTTATGTTTAACCCCAACATCCCCATGTGTGTCCCTGGAGGCAGCCTGGGAAAAAAATACACTCCAGTTAGCGACGCTGAAAGTAGTTTGTATGTAGAACTAAATCCACCTTCAGGTCTTCGGGTACTTTCTCAAGGAAACATGACTGCATGTGTTGGGTTCTTCAATGAAACAGTTCAGTATCAAGACGCAGTGAATAAGTGTCAAAGCAATGATTATTTTTTAGCTTCTGCCAAAAGCTTGACAAAACTGAACATTCTGACATCTTTGGCTGGTGACAAATCGTTCTGGGTCGGTTGTGATGACATTACTGTGGAGGGTGCATATATCTGGAAGGAAGATGGCTCTCAGTTAACAGACCAAGCTCAGGAGACATTGTTTATCTATGGTGAACGAAACACTTACGTCGATCAAGATTGTTGTATGTATAGCAATGAAACAAACAAGCTGGATGTATTTAGCTGTGATGGTTTTTTTCCATTCGCATGTGAAATTTCTCTAGACCAATGCATGTGATATTTGTTTATCAGAAACGTGACAGATATTTCACAAACTTTTGTGAGCATGTTAAACTAAAATAACATTCGTTTTAATTTGTTTTTTTGCTTTAAATAATAACTGTTGATATTTTTCTGTACTTTTTGTCTTAGACTTGTGAATTATCATTTGCTAATAAAGTTTTCTTCAGAAACCAAGAAAAACGTAAAATTACTCGTTGTTGAGTAAGCGTATATACCAACCATATTATTATTTGTATAAATAAATATAGATTGCGAGGACTGAAAAATACATATATGAATATTATTATGCATTTTGTTTTTGAAATAGACCTTTTTAGTTAAAGCCACAAATAATGTTTTCATAATTGACAAAAAGCCTGGGGCGCTTAAGCGCTTATCATATATTTTATCTATAAGTGTGTAATGAAGTATAAAGCAGAAGTTAATTTCATGTAGAATCAGCGCCCCAGATTTTTTGTCAATGTGGTGTTACATTTTTGTTTTACTGCAAGCTATAAACTCCTTGACAAATTATGTGTGGCTTTGTAGTGCATTAAAAGCCTGTGTTTACATTTTTATTTTACTTTTTATTATTAACGTTGTAATTGCTGACTGTGCATCGGTACAGAAAGCAACTTGTTTCTCTGTGCTTTCCTCCGGCACTATTACATTATTGCTGTAGTTTTCAAGGCTTCTGTATCTGAAGTTTCTTGAACATTGTCCGGTTGCCGCTGACAGATTTGTATGTGCACCAGTGCTTACGCTCAAAAAGACACCTCCACCTCTTTTTTCTGTTTTATTTGATGCTGATCAAACTGTGTATGCATGGGTCCATGTGATGCGTGGGTAATGATTCTCTACGCATTCTGTCGCTATGGATTTTCTCTCTGTTGCAGTCTGGCTCTTCTTTCGCTCAATTTCAGGTTGGGTTTCTATCATTTCAGGGAAATGATGTTGTTTCCAAATTGGAAGATTGTGTGAAGGATAGATGAGTTTAATGTTGATATCGCATTCATGGGAACTGCTCTCAGCTGTGTTTTGATGGTAAATTCTACAAAGTATCGTCGCTTGAGTATTTACCTTCTACGAGCATTCATTCTATGGCACAACGGATGATCTATTAGTCTCTTGAATTTTTCAGCTTGTTGCTTGGCATTCTGTCTCTGCTATCCTTCATTGGCTTGAGGCATGTTATCTTTTCGAGTTCTGTTACAGGTGATGTCTTCATGTCGCCCGTTATAATTGCTTGATTTTGGAGTCTCCTGATTTTATCGAAGTTTCTAATGCAATTTACTAAGACCAAGGACCAAACAAAAATAAATAAATAAATAAAAATTGACTGCTTTGCATCACAATGTATTCGTAAGGGCAGACGAACAAAAACAGAAATTAAGGACAGCCATTACGAAATTGGAACATGAAAAATAAAGAACAATAATAGTACAACCCGTTCATCAGCTTGCCGAAATGTGTAAATTATTTTAACAGGCACGATTCTGTTCACACTGGTAAACAGGCAGTGTTATATTCAAAGGCAAGATTCTAGCCGCACCGATAAACAGGCAGTATTATATTCGTTGGCAAGATTCTAGCCGCACCAGTAAATAGACAGTGGTATATTCATAAGTAATATTCTGTCCACACCGGTAAACAGGCAATGTTGTATTCATAAGTAAGATTCTGGCTACACATATAAACAGGCAGTGTTATATTAATAAGCAAGATTATGGCCACACCGGTAAACAGGCAGTGTTATATTCATAAGCAAGATTCTGGCCACACCGGTAAACAGGCAGTAGTGTATTCATAGGCAAGATTCTGGCCACACCGGTAAACAGGCAGTGTCATATCCATAAGCAAGATTCTGGCTACACCGGTAAATAGGCAGTGGTGTATTCATCAGCAAGTTTCTGGCCACACAGGTAAACAGGTAGTGTTACATTCATTCTGTCTTTTGTTAGGCGGATTATCCTTTTATGTATTAGTGTTTATGTTGGTTTTCTTATACACACTGTTCATGTACTTTTTTTTTTACCGCAGTCCTTCTCATTTGCTTAAAAAAAATTAGAATGAAATATTTGAAAAATTATTTGGCTGGGACTGATTAAAATAGAATATTAATGGAATTCCATTAATCGAATATTAATAGAACAGTTTCGAACAATTTGATACATTTTCAAAAATAACCTTTTTGTTTAAATCACAAAGGATTTAATATATATATATATATATATATTTCCAAGGTTACATTGTCCTAATGTTATAATGAAAATACTGAAAAGTTAAAAATCAGACAATTTATTATTATTGACTATACTTTCCAAATTCCATTTTCATAGACATCTAACATTGCAAATGAATTTTCATTTAAACAGAAAGCATAATAATTATCAAAATATTTATTTGTGCAAAACCTTTAATTTCAGTTTGTAAGTATTAATTAATAAACTATAAATAATTCTTCATAATATATACTCGAAATCATAAATTAGGCTGTTTGACGACTGGGTAGCGTGTAATGTTTGCTCTGACGGGTTATTCCCAACACCATTTGCAGACTGGGGTCTTCCGCGACAGCAGTCGAACGACCAGAACTATATGTTCATTTGGTTATCTTCTTCTTCGAAGAAAAGAACGTTGGTTGCGTTGTGTCCGTTTTGCGCCTTTCGGCCGACACATTCGACGTCAGCACCGGGTTAACATTCCCACTTCGATCCCTACTCTCTCAGCCAGACTGCAGTGATGCAGTCTGTTTCCACTACCACCACTTGGAGGTGGAGTAGGGTCTTGGTCAGCTCTGGTTCGCTGACCCTGACGCAAGCAGTCAAGCTATGGGTCGCTGACTGCATTTTTCTCTGTTGGTGCGTCTTAGGTCCCGTTCATTTGGTTATAGGATCCCGTTACACGCCCATTGAGGCATATTGGGAATATGGTGTTAGGCCCATATTTTTTTGACCATCGGCACGCTAGGGGTGATGTGGTCAGCACCACGCCCGGCGCCTTAACCTTCCCAGAGTTGCTCTGTTACCCAATTTTTAAGGCTGGTTTGACCCCGGAGCCGTTTATGGTCTAAAAAATCACACCTCAACTGGGGATCAAACCATGGACCACCGAGCTAGGAAGCCAGTGCACAAACCACTGGTTATTGGTGTTGTTAAATCCTTGCCAACTTTAGCATTCACTGGTTTCTCATTCTGGCACACATACTGAGCTATTGAATTTGGTTATTAAGCAGGGGTCTGTTTCTGTTCATTTGCACACACACTTTCCAACTGCATAGATGTTTGTGCTGCAGGTGATATGTCAGCGATGTATTAGAGCCATGATACGCTAACTGTTTGTTACAAAGACGACAGTTTACTTTTCCGCTTGCCTCAACTTTTCATGTACATTTATCTTAAACGCAAAATATTCATTTCGATTTGCAAGTATAAGTTTCACGCTTTTGTTGTCCGCAATATTGATAAGTATCTGAAGAAGGCGGTTGAAGTAACAAGAAGAGATTGTCACGTAGACATTTATGATCTATACATTTATATATTTTCCTCTTCTTTTCTTCCACCCGTGTTCTTTAATTATTGTCGCTCTTTACCTTTTTCCTGTGTTTTTCGCATTCGTTCGTTTGCGACTATATACATTACTACTTTCCCATTCTCACTTTCGCCAGTTTCGTTTCTCATTTAGAAACGCATTTCATTGCTGATGAAACGAGTAACTTGATTACATAGATGTCATGCCCGCAGTTTGACGAGAGGTGCGATTACGGTTCATACTCAGACGTAAGACCAGACGATTTGGCGTGAGAATGCATTCGGTCAATCGCTGCAGATTGACGAAATACACCGTAAAAATTCGTTTCGCCAGACATATAGGCGACAAATTTGTCTGCATTTTCACCTGCCACAACGAGTGAATCGGCTGAACGCTCAGTGTGGCGCGATAGCTGACATCTCCTTGGCGCAGTTTGAGACATTTGTCTGGAGATTTCACCTGACACGACACTCATTGTGGGCCATGGTCAGCGTGAGGTGTGAATAACTGTTTCTGCACTGGAGACGGGGTGTCTGAGATTCGCAACTGACACGCGCCCTCTCGGTCAGAAAGTGGCAGTTTATGACAGTTTTTTTTAGTGATATAGACCGAAAGGGGGATTATTTCGTTTTGCGAAATAAACATTTACCTCTTTGTCTGGTAATAGATATAACCAGAGTTTGAAACTTTATTTCCATTCAGTCCTCTAAATTCGCAGTAGACAGATCGCTGTGCTAGATCATATATCTGTGTTTTGGGCGAAGTCTGAGTTTCTTGGCCATCTGCCGAGTTCTAGACTACCATTAGATTGCAGTATTCTAGTTCATGGTTTAGTCTGGGGAGGTAAATATATATTATATTAATATCTAGTATTTTGTGAAGTGTTTAAAGTGTTAAATCGCTTATTTTATTTCACTAGTTAGATTTGGTGCAGAGCGCTTAATTTATATAGTCTGTATTATTTTCTAGTGACGTGTTTCAGTGGAAAGCAGAATAAATTATAATTTCTAGCTTAAAAAACAATGTAGCAAAAAGAATTTAATTTTACTGCTAAATAATCAGACGAGAACATATTTTTCTAAACTAACTAATAAATGCTAGAAGCCTCATGAGTGTTGACGGAATATGCACGTGTTCCTAATTCATGAGGATTGGTGATTTTTAAAAAAAATATAACTTATTCCACGGGAAGGGTTAAACTGTAAGACAAGCTATACGCTTGCAGTTTAAAAATGTAAGTTATATTGAGTACATAATGTGTAAAATATTTCATATGTATTTTTCTTTATTCAGTGAATACTGTGGTACCCAAACTTTGCCAGCGTTCTAGTACGTGAACATTATCTGTGAAGAACTTAAGCACTTTCATTACATGAACTGTAACAGTTAAATGAAGTAAAAGGCCTATCGCGCCAGAATTAATTCTTCCAGGATAACACTTAAGTACATATCAGCCGCTGTGGCAAGCAAAATATCAGTACATCCCGACAGAGTTCTGACTAGTAGTGTGGTGACGAAATATAGTACTTTCCTGAAAGTAGACACCGATCTGACATTCCTCAATTCTAGAAACCTAAGCTAGTGACACTGTGCTCTGCTAACTTTCGTGCCTGGACAATTTTATGTGACTTAACAGACATCCGAAAAACAAGAACACCCAAGGAATCGTTCCCTGAGACAGAGAATTTAGTACGTCTTGTTGGAACTGGGGATTTATTGGTCGAGACTGCATTTACGGGTCTGTGTGAAGGTCCTAGAACTTATTATGTTCCCAGAGGCAGCGATCAAAGCTGTAAGTATAAATGTGCGCACGTGGCCACGGCTGAATGAATAGAGTGAAAGCAGATCTGAGTGTTATTTTTACCGTTGTATGTTGGCACCTATTTGCTGTCATAACTTTCTTCATGCAAGTTTGTTTTTGCTAACAATATTTTCCCTTAAACTAGATTTTAGTATCAGGTCTGTTCATACCTTAAACGGGGGAAACTCTTAGACTCAATCATATGTATCTGGGAATCTTTGTGCTATCATCTTTCTCCTAGCGGGATTGTGGGCTATCCATCGAGGGAAGATCATAACTGTGGGTCTACCAGTTCTTGTAGCATTCCTTGATTTGTTTATGACTTTGTGTATATGCCTTTTTGATGTAATTTTACATGTTGTGACGTAAGTTTACAAATGATAAATAAACTTAACAATAAATTAATCAGCATGTTGGTCAGCTCGTTCTAAATATCTATATAATCATTTGTTATAGTTTCCCACGTCTGTGTGTCTACCTGTCGTCACTTGAATGTGCGTGCACGTGAGTGGATATATATATATTTAATGTATATGTGTTAGACTGTCTGACTACTTTAGATCTGTCGTAGAAGATAGGTGAGAGAGAGAGAGAGAGAAGATTTCCCGCTCTCAGAGACAGCCTCTATCACTATTCTACCACCTCACTCGTGGAAATCTATTTTATTTGTATTTCTATCTCACACTGTGACTACCACTCATTCCAACCTATTCAGAAGGGACCAACCCAAGTCTTAATTCTCCTATAAAAAATCTACGACAGAGATGTGGTCCGCAAACAAACGATAATTAAGGTCTCTAAACCAAGCCACTTCAGACTCAAGTAGAACAGTCCCAACTAAAATGGTTTGGCCATGTCTGCAGAATGGAAGAAGATCAGCTACCACGATAAGTATGGCAAACCAAGAGCCAGGGATCCAGACTTCCAGGACGAGCCAGAGTCCTCTAGGAGGACAACATTAGGCAGTCTCTGAAGGACCGAGGACTAGATTGGTACCAGTCCAGAAGGAAGAAGGCCGACAGGATAGTATGGCGCTCCCTCCTCCAAACCGCTACACCTCATGGTAGAAGAGGTATGACTAAGTAAGTAAGTATGTTGTAAGAGCGTCTTTTAGCTCACTCTCACCAAATGTTAACGTTTAGTAAATATAAATGATGGTTTCACTGATGCGTTTAATATAAAACCAGAATTGACCGGGTTGAGTGCAATCACTACTGTCAACGTATGTTTTGGTGCAATAACATCAGAAGCAAACCTAAAAACAACCACAGAGGACAAAATAGATCCAGAAAGAGAAAAACATTATGGAACCTCACTTTGAAAGTTATGCTGAAGTATTAATTGTCCCATTATTTCTAAAGCCATAACGGCATAAATTCGTTCTATTATATACTACTGTTAACATTATCTCTGCTTACTAATTATGCCTAATTAACACACTTACCACCGTAACAAGTATCCGCTACGCCAGGTCAATTCTCATTATTTGCTCATCGATAAAATCAACTTCAATAAGCATTACACAATTTACAACAACAGACACCGGCTTTGCAAAATCATTTTTCAAATTAAGTATATTATTCTAAAAACAAACAAAATCGTCATTTAAAAAAAAGAAAGATTGTATTTTGTGTTTTTAACGCAGTGTTCAGTTTCAAATACTTGTTCTCTATTCTTTATTTTCAAATTTATGACCACTTCAGAATGTGCGCCAGGAAATGGTCAACATAAAACTCTTCCAGTGCATTTCATTGGCTATCAGCAATTGGCACGAGAACTTGAGAATATCACAATTTTTACAATTGTTTTGTAATTGTCATTACGGTTTTGTTATTGTCTGAAGATGATTAGTTTTCATTGTTTACTTGTCAATTATTTCTCAAGCGCATTAAACTTTCAGTTAGAAACTCATCTTTTGCATTAACTTATAAAAAGGTGCGGAATTTAGGTTCTTCATTTAGAATTTTGTCTCTCCACACGTTGTACATAGGGCTGTCCATTATAGGCTACATAACTCGGTTCCTCTAGGGTTTAGAAAGTTTATCAATTTTAATATTCGTTTACCAAGTATATTTTATGAAACAAGTTTTCAGTCCACTGAAGTATTATCCGAGGATTACATGTTATAGTTCTTGCTTTCTGACAACTAAATTAAAGCAGAAGGAACAATTAGTCCAATTTTGAAAACAATTGACTCAGATTAGAAAATGTCAGCTTTCTGGTTCGTTACGATTTTGACAACAGGTAAGTTTGTGGCTGTCGTATCTGTCGTAGATTTCCGATAGGAGAATTAAGACTAGGTTTGGTCCCTTCTGAATAGGTTTGAATAGGTGATAGACTCAGTGAGAGTTAGTGAAAGGTAATAGAATTTCCACACACGTGAGATGATAGATTTAGATATAGTGGCTGTCTCTGAAAGCGAAAAGAATTCTTCTCTCTCTCACCTATCTTCCACAACAGTTTTTACAGCGTCAGACAGACTACACCAATATACATATTACGTATATTTCTATCACTCACAGGCACGCACATACACGTGACGACAGGTAAACACACCAGCGTGGGAAAACTATAACAATGATATATATATATATTTAGAACGAGCTGACCAAACACGATTATTAAGTTCAAGAGCGATTTTAATATCAGGAAAAATCGGCTCACAACATCAAAGAAAGTACATCAAGGAAAATACATATACACATAGTCATAAAAAATCAAGGAAATGTTGCAAGGATGATAGCCCCGTTATAGTGTTAACTCTAGGTTTAGCCCGGCCCCGTTAAGAGAACAGATGATGGCGCCCGAGTCACAGATACATAGGGTTTGAGTCTAAGAGTTTTTCTTTGTTTTATCTCGTAATTATATGCACAGAGTTTGAAAAAAAATCTGATTTAACCTAAGACAAAAACACAAGAACTCTAGCCTTAGCAACAAATTATGCAGATTGAAAAAAAAATTAGGACAGCAACAGGGTGTCAAAGATAAAATAGTGAAAAATATCACTCAAACCAGCGTACACTCATTCATTCCGCCATGGCTTCTCATACTTGTACTCACGACTTTGCTTGCTGCCTCTTGGAACACATTGATTTTAGATTTTCACACAGACTCAAAAAAATGCAGTCTTCTGCCAAGAAGTCCCCAGTTCCAAAAGACGTATTTAACTTGGAGTCTCCGGGAACGACTACTTGGGTATGCAAATTTGTTCAAATGTCTGATTAAGTCACCTAACAATTATTCCAGGCGCGGGAGTTAGCAGAGCACAGTGTCAATAGCGTAGGTTTCTAAAAAATGATGAATGTCAGGTCGGTGCCTTCCCTCAGTATAGGATTCACTTTAGTCACACCACAGATTTGTCCACAAATAATATATATAGATAGTCGGGAAATGTTAGTTAATACTTGAAGTATTTCGCGCCACCAGGCAGAAAGATTACGTAGAGTTTTCTAGAAGAAATTAAGATCTGGCTCCAAGGTCCAGTATTTATCATTACAGTCTTTGAAAACCCGTTATTGGGATATTAGTATTTCTGTCTAACTTGCACCGTCAGATCAGTGTTACTTGAGAAAACCCACGTGGTTCAAAATAAGGACTGTCTATTTCTTCACAAGTATGGAAACTACTACTAGGTGCTGGTAAAGTTAGGGTCACCCCAAAACTTTCACTGTGTGGAGGAAAAATAACACATATAATATAATAAACAGAATCTGTACTGGTTATAACTTACATTTAAACTTGCAAGCAGAGAGCTTTGCTTATCATTTAAACTTCCCGTGACGTAAGTTATATTTAAAAATCAGCAATCCTCATAAATTAAGAACACGTGCGTATTCCGTCACCATTCATGAGGCTGGATTCTAGAGTTTATACGTTAGTTTAGAAAAATACACTCGACTGAGTATTAGCAGTTAAATTAAATTTATAAATAGCTACAATTGCCGTTATAAGCTAGAAATTTTAATTTTATTCTGCTTTCCACTGAATGCTTCCCTAGAAAATATAATAGCCTACCACTTTATTTCTCTTCTGCGCTAAAGAAATAGATTAAAATGAATTAAGCGATTTAACACTTTAACACTCACAAAATCTATATATCTATCATATCAATTACCTCAACCACAGAATTACAGGTAGTCGCACAACTTAAGAATAAAAATGCTGAAAATATTTCTGGAAGTCTAGAAGTTCGACAAATTGCCGAAACAAACTGAGATCTTCGCTAACAGCTATTCTGTTTTCGAGCGACCTATCTACTGTGGAGTCTATGAGCGAGAATGAAATTAAAGTTTCAAACTTGGCCAATATCTTAAAATCAGACAAAGGGCCCAAACTTACTTCGCCAAGCGAAATTATCTCCCCTACTCCCAACATTTACGTCCGCTTAACGCGTGTCGTAACTGTCACCTACTGACCACGATGTACGCGTGTCAGTTTCAAATCCCAGACAGCCTGACTCCATTTCAGGGCAGTTTTCACACTACAGCTGACCATGGCCCAAGTGAGCGCCGTGTCAGTTTGGGATTTTCCAGACAAATGTCTGGATACTGACCGGTGCAGATGTAAAGTATCACACCTCACCGGGACTAATGCCGAGAAGAAGCTCGCGCGCTCGGTGAGAATGTAGACGATTTGCTACGTCCTATGTTCAGCGAACCGACTTATCACGCCTTCTGACGCCCTGCAGCCCTGACATCTACGTAATATCGTCCTAGCGCGATTCTCAGTTTATGAGAAAGGAAAACAGGTAAAGTTTGCGAATTATATGAAAATAATATTCGCAAAACGAATGGATGAAAAAATACAGGAAAAAAATGAAATACAGAGATAATAAAAGAGAGAATTTCGGGTGAAAGAATAGGAAGAAGATGTAGGAAATTAAATGAATATAAACCCTACGTGACAGAGCCTCCCCCCTTTAAGATATGGAAGCACTCCATGTCTACGTTATGGAGTTTAATTTCCTATAACCGTAGCTTCGGGGTGTCTGTCCTCTTCCCTCTCATCTTCCCCCTCCATCTCTGTCCAATTCCTACTCAAGTCCACTCCTCAAAGTTTCCTTCCCCTGGAATGTCTCCCATGCGCGCTTGAAAGAGCGTCGCCGCTTCTGACATTTTTGAAAGATTTCCTGTGATAGCGGTGGAATATCCCTGCCACTATCGTCATCTTCGTCAGTTTTGGCGATCGTCAGGAGATGGTCGGAGGTTGGCACTGGTTTTTCCAAGTATCTCTTAAAGAGATTTAAATGGAAAACCTTCTCCTTTCCTTCAATAGAGATCTGGTAGTTAGCCTTAGAAATCTTTTTCAGGACGGTAAACGGCCCTTGCCATCCGATCTTCAGTTGGTTGTTCTCGGTAGGGAGCAACACCAAAACTTTCTCTCCTGCTTCCAGTTCTCTCTCTTCCGCGACTTTCCTGTATCGGTTAGCGTGCTTGGTGCGTGCTCGCTTAAAGTTAGTCGTTGCTAGGTCCCACCCTAGTTTCAACCGTTCCTTTAAAACCGACACATATTTACTGGCTGAGACAACTGTCTCATCAGCCTTCTCGTCTGTCAGAGACTGAAGTAAGGCTTCAAGCGGGCCCTTAATGGGTCTGCCGAATAAGAGTGTAGCTGGCGGAAATCCTGTGGAAGTATGAGGAGATTCTCTGTAGCCAAATAATGCTGCAGGAATACAGAGATCCCAATCTTCAGGTTTCACTTGTGCCAGCTTACTTAGCATCATGGTGAGGTTTCCATTAGCACGTTCCACGAGCCCATTTCCCGCCGGAGTATATGGCTTAGTGTGGATGTGTTGGGTCCTCAAGATCTTAACGATCTCATCCATCAACAGGTTTCGGTATGGAGATCCATTATCCGTCAACACTTGCTGAGGGAATCCCAACCGAGTGAAAATCTGCACGAGGGCTTCTGCGACATGCTTGGCATCTGCGCATGTTAGCGGGATAGCTTCTGCCCATAAAGTGCATGTATCGACTAAGGTCAGGATGAACCTGTTCCTTCTTTTAGTCCTTTCGAAAGGCCCTAAAATGTCGATCACAACCCGTTCGAATGGTGTACCCACTATTGGCATTTCACCCAAAGAACTGGGGGTGCCCGTTGCTTGGGTGGCACACGTTGGCACTGGGCACAGGATTTGACATATCTGATAATATCAGTATTTACTCCTGGCCACCAATAATGAGTGGTTATACGTTGGTTTGTGGCGTTCTGTCCCATATGTCCGCTAAAGGGAAGAGAGTGCCCCATTTCTAGGATTTGGCTTCTGTACTGTTTCGGTACTAGGAGCTGGTTGTAACCTTGGTCAGGCTTGCCCGTTCTCCGATAAAGTACGCCATCCTCAGAAAAAATGTCCCCGTGCTGTTTGGGTTCCTTCGCCATGGGCAGTTTCCTAAAGCAGGGTGCCAAAGTAGGATCCTTTTGTTGCGCTTCTTTAAGTTCCATAGGTAACAAATTAGGCGCAGGCTCCCGTTCCTTCTTGGTTTGCCCTCTTGTAGTTACTGCTGCCACAATCGGCTCTTCCGGTTTCCCAATACACACGTATCTCCCGCCAAGTATGACTGGGTAGATGGGATCATCCATAACAGCCGCTTTGATCACACCTCTGACAAAGTCAGAGTGTATCTCCACCAATGCGATGGGAAGCGCTGTAGGTGCATCACTCTTACGAACTCCACAAAGTTTGACGGTCTCTCCTGTCTCTTGACCGGGTTTAACCAGCTTTCTGGCAACAATGCAATCATAAGAAAGCCCCGTGTCAAATAAGCAAGAAGTTTGAGAACCGTTCAAAGTAACAGTACCTCGCGTTGAGGGTCTATCCCCAACAGGTTGGGAATCACTGTCAATAATTCCGCCTTGCGAGACTGTCAATAAGCATCCAGGAGCCGCGCTAGCGTAGTGGTTACAACACCGCTCTGGCGACCGGGTGATTCAGGATCAAACCCGGGCGACGGCATTTGAGGATTTTTCGTCGACCGGGAATTGGACTGGATTAACTCGAGACCTGGCGACGACATTTGAAGGAGTGTTGTCGACCAGGGATTGGCGGCTCCTGAGCCGACCCAGCTGCAATGGGTACCTCCGAAATCGGAGAGTATTTGCCTGAAGGGCGAGGGACACCTGTCTCTGTACAAGTAAAAAGGGATACTCACGTAAAATCAATGTCAGGTTAGACATAGTAATAACCTGAGATTTCGCCTCGAGTATTAGCGGGCGTACGCAAAAAAAAAAAAAAAAAAAAAAAAAAAAAAAAAAAAAAAAAGCATCCGATGCGTTTCGGCTCGGTGTGCTCGGTCTGATCATATGTCCCGTGCTCAGGGGTTCTCCCTTTGCCCCCTTGTCCTTTCTGGCTACGCTGCCATGTAGGTCGGTCGGGTTGATCAGACTGTTTGGGGTGGTTGGGGTACTTGTTCTTGTAGAACTTGGATTTTTCAGGAGGGGGGTTTTGAGGTCCAGTTTCTCTGTGGTTGTTTTGGTTAGAAGCCTGAGAAGATTGCTCTAGGTTATGTTTTCGAAAATGCTCCTCTGTCGGTTTCCGCTTTGTGGCCGGTAGTTCAGCCAGCGCATTGTGATAACGCTCAGACTTTTCCAAAATGTCTTCAAGTTTTTCTGCCCCCTGCTCAGCGAGAAATCTCCGGGTATCAGCAGACAAAGTGTTCTTTATTTGTTCAGTTAGAACAAGTTCCTCAAGACCTTCATAGGTAGAGGGGAGCTGCGAAAGCTCAAGGCACTTTGTTAGATATCCCTTAAGACGAGATGAGAACTGGTGAAAAGTTTCAGAATTCTCTTTCCGGCTGTTGCGAAACAGTTGCAAAAACTTGCGAGCGTTCATTTCAAAGCGCTCCAGTAACGCTTTCTTCAACACATCGTAGTCGTCTTGTTGGCTACTTTCCAGCTTAGAATAAACATCATAAGCAGAACCTTTTAGGGCCTGGGAAAGTTTCATATTCCAACGCGACCTCTCTAACCCGTACAGAGTTGCAATTTTCTCAAATTTTTCTAACCATGTGTCAATCTTCTCATTTGGACAAGGAAAAGATTCAAGAGTGAAAGACATAGCATTTAGTTGAAGAGATTGAGTGTTAGCAGGGTCAGTTAAGGAAGAATGAGGAGAAGACTCTCCATTGCTGGAGGTAGAGGCAGCACCACGGCTTTGGAACTCTAGAGTCTTAAGCGCCAGCTCATGCTGTCGTCGTTGCTCATTTTCTCTTTCCTCATGCTGTCTCACCTTCTCTCGTTCCTCGTGCTGTCTCTCCTTCTCTCGTTCGTTCGCCCTGCGAATTTCCATTTCCTCATCCATCTTCTTCTGCTGTAATAGCCGGTCTTCCGCTTCTTTCCTCTCCGCTGCTTCTTTTTCCTCTTTAGCTTCAGCTGCTTTCCTCTCCGCATCATATCTCTCAAGTTCGTCCCTGACAAAAGCTTTCGCTTCCTCTCCTTCCAGTCCCTCCTCTCTCGCTTCGTCCCTGAGGAGTTGTCTAAGCTTTGCCCTCTCGGCCATATTAGGTCAATGACTGAGACTAGTGGAGAAAGAAAATAGGAAAAAGGATACACTGGTTCCTACCACTTACGAGAAAAAAAATTACCAAAAATCAAAAGATGATATCCTTAACCCTGGGATACCTCCTCCAAAGTAAAATCTAACTATCGCTGCTATTATCGGCAATAAAGCACTCAATGCAAAACACGACTACGCCAAATAAATGGTAGTTAAGATTACAACTGAAAAATAAGTTGCTACAGTGGAAAAGCAAAAGAATATTGCAAAAATTAAAGAGAAAAATAATCCCTTAATTTTTAAAAATCCACTATAAGTTCGCCCCTGAAGTCAGATCGGGTAAGGGAGGGAATTAATCTGGACAAAAAGTCCGAAACACACTCCTTAACTTAGTTCAAACGCCGTTCTGCCTCAGTACCCAGTGAATGTTATACACTCACCACTTTACCAGCATTTAGTATTACAATCAGCAGTTAACATATATCCCGACAAATCAACCTGTAACCAAAATGTATATTATTCAAAGATGCTGTGGAAAAAAAACTTATTAGTTTGTGTGGTCAGCACGCCCGTAAACAGATCGCTAGTCTAGGGGGTAATTATTTAAAGATATAACAACTCACAAGACATCACACTCTTACTCTATATCAGAATACAGAATCTTAAGTTCAAAATCCAGATAGACGAGTCCACGTTTGTCGTACTCGTCTTCCTATTCTAAGTTCAAAGACCGGAAACGAGCCCTCATTTGTCGTAGATTTCCGATAGGAGAATTAAGACTAGGTTTGGTCCCTTCTGAATAGGTTTGAATAGGTGATAGACTCAGTGAGAGTTAGTGAAAGGTAATAGAATTTCCACACACGTGAGATGATAGATTTTGATATAGTGGCTGTCTCTGAAAGCGAAAAGAATTCTTCTCTCTCTCACCTATCTTCTACAACAGTTGTTACAGCGTCAGACAGACTACACCAATATACATATTACGTATATTTCTATCACTCACAGGCACGCACATACACGTGACGACAGGTAAACACACAGACGTGGGAAAACTATAACAATGATATATATATTATCTAGAACGAGCTGACCAAACACGATTATTAAGTTCAAGAGCGATTTTAATATCAGGAAAAATCGGCTCACAACATCAAAGAAAGTACATCAAGGAAAATACATATACACATAGTCATAAAAAATCAAGGAAATGTTGCAAGGATGATAGCCCCGTTATAGTGTTAACTCTAGGTTTAGCCCGGCCCCGTTAAGAGAACAGATGATGGCGCCCGAGTCACAGATACATAGGGTTTGAGTCTAAGAGTTTTTCTTTGTTTTATCTCGTAATTATATGCACAGAGTTTGAAAAAAAATCTGATTTAACCTAAGACAAAAACACAAGAACTCTAGCCTTAGCAACAAATTATACAGATTGAGAAAAAAAAAATAGGACAGCAACAGGGTGTCAAAGATAAAATAGTGAAAAATATCACTCAAACCAGCGTACACTCATTCATTCCGCCATGGCTTCTCATACTTGTACTCACGACTTTGCTTGCTGCCTCTTGGAACACATTGATTTTAGATTTTCACACAGACTCAAAAAAATGCAGTCTTCTGCCAAGAAGTCCCCAGTTCCAAAAGACGTATTTAACTCGGAGTCTCCGGGAACGACTACTTGGGTATGCAAATTTGTTCAAATGTCTGATTAAGTCACCTAACAATTATTCCAGGCGCGGGAGTTAGCAGAGCACAGTGTCAATAGCGTAGGTTTCTAAAAAATGATGAATGTCAGGTCGGTGCCTTCCCTCAGTATAGGATTCACTTTAGTCACACCACAGATTTGTCCACAAGATATATATATCGCCGGGAAATGTTAGTTAATACTTCAAGTATTTCGCGCCACCAGGCAGAAAATTACGTAGAGTTTTCTAGAAGAAATTAAGTCTAGCTCCAAGGTCCAGTATTTATCATTACAGTCTTTGAAAACCCGTTATTGGGATATTAGTATTTCTGTCTAACTTGCACCGTCAGATCAGTGTTACTTGAGAAAACCCACGTGGTTCAAAATAAGGACTGTCTATTTCTTCACAAGTATGGAAACTACTACTAGGTGCTGGTAAAGTTAGGGTCACCCCAAAACTTTCACTGTGTGGAGGAAAAATAACACATATAATATAATAAACAGAATCTGTACTGGTTATAACTTACATTTAAACTTGCAAGCAGAGAGCTTTGCTTATCATTTAAACTTCCCGTGACGTAAGTTATATTTAAAAATCAGCAATCCTCATAAATTAAGAACACGTGCGTATTCCGTCACCATTCATGAGGCTGGATTCTAGAGTTTATACGTTAGTTTAGAAAAATACACTCGACTGAGTATTAGCAGTTAAATTAAATTTATAAATAGCTACAATTGCCGTTATAAGCTAGAAATTTTAATTTTATTCTGCTTTCCACTGAATGCTTCCCTAGAAAATATAATAGCCTACCACTTTATTTCTCTTCTGCGCTAAAGAAATAGATTAAAATGAATTAAGCGATTTAACACTTTAACACTCACAAAATCTATATATCTATCATATTAATTACCACAACCACAGAATTACAGGTAGTCGCACAACTTAAGAATAAAAATGCTGAAAATATTTCTGGAAGTCTAGAAGTTCGACAAATTGCCGAAACAAACTGAGATCTTCGCTAACAGCTATTCTGTTTTCGAGCGACCTATCTACTGTGGAGTCTATGAGCGAGAATGAAATTAAAGTTTCAAACTTGGCCAATATCTTAAAATCAGACAAAGGGCCCAAACTTATTTCGCCAAGCGAAATTATCTCCCCTACTCCCAACATTTACGTCCGCTTAACGCGTGTCGTAACTGTCACCTACTGACCACGATGTACGCGTGTCAGTTTCAAATCCCAGACAGCCTGACTCCATTTCAGGGCAGTTTTCACACTACAGCTGACCATGGCCCAAGTGAGCGCCGTGTCAGTTTGGGATTTTCCAGACAAATGTCTGGATACTGACCGGTGCAGATGTAAAGTATCACACCTCACCGGGACTAATGCCGAGAAGAAACTCGCGCGCTCGGTGAGAATGTAGACGATTTGCTACGTCCTATGTTCAGCGAACCGACTTATCACGCCTTCTGACGCCCTGCAGCCCTGACATCTACGTAATATCGTCCTAGCGCGATTCTCAGTTTATGAGAAGGGAAAACAGGTAAAGTTTGCGAATTATATGAAAATAATATTCGCAAAACGAATGGGTGAAAAAAATACAGGAAAAAAAATGAAATACAGAGATAATAAAAGAGAGAATTTTCGGGTGAAAGAATAGGAAGAAGTTGTAGGAAATTAAATGAATATAAACCCTACGTGACAGTATCTAAGGTTTTAGTGTGCCTATGTTTACTGTAATATGTAAGAACAAGCAGGAGTGAAAACAAAAATTGTAGTCATAAAATACGAAATGGGGAAAAGAAAAAGGAAAAACTTCTTAAACTGTAAATGTTAGACAGATAAATCAAGAAATCAATAATTTTGTTTATAATGATAACTATTCTGAGCATAGCTTTTACTCACTAAGCTTCCCGAAAAAAAATGGAAAAGTGATATATACTGCCGCATCAAAATTTAGGTTCACAGGAGGAATAATTTCAGAAAATATAACTATTATTGGTAGAGAAATCCTTGACCTTCATCTTTTACATTTTGTCAGTCAAAAGTTAGCGTGGTATTGTGATTGATCCACCCAAGCTTATTAACACTCATTATGATCACCATACAAAGCTTATAGACAAATAATCTTGTACTGCCACACTCAAACACTCGAACCAGGTGTCATTCTCTGTTATTAGTCTGCTATGGCGTGTTGACATGCGCTTCATTCGTTAAAATAAGAAATTCCCATTGGCCTGACCGTACCCAGTCAAGAACGCCCACTGTCTGTGTATGTTGAATATTTGAATATAGAGTCAGCTTTTAGGTTTAAAACCGTTTTCGGTGAATGTTGAACACAGAATCATCCTTCCAGCGTATGACGCATTTCGACTGCCGGACACATGCAAGTGTCTTTATGTCTTCGTTGGAATCAAGTTTCAGGTCAAGGATCTTGATTTTTAAAAAGAAGCCTTTGAATATTAAAATCAGAAATATGGGACCAAAGATGCATCAAAAGTGAGGAATGCAGTAAGCGACCCATAGCTTGACTGCTAGCGTCAGGGTCCGCAAACCAGAGCTGACCAAGACCCTACTCCACCTCCAAGTGGTGGTCCTGGAAACAAGCTGCATCACTGTAATCTGGCTGAGAGAGTAGGGATCGAAGAGGGAAGGCTAACCCGGTCCCAAAAAATGTCATGCCGAAGTGTTGGGCCGAAAGGCGCAAATATCGCAGCTTTGCTGTAAACGGCGACACAACCTAACAAACGTCCTTTTCAGGACGAACGCAGAAGAAGAAGAGGAAAATCAGAAATATACATCAAGTGAACGCTCGTTATCAATAGCAGTCAGTTACGCAATTGATAATGAAATATTTCTGAATATGAAGATAAGCGTTCACAGCAATGGAAGACTGTCACTGGTGGCTTGGTCAAACCAATTCTTGCACTTACTGGCCAGACAAGAATTCCAGCACATTAAAATGTTATTAACGTTGCAGGTCATAATTGTCTTTGGCATGGTCTTGGCGGGTTGTTTACTACATCAGAGTGCTCCCGACTGAAGCTCTTTCAACAATGTTGAGCACAAGATGTTTTGCGGCAGAGGGAAGCTGCTTCATTTAGACATAGCGCACGATTATTCGTTTAAATAAGGAAACTGATTAGCCTGATTATGTCTACGATTACAACAACAGTCATGCTGAACAAAGTGATACTCCAAAATCCTAGTGAAGAGCAAACCTGTAGTATATTATGCCTGCATCACCAGCATGCTTCTGTCTGGCAGCGAGACATGGACAATTTATGCTAAGCTAAAAAAGACAAGAGCCAATATCTTCTATCTTCAGTGTCTTTGCCACATCCTGGGTATTTAGTTGAAGGACAAAGTGAGGAATGTCAAGGAACTGCACGCGCAGGTATTCAAAGTATGTATACCATGACTTAGACAGCGCCTATTACGCTGGCTTGGCCATGTCAAGAGCATGGAAGATGGTCACATCCACAAGAATATTTTCTACAGAGAACTGGCAGATGACAAAAGGAAAACTGGAAGACCACAGGTGCAGTTCAGTGGTGTGTGCAAAAGAGAGAGAGAGAGTTGGCGAAAAGAAGCTTTTACAAGAAACAGAAGAGAAAGAAAACCTCAAAGCCAGATGTGTGTGTATATATATATATATACTCTGTTAATTGTAACTCAGGAAAATCAGTATTCGCGCTGTCCAGACGCATTTTCCCAGGTTAATACCCAGAGGAATATGGTGAATTTTATTCATCTTCCCTGAGCTACAGTGTGTACTCGGGAATTTAATTCTTCTGATAGATTAACATTGGTGGTTGACAGCGAGAATGCGCCTGCGGATTGGCAGCTCATAAATGTACTTAGCAAAATCATTTGTTTTCTATTTTGCCTAAAAAAGTTCGTGGTACAAGACAACTTGTGGTTACAAGCTATCAGACGATTCGAAGTACTGAAGTCACTTCGCCACTCGTGTGAGAGAAGTACACTCATCACCAACAAGTGACGAAAACCACGGTGATAGGACTCACCTAGAGTTAAGTTTTCTTGTTTTAAAAAAAGGCGAAGGCAACGGACTTTGATAAATCCTCACCTACGTCTCCGTGACGAAAACTTGTATTTACAGCAAAATTCATCATTCCCTCCTTAATTTAACTGTTAAAGACTAATTCATTTTTAAATTAGTTAAATGTTTTTTAACCCCAAACAATCACAGTCAATTCAGTTTTTATATGTATATGTGCGAACGTTTGTGCAAGATTCTTTAAACCATAAATCTATATATACGAGGGAAGGTCAAAAAGTAATGCCTCCTATTTTTTATGTATGTAAATACTGCATCGGTGTGCAATTTGTAAATTTAGAAGGATTCCTCAAACACCCTTCTGCACTGTATAGCATTACCAACCTGTTTCAGTAACAGGTGGCACCACTGTAACAGTTTAAAAATTGCTGCCAAAGACGTTCTGTTAAAACAACGTTATGACATAGAATTCCTCAATGCTGAAGGCGAGACCCCAATTCGCATCCACGAACGTTAGAAGAATGTTTATGGAAATTCAACAGTGGATGTTAGCACTGTCCGACGTTGGGTACATCGTTGTGACGAAGCTGAAGTAGGTCAATCTTCAATGGCTGACGCAAAGCGGACTGGCTGTCCTGTAGCGAAATTTGGTTCCTCTGGCTTTGTTGTGGAAAAAAAATATGTAGCGCGACACCCACACACACACAGCGCAAGGTCAGCGCGGCGGTCTTTCTTTGAAGTTTGAAGACGGGAAATGTGAATTACAGTTAAAGCCAGACAATATTACTGAAGAATGAGGAAATAGCTATATAGGAATGTATGGCGGACTTTAAAAGTTTGCATTTACTGGACATTAAATTATTCACTACAAGGGAACGCCTGGTTGGAATACAACTAAATAAAAATAATTCAACAAAGGAGATAGACTAGGAATTATATCCAAAAGGATAATATTCAAATATAAATAGTTTTAAAGATAATTAATATTTTTCACTTTCATCACATCTGCTAAAAGTTAGCTAATAATCTTTAAACATTTATTATAACTACATGCCTAAACGGATTTAAATATAAATTGGATAGAATGAAAGCCTCATATGGGGAAAAGGAAATGATACCTAGGAAGGAAGGAAGGATATAAGTGTGTAGTGAACAGAAGAGAAAACAAGTACAGGAAAAGCACAGATTGCTTCAAATCGCCTCAAATCAGGAGATGAAACTAAAATCTTTTGGGGAATTTAGGAGGTGCTTTCTCAGACGGGCGAGAGACTGAAATATAAGGACAGAGCGGCGCATTGGAAATCACAAACACCAAATCCAGAAGCCAGAGTGAGAAACTGGAAGACAGTATCTGCAAGAAAAGTTATTTTTCCACGCTGCATGCAGGGCAGATTAACTTCAACCAAAACAGTCTCACCGTGAGCTTATAAATCCTAAGAGGGTTTTATGATCAATGTTTATGATCATTCCTGATCGAGAAACTAAAGACTTGAAGAAGTTGATCCAGCTCACTGAAGCCTAGAGGTCAACCAATCTTCAACACCTTAGTCCCCCGTAGTTATAGGGTGGACTGAAGGAAAGTCTTCCGTACTCCAGTGTGTCTCAGGAACCTCGAGCAGACGTGGCTAATAACATAAGATGAGTTTATGTGTATCCATCCAACAAATCCTGTGAGCCGTTTCTAAAACGACTGTTTAATGATGACAACTAGATGGCAATAGATAATGTGACAAACTTGTTTTATAAGTTCAGTGGAAGATAAATCCAAGACTTTTTAGCTTGTTTATTTGATTTGTAACTGTAAATAATCATACATTTTACCATCTTACAACAACCATTTCTCATTACAAGAATATATAGATGTACATAATAAATTGGATAATTGTACTCATTTGACTTGTTAAATTTTTAACTGTTAAAATTTTGAGTTACATTTTCAAATTTAATTATATTATCACATAGGGTTACGATAGCGAAAGTAGCAACGTACACTTCTGAAGCCTAATCTATTGTCCAGCTCAGAGTATTCACAGCTGTAACTCACTTGTGATACCAGTGTACTTCTCGGGCGCTGGAACTTCATACTTTCTGGAGAGAGATTCTACTTCTGCTCTACCACTATTATCATAATAGGAAAACCTTTCGCTACACTGGGGGCTCGTCCGGGATATTATTTTTTATCCTGAGCCACTATCTATGTATTCTTCTATCTTGAGCCACAAATAGTTTGTAAAAACAATTTTTTTTAGAAAAAATTCTAAAACTTGGAAATTTTTTCGTAATAGTAGTACCATTGAGTACGAAGTAAATAGGAAACGCTCACAAGGTTTTAAGGATTTGTTCTGTTCAAAGTAATTAACTCTTTCAGTCCCAAGCAAAAAAGTGGGTTTGACCCAAGCAAAAATGGCCACACCAGTGCGTTTTTATTGTTGTTGTTTAGAAATAATTTTTAAAAATGTTCATATGCATAAATAACTTTGTTGTTGTATAAGAAACTGAAGGTAATTGGATGTACTTTACTCTTGTGCTACAAGTATAAAAGCTTTCATTGAAAAATGATTAGTTATTCAAGGTAAAATGGAGGATATGCGCTTAAAAAAAATGATTAGTTATTCAAGGTAAAATGGAGGATATGCGCTTAAAAAAATCGCTTTAAAAATCTAAAATAAATATCTCAAAACAGAAACATGTTCACTCTTAAACACGTGCGATATTTAAAAGAATGTACTTGCAGTCGGAAATGACTTTGTGGGTAGTTATAATTAGAACAGTCTCAAACAGAGGCACATATACTAAAGGCTTTTTAAAGTCGATTGGGCCAAGCGCATCTAACCCCTGAGCCTTTATAAAGTCGATTGGGACTTAAAGAGTTAATTGATTTTAATTAAGTTAGTTGGTTAGTGAAGATAAAATTATATACCCTCTGGTAAGTAAGCATCATGGCTGATTTGGTGAAGTTTCGATCTGCAATCATGCAGGAAGGAAAGGATGTAGGATCGACAGGTGATGCTCTTATCCAGCATGTCACAAAGGAAGTGGACCAACATATGGACAGAGAGGAAAGAAAACTACAAGCAGAGAGAGAAGTCAAAAGAATGGAAGCAGAGAGAGAAGCCAAAAGCTTAGAAGCAGAGAGAGAAGTCAAAAGAATGGAAGCAGAGAGAGAAGCCAAAAGACTGGAAAGAGAAGAAAAGAGACTAATATTGGAAGCTGAAGCTGAAGAAAGAAGGTTACAAAGAGCTCATGAGTTAAGGGGCTCCACTACAATGAAAACTGGATTTTACGTACAAAATATCGATTTTTTACTTTTGAGCTTATTTTATTAAATAATCATTGAGGAATCGATTGAGCAAGGTTTTATAACATAAAAAATGCATTTGATGTATTAAAAAGCATATTGTCGGCACTACCTCGTGCTATGATTTTCAAATTTGTGCCGAAAATGCACGATTTCTCTCTAAAACTATCTAACAGAGGAGTCTCAAATTTGGCATGCATGTAGTACACATCTATATCTTTAAAGTAACATATCTGCATTTTTGATATTTTGGTAATTTTCTTTTATAAATTTAAAAAAAAATATTTTAAAAAAATTTTTTCACACAAATATCGTTTTTTTTTAAATCATTAAAAATAGAATTTTAAACTTATCAAAATAATCATGAGTAGTACACATCTATATCTTTAAAGTAACACATCTGCATTTTTGATATTTTGGTAATTTTCTTTTATAAATTTAAAAAAAAATATTTTAAAAAATATTTTTTCATACAAATATAGCTTTTTTTTTTAAAATCATTAAAAATAGAATTTTAAACTTATCAAAATAATCATGAGTAAAATTGTTTTAATTGTCAGTCACAACATGTGGGTTCCAATTTGATAAAGTTTGGTCAATGGGAAACAAGATTTTTGCTCTTGAAAATTGGTGAAAAACCCAATATAGCGGTTGTTTTTTTGGTTACCATGGTAGAAGGACAGATGAAAAATTAGGCAAGACAAAGGCGAGAGGAGGAGCTGCAGGAAGCTGAAGGAGGTGCAGCATATAGTGCTGGACAATTTTAAACACATTCAGCCCCCAAGAATGGAGTATATTGGACAAGACAAGTCACTCGGTGACTAAAATGCATTTTTCTCAAACTAACATTTTATTAACAAAAAATGTTATTTTTTTTACAAACTATCTAATAGATCAGTCTGAAATTTGACATGCATGTAGGAAACATATACACCTTTAAACTGACAAGGGCTTTTTTGATATTTTCGTAATTTGCTTTGATATATATTTTTTTTAATTTTTTTTTTCATTGTTTTTCATACAAATATAGTGTATTTTAAAAAATAATCATTAAAAATAGAATTTTAAACTTATCAAAAAAAGCCTATGGCAAATTGTTTTAATTGTCAGTCACAACATGTGTGTGCAATTTGATAAAGTTTGGTCAATGGGAAACATACGTTTTTAGCTCTCGAAAATTGGTGAAAATCCACAATGGCGGATGTTTTTTTTTTGGTTACCATGTAGAAGGAAAGAAGAAAAATTAGGCAAGATAAAAGCGAGAGGAGGAGCTGCAGGAAGCTGAAGGAGGTGCAGCATATAGTGCTGGACAATTTTAAACACATTCAGCCCCCCAGAATGGAGTATTTTGGACAAGACGAGTCACTCGGTGACTAAAATGCATTTTTCTCAAAACTAACATTTTATTAACAAAAAATGTTATTTTTTACAAACTATCTAATAGAACAATCTGAAATTTGGCATGCATGTAGGACACATATATACCTTTAAATTGACAAGGGCTTTTTTTTATATTTTCGTAATTTGCTTTGATATATTTTTTTAAATTTTTTTTTCATTGTTTTTCATACAAATATAGTGTATTTAAAAAAAAAATCATTAAAAATAGAATTTTAAACTTATCAAAAACAGCCTATGACAACTTGTTTTAATTGTCAGTCACAACATGTGTGTGCAATTTGAGAAAGTTTGGTCAATGGGAAACATGAGTTTTTAGCTCTCGAAAATTTGTGAAAATCCAAAATGGCGGAAGTTTTTTTTGGTTACCATGGTAACCACATGTTTTTAAACAAAATAAACTGTAGAATTTGGTTCATGGACATACACTGTGTCTATTGAGCACATAAAAAGTTTGAAAATGTTATTAGAACAAAAGTTCGTTTTCACTGTAGTCCAGCCCCTTAAGTTTAAAGGAACTTGAACTCCAGGGAGCAGCTAGCAATCATGGTGCTAGCTCACCTCACTCTGAGAGTAGCTCCAACCAGAGCACGGCAAATGGAGCCATGAGTTTCCACCTGGATCCATTTATTGAGAAGGAGGACGCCATTGAGTCATACCTGGATAGATATGAGAGACTGGCCACTACCTATGGATTGGAAAAGGAAAAATTGAGCCTTAAGCTATCTCAGGGGTTGAGGGGAGTTTCATACGATGTTTATTTAAAACTCTCAAAAGAAGACCAGGAAGATTATGAAGTCTTAAAACAAGCTTTACTGGTCAGGTACGAAAAGAATTCTGAATCTTATAGAAAGAGATTCCGAACTGCTAAGCTACTTCCAGGAGAAAACTATCACCAGTTTTCTGCCAGATTGGAAACTTATCTGACAAAATGGATTAGCTTAGGAAAATGTCAAGATATAAAAGAAATGGTCATGATGGAACAACTGAGAGAATCCATGCCTCAGGAAATGAGAAAATTTCTTATGGAGCAAGGAGCAGAGAGATTGGAAGATATTTTAACCATGGCTGAAAGATATCAAGCAGCTCAGTCAGAAGTATCAGGAAATAAGAAGAAGCAGGGTGAGAACTTCAAACCTTCACAAAACTTTACCAACTATGAACACAGGGACAATTCCAACAAGAACAAACACAGAACTGATTATAGAGACAAAAACCCTCTAGGATCAGAAAAGAAACCTCCAAGAAAGGAAGGAAAGTGGTGTAAATCTTGCCAAATGAGTAACCACAATACTGCGGAATGCAGACGGAAAAACCCTCCTCATCACGCTGCATGCCTTACAACAGAGAACAAGGGAAGGAAGGACCTGGCAGATAGTCAGAAGGACCTCCATCATCCCCCTGTCTGTGAGGAAGTGACCTTGAATGGCACCCAAGTACTGTGCTTATATGATACAGGCTTGGACTTTGACTCAGTAGTGTGCTCTTCTCTGGTGAGTCCGGAACAGATAACCACAGAAACAGTGGAAATCAGAGGACCAGTCAAGGGAGCAGGAACCATGACACTGCCCATAGCCCGTATCAACATAAGATCTCGCTATGTGGAAGGAGAGATCAAAGCAGCAGTGATGGACAACCCTATCTACCCATTAATACTTGGATTTAGATATGTCTTTCTAGGAGAACCTATAAGACCCATAGTGATGGCAACAGTCCAGACCAGGGCAAGCTCTAAGAAAGAGGAGGACACTATCATCAATACTCATCCAGAAGAGATGAGAATAGCTCAAACTGCTGACAGTACATTGAAGATTTGCTTTGGCAAATTACCAAAAAGCCATAACCCTCCAGAGAAAGGAGACTTATATATGAAAAATGGCCTACTATATAGAAAAGCTGGAACAGGACCTAAAGAACATGGACAGCTTGTAGTGCCAAAATCATACAGGGAGCAGGTTATGAAGCTAGGACATTCTATACCCTTCAGTGGACATATGGGAATAGGGGCCACTGGACAACGGATAGCCTGTCACTACTTTTGGCCAGGGATCACAGAGGACATAAAGAGGTATGTGAGATCCTGTCCAGAATGCCAAAGAGTAGCTCCTAAACATAGGACTGCACCAGCAACACTGGGAGAAATGCCCATCATGGGAACGCCCTTCGAACGTGTTGCCGTGGATATTGTTGGACCCCTCAGTAGGACCAAGAAGAGAAATGCATATATCTTAACCTTGGTCGATACTTGCTCTATGTGGGGAGAGGCAGTAGCAATGTCATCGATAGATTCGAAACATGTGGCAGAGGCACTGTTAACAATATTCACCCGATTAGGTTTCCCACATCAAATATTGACTGACAATGGTTCTCAGTTTAGGGGAAAGCTAACACAAGAAGTATTCAGGTTATTTCAAGCTAGACATTATCACTGTAGCCCGTACCACGCCCAAGGGAATGGTCAAGTAGAGCGGTTCAATGGCACGCTCATTTCAATCCTTAGAAAGTTGGCTAGTGAGAAACCTGAAACTTGGGACACATACTTACCCTCAGCACTATTTGCCTATAGGGAAGTCCCACATAACTCCACAGGATTGGCTCCAGCTACATTGTTGTTTGGACGACCAATCAAAGGTCCACTGGAAGCATTGTTGCGGACATGGACTGATGAAAAAGCAGAAGAAACCGTGACTTCTTCATACCAATACGTCAACGAGTTGACATCTCGATTGAAAACAAGTTGGAAACTGGCAAATGATAACTTGAGACAGGCCAGGAGGAAGCAGGCTGCTTACTACAATAAAACAGCAAAAGATAGGGAACTTGAGGTGGGAGAAAAAGTTCTGTTACTGTTGCCCAGCAGCAATAATAAATTGCAAATTGGATGGCAGGGACCCTACGTCATATTGGAAAAACTTTCCCGGACCAACTATAAGAATGACAAGAAAGGAAAGGAGAAGGTATATCATGTCAACCTTCTTAAAAAGTATTATGACAGGGAAGCATCAGAAGTTGCACATATCATGACCCTGGCCATTGCAACAGAAATGCAGGATGAACCAATTTCCTTCATGGAATACCCCCTAACAACTACAGAAAGTTATGCTCAGGTTAATGTAAGTGAACATTTAACTCTTGAGCAGAGGAAAAAGGTTCAGGAGGTGTTAGAAATCCATGCTGATGTACTCACAGATAAGCCGGGGTGTACTAATCTGTTAGAGTATGACATGACGATTACTGACCCTACACCAGTTTGTATGCGGACATACCCTATACCTTATGCTAAAGGACAGGCACTCAAGGATGAGATTGACTATCTCTTAAAAGAGAAAATTATTTCAAAGTCTGAATCTCCCTACAGCTCAAGTGTGGTGCTATTAAGGAAGCCTAGTGGTGAACACAGGTTATGCATTGATTATAGGAAACTAAATGCTATCACTGAATCTCAGGTAGACCCATTACCTGACACCAATCAGTTGTTTGCTACATTGAGTAAGGCTCGGTATTTTTCAAAAGTAGATCTAAGCAAGGGATACTACCAAATACCAGTAAAACCAGAAGTTAGGAAACTGTTAGCCTTTAGTACACCGGATGGACATTACGAGTTCAATGTACTCCCATTTGGTTTAAAGAATGCTCCAAGTATCTTCACCAGAATGATGAGGAAATTGTTGGAACCATTACAAAATCCTCATATCACCAACTTCATGGATGATATTCTGATTGCTACCACTACCTTCGAGGAACACGTAGTAGCACTCTCCATGTTGTTGGATAGACTGAGAGAAACGGGATTGACAGCACGTCCAACTAAGTGTCATATTGGATGTGAGACATTGGAATTTTTAGGTCACACTATCTCTACAGGGCAAATGTCTCCGGACCCAAAGAATGTAGAGAAAATGAGAAAAGCACCAAGACCACAAACTAAGAAAGATGTAAGATCCTTTGTGTCACTGTGCGGGTTTTATCAGAAATATATACCCCATTTTAACTCATTGTGCGCGCCATTAACCGACTTAACCAAAAAAGGTCAGCCGGATAAAATACAATGGACTGCGGAGTGTGAACAGGCTTATACAGAGTTGAAAAATAAGCTGACAAATAAACCTATCCTTGCCCTTCCCGATCTCACACAAGAATTCGTACTAAGAACGGATGCTAGCAATGTAGGCATCGGAGCAACATTACTACAGCGGGCAGACACACCGCCACATATGCTATTACCAGTAGCTTTTGCCAGTAGAAAGTTAAATACAGCTGAAAGAAATTATTCTACCGTTGAACGTGAATGCCTCGCTTTTTGTCTGGTCGATCAAAAATTCGCCCCTTTTCTTTACGGGAAACACTTCATTGTGGAAAGTGATCACCAGCCTTTGATGTTTTTAGCAGTGTCTAAAAAATTAAATTCACGACTTTTAAGGTGGAGTTTACTGTTATCTCCACATTCGTTCAATGTGAGATACATACCAGGACGGGACAATCTTGGACCCGATTTTTTAAGTAGGCATCCTATCAAAGGAGATATAGAGAAACAGAAAAGTAAGGAGAAACTGCAGCATGAGTTACCAAAATGTTAACTGTGCATGCACTGTTTTAAAGAAGAGGGCTCTGTAGCGAAATTTGGTTCCTCTTGCTTTGTTGTGGAAAAAAAATGTGTAGCGCGACACCCACACACACACAGCGCAAGGTCAGCGCGGCGGTCTTTCTTTGAAGTTTGAAGACGGGAAATGTAAATTACGGTTAAAGCCAGACAATATTACTGAAGAATGAGGAAATAGCTATATAGGAATGTATGGCGGACTTTAAAAGTTTGCATTTACTGGACATTAAATTATTCACTACCAGAGAACGCCTGGTTGGAATAAATTAAATAAAAATAATTCAACAAAGGAGATAGACTAGGAATTATATCCAAAAGGATATTATTCAAATATAAATAGTTTTAAAGATAATTAATATTTTTCACCTTCATCACATAGGCTAAAAGTTAGCTAATAATCTTTAAAAATTTATTACACTAACAAGCCTAAACGGATTTAAATATAAATTGATAGAATGAAAGCCTCATATGGGGAAAAGGAAATGATACCTAGGAAGGACGGAAGGATATAAGTGTGTAGTGAACAGAAGAGAAAACAAGTACAGGAAAAGCACAGATCGCTTCAAATCGCCTCAAATCAGGAGATGAAACTAAAATCTTTTGGGCAATTTAGGAGGTGCTTTCTCGTACGGGCGAGAGACTGAATTATAAGGACAGAGCGGCGCATTGGAAATCACACACACCAAATCCAGAAGCCAGAGTGAGAAACTGGAAGACAGTATCTGCAAGAAAAGTTATTTTTTCACGCTGCATGCAGGGCAGATTAACTTCAACCAAAACAGTCTTACCGTGAGCTTATAAATCCTAAGAGGGTTTTATGATCAATGTTTATGATCATTCCTGATCGAGAAACTAAGGACTTGAAGAAGTTGATCCAGCTCACTGAAGCCTAGAGGTCAACCAATCTTCAACACCTTAGTCCCCCCGTAGTTATAGGATGGGCTGAAGGAAAGTCTTCCGTACTCCAGTGTGTCTCAGGAACCTCGAGCAGACGTGGCTAATAACATAAGATGAGTTTATGTGTATCCATCCAACAAATCCTGTGAGCAGTTTCCAAAACGACTGTTTAATGATGACAACTAGATGGCAATAGATAATGTGACAAACTTGTTTTATAAGTTCAGTGGAAGATAAATCCAAGACTTTTTAGCTTGTTTATTTGATTTGTAACTGTAAATAATCATACATTTTACCATCTTACAACAACCATTTCTCATTACAAGAATATATAGATGTAAATAATAAATTGGATAATTGTACTCATTTGACTTGTTAAATTTTTAACGGTTAAAATTTTGAGTTACATTTTAAAATTTAATTATATTATCACATAGGGTTACGATAGCGAAAGTAGCAACGTATACTTCTGAAGCGTAATCTATTTTCCAGCTCAGAGTATTCACAGCTGTAACTCACTTGTGATACCAGTGTACTTCTCGGGCGCTGGAACTTCATACTTTCTGGAGAGAGATTCTACTTCTGCTCTACCACTATTATCATAATAGGAAAACCTTTCGCTACACTCCGTCTACCGCTGTGACTCCACACAACATTCATCGAGTTGATGGCATCATTCGTGGTGACCGTCGGGTAACACTTGATGAACTTTCTTCCATGTTGTCCGTTAGTAAAGGCAGTGTCCAGAACATCATTAAAGACCTGGGTTATTCAAAAGTTTGTGCACGGTGGGTACCCAGAACGTTGACAGACAGACATAAAGAAACAAGGAAAACCATAGCCATCAACCTCCTGCACCATTACGAAACTGAAGGAGAAGAGTTGGCTGGACATTATTACCATATCCCCCTTACAGTCCCAATCGTGCACCTTCTGACTTCATCTGTTTGGACCACTGAAAGAAGATCTTCGCGGACATCACTTTTAGGACACCGAGACCCTTAAACGCGCCGTACGCCAGTGGTTTAGGAAAAAGGACACACATTTTTACCGTGCGGGGATACATGCCCTTGTGAGAAGATGGACAAAAACTGTAACAAATAACGGAGACTACATTGAGAAATACATTTTTGAAGTTCAGACTTGGGGCTACATTTCAATGTGAATTTTGTCTGTTTTCTTGCCTATTGAATGAAATTAAAAATTACGAGACATTACTTTTTTACCTTCCCTCGTACATTGATATATTTATATCTATAGAGCCATTACTTATAAGAGGAATTTCGTTGGATTACACCAACTGGGGGCTTGAACGGGCAAAACACCATTGCTTAATTCCTTCACAAAAGGCGACGGACAGATATAAGTTAACAAATGTTCAGCGCTACGCAGAATTGTTCTTGACTTGTGAATTATCTTGTGAACCCTCCCGTAAGGTAGAAGCGTCATTAATCTTCTATCTATATCTCTGTCAAGAGTAATCTTGTGCGAAGGTAGACACCTTTGACGACCCATTTACTGTAGATACTCTTGAGTTTTGGCCACTTTTGGACCAGTACTGCAAAGCATGGGATGCAATTCTTACTCTCATGTTATGCATAACTACTAGAGAATTAAACTCAAAGAGATCAGTAGTGAGTATTATAATAGAAAGTCAATCATTAATATTAGAGGTCTTCTTCTTCTTCTTTTATCCTTAGCCGCCGACCGTCAAATCAGTCAGTGGCCATTACGCCTTGTGGCGACTTGTAGGGCAGCAACACATTGATTCCACTTTGCTCGGTCGGTGGCCATCCTTCTTACTATGCCTCAACTTTGGTTCATTCTTTGCATCTCAGCCTCCACAGTCCTCCACCAAGTTGTTTTCGATCGGACTATCTTTCGTTTTCTTTCCGGGGTCCATAGCATAGCTGTTCTTGTGATGGCATCGGGGTCTCTTCTGAGGATATGGCCAACCCAATTCCAGCGTCTGCCAGTTATGATGGTGAACCTGTCCTCTTGCTTGCTCCGAGTAAGCAGTTCTTGGTTGGTGATTGTATTCGGCCAAAAGATTCGGAAATTTTTTCTTAAGCAGATTGTGTGGAAATAGAGTTGAAACTTACGAAACTACTTTTTGTGTATTCAGTTTGTCCAACAGACGCTGTAAGTCTTAAACCGTACGTGTTTGGTGTCTAACCAGAAGGAAGCTAGCAAAGTCTACATTTGGATAGCAGAATTTGCATCTCAGGACATCCTTCACTTCCTCAAATAAGAAGGAAGATTTCTCGCCCACATTTTACACTGGGATTGCGCAGCAGTGTATACACCTTTTATCAAGTGCTCGGAAGTTGATTCTCATATTTACATTAAGTTCAACTCATTTGTCGTGAAGTTTTCTGTTTCTTAACAAGTTATTCTAAGTAACTTTAACCAAACCCACGCCATACATTGTTAGAACTGCTTGATACACGAACCAATGGAAACGCACCTTTATGCCGTGTTTACAGAAACATTAGGCAGTCAAAAATGGAGTCTCAATATGTGCAAATCACTTGAGGAAGGAATTTAAATACACCTTTATGAGAGAAGTACCACCTGGAAGAGGCCACTAATTCAACAACGGGAAGGTTACTTTAGAGGTAGGTGTAAAAACGTCCATGAACAGTAGTATATTAAGAGAGAAATCTCTGGTTGAATGCATCAAGGAGTTAGGCAAGTCCATAAGTTTGTTGTTTAGACTACGCAAATAATAAAATGGACTTAGAAAGTAAAAGACTATTAGCTAGGAAGATGAAGAATAATACAGGGCGTATTGTAAGCTTTGGATGAAGAAAATCGCTCCAGAAATAAGGAGGATAATTGAGAGCTTAGTTTTACATGTTTGTACATCAGAACAAAGTGGGCATACATTATGAGATATGAAAACACCCCTCTAGCCTCTGCTCCCTCAGACGCCGGATGTGACGTATAAATATACTTAGACTTATGCTAATCGGGACAATAATATTTTGAAAATCACAGCGAGCGCAAAAAGTGTTAACGAAGAGTGCTTTTGAATTCTGTAGCTGAGAGCAGACCATTGCAACCATTAACAGCTGACTGTGCGTGCCTAAGGGTTACATCCTGCTATTAAGTTCCACCATAAGGAGCCAGACTCTACTCTAAGATCCAGAGGTGCGAGTGTCTTTAATGGTTTAAGGCCGGTCGCCCAGATCCTAAAGCCTGGAGGAGACAGAACCTTCAAATAATGTCAAAGACTTTGATAAATTTGTGAACAAGTTTCAAATGTTTATTTATTTAAATTTGTAATTGAATTTTAGTTCTTGAAAGATTTTCCAGCAGAAAATAATACGTGTAAAAATAAATTGTAAACATTTACCAGCAGACTTACTTAAATTATTTAAGTTGAGTTGGAACACATTCAAAATAAAGGGATGAGATTAGTTTTGGGCTCCACCCCCATTGCAACAATGAGATACATTCTCGGAGTGCTGTCGATTAGATCCAGATATGCGTTGGCCCAGGCAAAAGCGTATATGCGGGTAACCACCTACAAAAGACACCCCTACATTTATCTGAAACGCAGAATGTTCTTCAAATTTCCAGTTATAAGTTCCATGCTTTTGTTGTCCGCAATTTCGATGATGTATCTGAAGAAGGGGGTTGAAGTAACAAGAAAAGATATGGTTTTAGAGTGCAGTTAGGTCGATTATGATTAACAATAGTAATATTTTTATACTTAGCTGTTGGTTTCTGCTCCATATCACTTGGACATCAACAAGCAGTTTTCACAAGTAAATAAATGTAAACTAAAGAACTTAAAAATGTACAACACTCCCCAACATTTCTTTGGGAATACTGACTTCCGGTTCTATTATCAATGTAACTGGCTAAAAGAAATAGTTAAGGTAACTTGTTTAAGATGCCTCTTACACGCAGTCTGTGGTATTACTTTGCACTAGGCGTGTTATGATGCGGTTTATCCATCAGTTTCTTCATAGGAAAATTCTGCGTGATTTTTTTTACAGTCACTTTCTATACAAGGGAGTCTTCACAAGATATTCAGAAATCTTGGTTGTGTTCTTTCCACGAGAGAAATTAGGAAGTTACAATAGCCTCAAAACCCAGCCACTGCAGACCCAGGTAGAACAGTCCCAACTAATGATCACCTGCTGGATAATGACCCTGCAATAGATGACTCAACAAGGCTGAGACTGTTGGAGTTTGACATCAAACGTGGGACTAGCAGAAGTGGACGTGAGAGAGGATGGACTGATTCACCCAACTCACTGGTCAAGTCTGAAGGTTGTGACACCTTCCAAGAAATATCAGGGAGTAATCATATAGATGGTCTAGCGTCTTCAAGACCCGTCTGATGATGGTGTCTAGCGTTGACAGCAGGCCACTTATACCACACACCGTGTTCCAGAGATAGCACCCTCAACTGGTACAATTGACTAGTATTATGAAAGAATAGAAACATATACCCTCCTGAGTACTGGGTTTCCTGACACACAATCATGTTCCTTCTTCCATTCCACCATCACATCTACCTGATAACTTTATCCTCTCTGATCATTAATTTTAATCACAGTGAGCGGAAAATATTCATTATATTTATATCGAATATCTTTACATTTCCACTGGTTGAAAAAGAGAAAAATATAAGTATGTACATCAGTTCTATCGTTATCTGCTCCCTGCTCCATATGGATCTTGGGACTACCTCTGCTTCTGGTTCTCTATGAGAAATCCACATAAAGCAGTCACCAGCTCTTGCAGTGATGGTTCATGGAACGATTATTCTATTTATCAACTTGAGTATCGGTCAGTATTACTTCACCTGTCTACTCTCTCAGCATGGATGATCAGGTAAAACAGACATAACGGAAGAGTGTAAACAAGTGACTGGGCACGTATTTCTGTGCTTTGAAAATTATACATAATATAGATCATGGGAGAGAGAGAGAAAAAATACAAAAAGGGGAGTGTCCAATAACGTCACAGTCATTGTTACAAACAGTTAGCGTAACATGGCTCTAATACATCGCTGACATATCACCTGCAGCACGAACCTCTACTACAGTATGAGACACAGTGTGTGCAAGTGAACAGAAATACAATGTTGCTCAACAACCAAATTCAAAGCACAGTATGGTCCAGAATGAGAAACTAGTGAGCGCTAAAGTCGGCAAGGATATAACTATAGCTATAACCAAAAGGATAAATAGTTCTGGCTGTCCAACTTCTGTTGCGGAAGATCCCTGTCTGCAAATGGTGTTGGGAAGAACCCTTCAGAACAAACATTACACGTAATCCAGTCGTCGAACAGCCTATATTGTGATTTCGATTATATATTATGAACAATTATTTACAATTTACTAATTAATTCTTATAACTTGAAATTAAATGTTTGGCACCAGTAAATATTTTGGAATATCTTATACTTTCTGCTGAAGTGAAAGATCATTTGCAATGTTAGAAGTCAAGTATAGTCAATAATAATAAATTGTTTGGTTTTAACTTTTCAATATTTTCATTATAATTTTAGGACAATGTAACCTAGTAAAAATAAATATTAAAAAAGTCCTTCGTAAATTGAACAAAAATATATCGAATTCTTCGAAATTAGTCGATTAGTATTCGATTTAAGAAATTCGATTAATCGATTAATATTCTAAGAAATTCGATTAATCGATTAATATTCTATTTGAATCAGTCCCTGCCAAATAATTTTTTCAAATAGTTCATTTTAATTTTTTAAGTAAATGAGAAGGACTGTTTTAAGACGTCCCTCAAAAGAGGGTTAAAAACAAAGAGCCCGCATAAAAAAGGGTAATCCGGCTTACAAAGAAGGGAATGAATATTACACTGACTGTTTACCGGCGTGGCCAGAATGGTGGCTATTAAAATAGTTCTCAAGTTCGGGCCCTCTGATGAACGGGTTGTATTATTTTCCTTTATTTTTCAGTAATGTATATTTCCGTAAATTATTCCGCAAATTCCGTAAAATCCATAAATTCTGTAATTTATTTTTCTGTAAATTATTTTCCTTTATTTTTCCGTAATTTGTGTTTCAGGGGTCAAAGTGTCTAGGAGGTATGGCGTACGCCTCGAGTTCTAGAAGTACCGAGTTCGATTCCCAGTTGAGGGAATATAATTTATGGACTTTTTTTCAGAACCAGTGATCCTAATGATGGCATAATTCCCCCTGGTCTCATGGGTAGAGAGATCGGATGCCTAGCCTTCTCTGATAAGGGCGAAAAAAATCCCACGGTAGTTGGAAATGTAAAGAGTAGGCCTATCTGGCCGCTGCCCTGGCAAAATTGTAAAAATTAGAAACCTACCCACCACAAAAAATATTTATAGAATGTGTAATTCCTATATACACACAGTACTACGGAGTTTGTACACTGTGCTGAAATCTTCCTTCTGTCATCTAAGAGAGGAGATCGGAGCACTGATTTAGTTGTCCGCGTACAATGAAAATAGTCTTAAAACCAAACCAAACCTTTATTTTTCATGTTTCGATTTCGTTCTGGCTGTCCTTTTGTTTTTGTGTTTGTCTGACCTGTCGAAGACCTTGTACTGCAACGCAGTCAATTTGTATCATCTTTATTTATTTATTTATTTTAGTTTGGGGGGTTTCTTAATCTTAGTAAATCGTATTTCAATTTTTGTGTTTTTAACCTCGTCGTTAATAATATATTTGTACTTTTCGCCTTTTATTCGGTATATAATATTTGCCACAGTACATGAGATACATGTTACACAGGGGAGCAATGAATATCAACACTCTACAACTCTTTACAGTATGTTTCGTGACAGTTTTCTGTTTTCTATCACGATCAGTTAGTGTGTAGGTATTTGACTTTGAGTGTGATTAATTTCTGAAGTAAATCTGTTTTGCAAACTTTTAAAATTGACAGTGCCACAATTTATGTGGATAATTGGTCACACAAATAGCCAAGCAAAATATAATCTCCAACCCCCCATCGGTTAACTAGTTTTGAAACACTTGACAGAGACATGTTGTGAAAAATTAACTGTAACGTGTTTAAATTGGAAAAGATTTGTTGAAAACAAAGAAGCTTTTTTACCAGACAGCCAAAGATGGGTGATAAGGTTGATATAATGTTGGATTTTTATTCCCGTTAATGATATCCACCAAAAGATAGATATAAGTGGATGGAAGCAGACATCATCATCATCATCAGTTGATAAGATCTCTATGGTGTTGTTTGCTCCACTGTAGTGTATGGAATGTCAACTTGACCTACGCAGTGGTGTGTAGACATGGATTGAGTGTACAATGTGCGAATGATGATAAGGGTTCGTGTTGTTGACAAATGTTCTTTTCTCACACTCATGTATGACTGGAAGTCATCGACACCAACGACTGTGTACCTTTTTCTAAAGTTTAATTGGACGTACACACTCGACAGCACAGATAGTGACAAATCACAGGTTGGCATAATACATCATAGTACAGTGGATAAATGGTCCTGCAATGTTATGTTACATGGGCACTCATGTAGATTAATATTATAATGGACTGTCAGTAGCCAAGCCCTCAGCATCGCCCATACATATAAATCATCTGACTTCACTGACTGAGCACGTCAGCTTATAAACAATATTTCAGATGGCTTCTAAACCTAATCTCGTTTAGCGACGATTCTCCCACATAATGTTCAGCACATATTTTTTTCATATAATAATATTGAACCGCTAATAACGGGTTCTCATGTGTAGCAGTGATCTCTGGACTAAACAAGCGATAATACGGGCATCCCCTTTCTCTTCTTGAAAGTCGCTACATGTTTTGGTTCCAAGATGGCTTCACTCGTGAACTGTCACTCACGTTTGGATGCAGATAATGAATCTGTCCTAAAGTTAGTCATTCATAAAACATTGCATTGCTCTGTAGATTTGATCATGAACAATTGACTGCATTCTACAGAATATAGTGCTGCTAGGAATCGAAGTCGTTTTCATCGAGTCAAATATATTCTCTTAGACATTCAAATCGTAACTATCGAAAATGGTGGCTTCGATCGAGAGTTCATAAGAGTCTCTTTGATTACCTTGGTAGAGGAAATATGGAACTGCCATTCCTTGGCAATATGAATAAACACTGGGGTAAAGCATACACGATAGGTCTAGACGACTATCACTTTCCCCACAAATACTGAGATCACTTTTTCCCGGCGACAGGCCGACATAGGAAACACACAGTCCCTATCAGGACGAAGCCAAATCACACCACACTCTAGCGACACATCCGCCGAATAGCCTTTGACCTCTCTAGAGACAACAGAACATATAGTTCGACTTAGATATGTAAAGATATACAGATATAAGACAGACTCGTCCTACTCAGACAAACAATACACATAAATTCAGGCCATAGATATTCTGAAGCAAGAACAATCTATTATTACCCAAACAACGAATAAATCGCAGTAAAATGGATTTATCCGCGGAGTTTGATCGAAGAGATGGCACAACTTTCAAGGGAAGTAACTCAATAATGACTTTCCCTTAAGCACACAAAAATTACCTATGTATAATATTGTAAGATATCAAAGACTGCACGTAACAGTCTTACCACACCTCCCGGGAAAAAAAAAATGGAACATTTTTTTTTTGAAATACATCTAGGAGCAACGTACAATAGGCTCACAACGCATGAATAATGCGCAGATGAAAATATCAGGAATACCTATAACGCCTAATATGAGGCTAAGTCGACTTATGGAGCGACTGGTGAGAATGTGTCTCATAAACTGAGAGAAATTATTTCTCTACAAGTATATTTTTCCAGGAAGGTGTCATCAAAGTATAATACAATTCTGGCAATTACACAATGCCTAAAAAATTCATATCATCATTTCGTATTAGATATCTTAAATTTATGATTTATGAAGAAAAAATCATCAAAGCACAGCGGTGAATAAACATCCATGAACCGCTATGTAGTGATACAATCATTATATTATTAAATTACAAATGTGTATCTATCATGATATAGAAAAGGAACTACTATAGAACTAGACATATCAAGAAGTCTAAGCCCTAATAGTTATGTGGAATCATGTGGGCATCTTGACAGAATGTCTGCCATCACATTATCTGATCCACGAATAGCTCGCACAGAGAAATGAAAAGGTTGAAGAGCAATTGCATATCGAGTAGACCTCGAGCTCTTCAAATTCTTACTCTGTATAGCAGTAAGAGCTTTTTGGTCGGTTTCTACTATGAAATGTGCGCCTAGAAGGAATCTCTGTAGTTTGAGGATCGACCAAACCATAGCTAATAGCTCACGGTCTAAAACCGAATAATTCCTTTCTGCCGTATTAAGTTTTCTGGAAATATACATTACAGGATGCAGAGTTCCAGAGTACTCTTGCATTAGTGCCGCTCCAATCCCAGTGGATGAAGCGTCACTACGAAGAACGAATGTCTTATCTTTAGTGGGTAGCACTAAAATAGGTGGTGTTGAAAACAGTGTTTTAATCTTATCCAGAGAGCATTGGCATTCCTGAGACCAGTGGACCACATTAGGCGAACCTTTCTTTAGAAGTGTTGAGAGAGGTGCCATGATAGAGGATAGATTCTGAATGAATCTGCCATAAAATTGAATAAGACCTAACAGACTTCTCACCTGTTTTTTAGTCTTAGGGATTGAGATGTTAAGTATCTTACTAGTATTATGGTCCTCTGTCTTTAGGAAACCATGACCAACTCGGTGGCCTAGGAAAGAAATTTCGCTAAAACCAATATAGGCTTTAGAGGGTTTCGCTGTCAGGTTGTGCTCACGCAAAGTAGACAGCAATTCATCTAACCCTGAATAGTGATCTTCCCAAGTATCGCTGAAAAGACAGATGTCGTCTAGATATGCAATGACATCTGACCGATAAGATAGGATTCGGCGCATCATGCGTACGAACGTAGCTGGTGCGTTCATAAGACCGAAAGGCATAAAATTCCATTGGAACAAACCTCTAGGTGTTGAAAAAGCCGTGAGAGGTTTGGCGCGTTCAGATAAAGGAACTTGCCAATATCCTTTAGACAAATCAAGTTTAGTGAAAAAATGAGATTTGGAGAGTCGAGTAAGTAGCTCTTCCAGTAAAGGCATAGGTTCGGCATCGAACTTCGTTACTTGATTCAATTTTCGATAGTCAACGCAAAGACGTATGTTATTGTCTTTTTTACGCACAATAACCATCGGCGAAGAATATGCAGAGGTGGATGGTTCGATTATTTTCAAATCTATCATCTCATCCAACTCTTTCTCGACCTGTGCTTGAAAATGTATAGGTATAGGATAAGGTCTAACCCTAATAGGAGTATGGTCAGTTAGAACAATGTCATGTTGAATGACATTCGTTTGTCCAGGGATGTCAGTGAGTACATCCTGAAATGTTTGCAACATAGTTGAAACTTGTCGCTGTTCTCCTAGAGACAAATCAGGAGAGACAGTAACGTTCTTCCATGATTCACTGGAATGAAGTGGGATCATTGGAAGAGGAAGATTTACATCTGAAAAACTTGTTTCCTCATCCTGTATCACGGACAGTGATGAGTAATGACCATGTTGTACTGGAGAATTGTCCGTTGCTTGGAAAATGGGTTGCAAATAATCCGGACGTTCATGGAATTCAGTAAGCATATTGATGTGGAAGGTTTTATGCTTCCCATCAATATCGACAATATAGTCGACATCGGAAATTTTCGATATTATATCGTACGGACCTTTCCAAGAAATAAGTAATCTGTTTTCCCTACAAGGTAGTAATACAAATGCTTTGTCACCAGGACAAAGTTGTCGTAAGCATCTCTTCTTATTGGCAAATTGCCTTGCCTTCTGTTTCGCAAATTCAGAAGAAGAAGTTGCTAATTTGCATGCTTCGATAATTTTTTGTCTCAACGCGATGACATATTCGTAGGATGACTTTGTGTCATCGTCAATATTGTCAGATGTTATGAGATCGTGAAGCAACGACATAGGGCCACGCGGACGCGCGCCAAAGACGAGTTCAAAGGGAGAAAATCCCGTATGTTCATTGGGTACCTCTCTGTAAGCGAAGAGGGCCGCAGGTAAAACTCTGTCCCAGTCTTGAGGATGATCCTCAGTTATCTTCCCCAGTAAGTTTTTAAGTGTTCTATTAAGGCGTTCGACCATACCATTAGACATTGGATGGTAGATACTACTTAAAGATCTATCTATCTGCAGAGTAGACATTACTTGAGACATGGTATCTGATATTAGTTGGGTGCCATGGTCTGACAATATCTCTCCGGGGAACCCCAGACGAGAAAATATAAGCCAAAGAGCATCTGCAATATCAGCAGTAGTAATGCTCTTCAGAGGAATAGCCTCTGGCCAACGTGTGCACATATCAACACACGTCAAGATAAACTGATGTCCTCTGGCAGACTTGATCTTAAATGGACCAATAATGTCTATGGCCATTTTTTGAAACGGCCGAATAGGAATGTCCGCCGCCTGAATGGGTGCAGCATGCCGTGGACCTTTGGATTTAACTTCCTGACATACTTTACAAGATCGACAATAAATCCGTATGTCCTTGTTTACCAATGGCCAAAAGAAAGCCGCAAGGACTCTTGACTTAGTACGGGAAAAACCCATGTGTCCAGCACACTGAGAGTCGTGAGCGTGCTGCAAAATTTTAACTCTCAAATTCTTGGGAACCAGGATTTGAGAATGACTTGACGTAATGGAGTCTTGAACCATACGTACAAGTACGCCATTCTTCTTTGTAATCCACGATTTACGACTTGTGTCTTTATTCGGATCACCTTTAGTTGCAAGAATGAAGAATTTCTTCAGAGTGGGATCATCTTCTTGCTGTTTTATAAACGAGTCACGAGAAATTACCAAGGGATTATCTTGGTTATGCACTTCATTATCTTCAGTAGATGAAGTTTGAGGCATATTAAGAGCCTGAGCTCTAGTGACTACAGCGTTAGCAATCTGCATGTTTTGCCTTTCCCACGTGGAAATTTGTTGCGGAGTGCATTCCTTGACTCCATGAATGCGACCGATGATGAGGTCAGCGATCGGATTCGGAAGAAGACATGCGTGTACATCTCCTGTAAAGAAAGGAGTAGCAATCCTAATGATAGCAGTAGAGTATTTCTCTAATGTGCCGCCAAATGTTACACATTTGACTACTTGTCCAGTGGCACGGGAAGGATCTACGAGTGACTGCCTAACACCAATTGTGGTGCATCCAGAATCAAATAGCACAGAGACTGGATTGTTATTCACTAAACCCTTATGTAAGACAAGAGAACCTCTTCCATCATGCGCGACTGATGCCGGAAGAGCAGGAAGAGGATGGCCACAGCTTAAAGTAGACACTGTGGTTGGCTCAAATAACGTTTTGCATTGGGGGCACTGAGATGCTCTCCCAAAATCAAAAGCGGCACATGCCATATTACTAGCATCATTATTATCTTTACTCTGTTTATAGGCTTCATGGGACTCTTGTTGTGCAGAGTTTGCCTGAAAATGTGGTTTATGTCTTTTGTTTTGAGATCTACCTCGGTTATTATCACCTCTGTAGTTATTGTTACCTCTATTGTAACCCCTATTTGGGTTTGAGTCATAGTTCCCTTGGTTACCATTATCATATTCATTATAATGAGTATCTCTGTAATTATGATCTTGTTGACTCCAAGACGGATAACCCTGATAGTTTCTATAATTACTTCCTCTACGGAAATTCCTATAATTATGACCACCCCTGTGTCGAGAGCTATCAGGTCGTCTCCAGTTCTTTGAAGAAGAACCCTGAAATGATTGGTTACCTTGGTTTTGATAACTATTATGGTTACCTTTTTTATCAAATCTGTTTTGAGGTCCCTGAAATCTGTGTGAATAATTGGGATTGTATGGTGTTGCTGAAGCAACTGGCATACTCTCCTTAATCTTAGTGTTGCCAAAAGTCACGTCGGGGTGTGCAGTGACATATTGGGAACAATATTCTTCCATTTCTTTTAGAGATTTGGGTTTACGCTCATGTATAAATTCAAGGAAAGGTTTGTTCACACATGACATAATCTTATCTCTGAGCAACAAATCCATAAGTCCTTCATACGTTTTTTCTGTTTTGGAAAGCTCAATCCAACGATCAACTGTGAGACGTGCCTTTGCAGTGAATTCTGAGAATTCTACACCCGTCTCAGGTACCATCGTCTTAAATAAAAGGCGATAGCCTTCCTCACTTAGCTGATATTTTTTTATCAAAGCCGCCCTAATGACATCATAATTATCCTTATCTGCTTCTCCTACAAGGCATAATCTAGTCAAAGATTCACCTTTCAAGTTTTCTGATAATTGATTAGCGTATTGTGATTTATCCACATTATGTGTACGACAAGAACGTTCAAATCTATCCAGCCAGAATGTAATATCGTCACTGGACTGATTGAACGGTGGAACCTTAACCTTGTAAGTAGAAGGTTTACCATTACCACTAGATGCCTGATTAACATTACTCATACTTGTCAATCTCAATTTCTCCAACTCAAATTCATGTTCTCTTATTGCTTTTTTCTCTTCAGCATCTAATCTTTTTTGTTCAGCCTCCCTGTCTAATCTTTTTTGTTCAGCTTCCCTGTCTAATCTTTTTTGTTCAGCTTCACTGTCTAATCTTTTTTGTTCAGCCGCAGCTTCTCTTTCTAATTTTTTTTGTTCAGCTTCAAATCTCCTTTCCTCCACCTGCATCTGCAATTTCTTTTGTTCAGCAGCAGCCTCAGCTTCTCTTTCTAATCTTTTCTCTTCCGCCATAGCTTTTCTTTCTTCTGCAGCTAATCTTTTCTCTTCTGCCATAGCTCTTCTCTCTTCTGCAGCTAATGCTTTGTCATATTGAGCAACTGCCCATTGTTCTAATTGTTGACCAGTCTTATCAAGGGCTTTCCCTTGTGTAATGAAGTATTCTAATGTAGACATGATGTCTAACAATAATACTAATCACCTGAATCAATAATAATACCACAAGTTCTCAATGACTTGATTAATCAGTATACTATCCCAATATCTGTGGGTCACAAGCCTTTAATAAGGTCTTGTATAATAGTAATAATAATCAGGTACTGGTTTATACCATAATCCAAGTGCAGTGCACAGGCAATTGTGTCTTATGAAATATACCTATATAAAACATATGTCAACCAACAGAATACATAAAGTACAAATAGGACTGACAATACAAGAACGTTTGCAGAAATCAAAATAAATCAAATAGGGAAATCAATGAAAATAATCACTGAATCTGCAAAGAATAACAACACAAATGACGTCACAATATATGAATATAAATTGTGAATAGAACTGAAAGATAGAAAAGGTTAGACCAACAAATTACAAACAAATCAAAACAAAACTAAAGAACAAAGAAATATTACAAAAATAACAATAATTACAGACTTCACAGCTAACACAAAAGCAACAGTTGTCGCAGCAAATTTTCAATCAAGAAAATTGCACCTATAGAAAACGCCCACAACGGACCCTCTATGACGTGGGATATTCTGTTGTGAGGACGCCGCCCAACCTTAAACACAACCCGCTGACATAGAAACTAACATACTATACAAACAAATAACATGTAAACATAAATATATATAAATTATGTGTATGATAGTATGTGTTGCAAAATAGGCTCAGTTTTACAGTAATGGCAAAGTTATTTTTATGAAAATAAACAAACTGCCACTTTATTCAATTAAACATTCTGGCCTTAAATATTAAAGTTCATATATGGAAAACAAGAAGATCCATCGATGAAAATAGGACTTCTTAGTTCACAAATACTGTCTTCCTGTTAACATTGACAAGAATTGATCCAACTGTTCTGTGAAACTCTGTAATGTCTAATGTAAAAATGTCAACAACGCTGACCTACATACTGCATTCACTTGACAGGTCACGTGACGAAGTGTTGACAAAGAGCAAACCAATACTGCAAGTGTGTCGTATCAGCCACAGGAAACGGTCTGGTATCGGTAATCTGTTGACTTCTGAACTTCTGCGAGGTCAAACCCAGAAAGCTGGTCCACCAGTTGATAAGGTTGAAAATGTTGGATTTTATTCCCGTTAATGATATCCACCAAAAGATAGATATAAGTGGATGGAAGCAGACATCATCATCATCATCAGTTGATAAGATCTCTATGGTGTTGTTTGCTCCACTGTAGTGTATGGAATGTCAACTTGACCTACGCAGTGGTGTGTAGACTTGGATTGAGTGTATAATGTGCGAATGATGATAAGGGTTCGTGTTGTTGACAAATGTTCTTTTCTCACACTCATGTATGGCTGGAAGTCATCGACACCAACGACTGTGTACCTTTTCTAAAGTTTAATTGGTCGTACACACTCGACAGCACAGATAGTGACAAATCACAGGTTGGCATAATACATCATAGTACAGTGGATAAATGGTCTTGCAATGTTACATGGGCACTCATGTAGAATAATGGTATAATGGACTGTCAGTAGCCAAGCACTCAGTATCGCCCATACATATATATCATCTGACTTCACTGACTGAGCACGTCAGCTTATAAACAATATTTCAGATGGCTTCTAAACCTAATCTCGTCTAGCGACGATTCTTCAACATAATGTTCAGCACATATTTTTTTCATATAATAATATTGAACCGATAATAACGGATTATCATGTGTAGCAGTGATCTCTGGACTAAACAAGCGATAATACGGGCATCCCTTTTCTCTTCTTGAAAGTCACTACATGTTTTGGTTCCAAGATGGCTTCACTCGTGAGCTGTCACTCACGTTTGGATACAGATAATGAATCTGTCCTAAAGTTAGTCATTCATAAAACATTTCATTGCTCTGTAGATTTGATCATGAACAATTGACTGCATTCTACAGAATATAGTGCTGCTAGGAATCGAAGTCGTTTTCATCGAGTCAAATATATTCTCTTAGACATTCAAATCGTAACTATCGAAAATGGTGGCTTCGATCGAGAGTTCATAAGAGTATCTTTGATTACCTTGGTATAGGAAATATGAAACTGCCATTCCTTGGCAATACGAATAAACACTGGGGTAAAGCATACACGATAGGTCTAGACGACTATCACTTTCCCCACAAATACTGAGATCACTTTTTCCCGGCGACAGGCCGACATAGAAAACACACAGTCCCTATCAGGACGAAGCCAAATCACACCACACTCTAGCGACACATCCGCCGAATAGCCTTTGACCTCTCTAGAGACAACAGAACATATAGTTCGACTTAGATATGTAAAGATATACAGATATAAGACAGACTCGTCCTACTCAGACAAACAATACACATAAATTCAGGCCATAGATATTCTGAAGCAAGAACAATCTATTATTACCCAAACAACGAATAAATCGCAGTAAAATGGATTTATCCGCGGAGTTTGATCGAAGAGATGGCACAACTTTCAAGGGAAGTAACTCAATAATGACTTTCCCTTAAGCACTAAAAAATTACCTATGTATAATATTGTAAGATATCAAAGACTGCACGTAACC